>JAFBJU010000614.1:2173654-2188844 GCA_016785305.1 Colistium nudipinnis
AGAGAGAGAGAGAGAGAGAGAGAGAGAGAGAGAGAGAGAGAGAGAGAGAGAGAGAGATGGGGGGTCCTGTTGTCAGAGGATGGGACTGACCACCCATGTGGGCCAATGGGAAAAAAAAGCACTCCGACAAATAAGGAGAAGCAAAAAAAACAAAAAAACAACTGTGGTGTGAAGGAGAGAAATGTCCTTGGGTGTGTGCGCAGCAACTCATTGGTTTGGTAATGTGCCGTGTGAAGGGCCTAACTGACACGTTAAGGTGGAAATGGTGAGGTACGCAAGGCCGTCCTCAGACCCCTCATAGCACCTGGCTGATGTTTGGATGTAATGCTCCGCGTCCATCGGTGTATCTTCCCTTTGTGTGACATCCACCACACACTGCTATAAACTCACAGAGCCAAGGTTGAAAATGACCCACAGTGGCTTGCACACAACGTCTCTCTGTGGAATCTCACTCTCATGTTACTCTGTGGAACATTTTCTTTTTTTTTTAACGTCACAGTATTAAAACAAAAATAAAAGAATCCAAATTAGGAGAAACACGGTGATAAATGGATGACTGTTTCACTCAAAAGAGTGAAAAATGGAACAGGTCAGGTCCTCCTCCAGATAATAAAATCCATCTGCACTTATCATAATGAGCACAGTCAATATTCTCAATGTCCTTTCAAATTAATTCATACAAAGACACCTGCATGGAGTTCCTCAAGGTTCCATTTTGGGTCATTTTCAGTTTTTCTACTATTTTCATGGTCCCTTTTGAATTAAATCACTCTGTGCCACGGTGATTCTTTTTATTGTTTGGCAGAGGCAAATAATTCTAAGGATAAAAAAACAGTTTGCACTGATTTTGCTTTGAGAGAGTTTCTCTTAAAAACTTTTTTCTTCATTATTTCCATGTTTTCTTGCAAAAAAATGGCTCACACTCTCGATCAGATTTAAAATAATAAAAATATTAAATAAATGAAATTGTTTTTCTATGAAAGAAAATGGATTTCATATGCCCAATTTGGACATCCATTTTATGGACTTCCTTTTACAATTGATTTTAAGTCCTGTCTGCATCTCTGAGCTTCATTTTTCTTTTCCCCGCCACTAATCTTAAATCCTGAGAATTCGTTTTTGTGCTTTTTTAAATATTTTTTATATCATTACTATTATCAATGATCATACTCGATGGTTTTTCACCAAAGAAGGGTCGTGATTTAAACCTTTCTGGATTTACTTCCATCCTCACTGTCAACATTAAGTTTTCCATTTCATCCAAGCTGTTACACCTTGTGTGTTTTTTTGTTTTTTTTCCCCAGATGCTCATTGAACAGGGAGATGCTCCGTCTGGAAATTTCATCATGAGAACGTCTAATTCTCCTCTCAACCGTTGTCTCGGTGACTGATGAAACAAACACTCGCACTCCGTGTCTGATCATCAGCAACACTATCAGGGAGACGTGCAACAGCAGGGAGTTGTGTAGCCAGGGGATATCCAGTTATTGTTGATTTCTTTTGCATTAAAACAAACAAATCTCTTTCTCTGCCTATATTGTTCCTGCACTTTTTGGATTATTGCTGTGTATAAGCCACGCTCCGCCTGCTCCGACTAAGCACTGCACTGATTTTCTTGCCGTGAAGTTATGGATTTGTTCGGCAAATCCAGAAAAAGTCAGTAATTGTGAGGGAATCTCTCATCACACAAATAAGGACCTCCACCATCATGACAAACTCAGGTATTTGATGGCAAACTGCTGTCATGGCCAGGGGGCCAAGAGTAAAAACCGTTTTACGCTTGTGGAAACCCAGTGTAATAAACTCATGGAATGCACACAAACAGAAGCCTAATTTCAGAAAAAAGTAAACTGAAAAGTGCAAAAAATAATAAATACAAATAAAAAATTAAATAAATGTAATATAATAATAATAATAATAATAATAATAATAATAATAATAATAATAATAATAATAATAATAATAATAATAATAATAATAATAAGTATAATAATTATAATAATTATAATAATAATAATAATAATAATAATTTAGTTAGTTTAATCTTTTCAGCAATTTCCTTTTTTCTGTGTGGGTGATCCCTAATTAATGATCATTTTTCACCACGAGTTGTTTTACGGTGTGATATTTTCAACGCCTCTGATGCGATTTCTAGAAGACGAACAGGTTTGATCCAGATCACCGCGTGTGTGCGTGTGCGCACCATAATGTGTGGGAGTCACCCACTGAACATTAGACAAACACCCCTGATAGCCAATTATAAGCCAGCCTGCTGCTGTACCCCAGACCTGCTGCAAACATTTAATTGATTCATAACATTTCTCGGCAAGATAAATGCAAATAACGATCCGTTCATTCATTATTCAAGTCTGCTGATCCCAGACAGGCACTGGCAGATAAAATACAGAAATATTCCACACCCTCCTCGGTTCATGTTACAAGATACACAATCGTATTTTTGGTTTTTTTTGCATCTACAATTTTTATCCAAATCTTCTTCAATTTTCTTCTTCTTCTTATTATTATTATTTTTTTTATTGTTGTTGTGCAAGTCGGTAGATACTCCGAAAACACAGCTAGTCAAAAGTATTGCTGGATAAAGTGAGATTTTGTGAGATCTCAGGTTTGGAGGCAATACGGTGCAATATGTGATCGTTTGTTAAAGCAAAGCGGATGAATAAATCACAGCAGACTGGTGAAACATTACAGTTACGTCTTTCAAAAGATCCAGACGGAAATATTCTGTCACACAATGTGTGAGAGTAGACACATAAAAAAAAATAAAAAATAAATAGAGAGAAAGAGACAGACGCAGAAATCTAATGAAGAGTTTAGTCATAAATGTTGAGAATTACCTCTGTGTTGAAGAGGAGTCGACCAAAGAGCTTCCGTGCCTCATCCAAGCCTCCCTCCAGATACACAGCACCTGGAGAGGAAAAAAAAACACAGACGCGTGAACAACAAATTAAAGATGAACAAAGAAAAAAATGATAGTGTGAACATCGTGTGCAAATGAAATTGTTGCAAGAAGCTTTTTTTTTTTGTTTAAAACGTGAAATGGTAAATTAGAACCCCCAAAACTACACCCACACACATTTAGAGTAACTGTGAAAATCACAGCGTTCCACCAGCGCTTTGCAGGTATATAAAAAAAAAAAAATTCTGGCAATTCCAAAGCAATTTCAGACTTCCCCTCCTAATGGAAAACTTAAAATTAATTGAACTCGGCAATGAGTTATAATTGCTTTATTAAAAGTAGGAGTGCATTTTTATTGCTTTTTTTTTTGAGGGTTGAAATGACCTCGGGGTTTCCTGTGCACATCCGCCTCCCACATGTTAGAGCGAGGAGGAGGACGAGGAGAAACGGTGGGAACGGGCCATGGTCGCGTTACCATCGAACTTGTGTCATAGAGACACACAACAGACTTGTGTACTTCATGTTCAAAACCCCATTCATGCTCAGGGACGAACAGGAGTACGGTGTCCTCGGCCACTCGCCAACACGCCACAAACAGGCTGAGGTGAGTTCAACTTAAACTGTGACCGTGTGAAGAAAAAACAACGACATGTTGTATACAATGTGTGCACACGCACAAAAGGGACAAAGAGAGCAAGGAGTCGATGCTCCTTTGTGTGTTTTTTTTTTTTTTTGCTCTTCTACTGTTTCCACTAAAATCAGCGGAACTATCATGGTGCCTTTAAGCTGCGTTGGAGTTCCAACCATCACACTTAGGGTGGCTCATTCAATTTAGAAAGCAATAACCACCTGGCAAATTGGGTATACAATGGCGCGGCGTTTTTTTTCTTTTTTTTTTTTTATTGTCTGCATAAATGAGCCGGTGGAAATGGGGCGCGGCGCGGCTGCGAGTCTAAACGCACAAACTGCTTTTCATGGATGACATCAGAAAAAAAAAACATATGAGGGATTCATCATCTGGGGAGGGAAACTGTTCTCAGATGGCTAACTGGCCATTTACACAAACACACACACGCACACTGAACCAAAAGCATCAAGAAATACAAACCCAAAGCACCCAACACAATGACAAACACAACTACCGCACACCCACACCATCTAAACACAGAGGGAAATTACAACCAGCCATCGCACAAATGTTTCTCAAATTTGATTAAGCCAAAGACAACGTTGTCATCACCCGGCAGCCATCTTGTTATGTACCAGACGCTCCTTCATCCGGGGGCTCTTAATTAATATAAAAAAAAAACTAGTAGAGAGGTAAATTTGGAAGGTGCACATTTTTTTTAATTATAAACATTTCCTGCAAGGCCTTTTTTGATTTCAAACGCAAAAAGCAAATAAATCCAAGCCCATGAATCTGAACTCCTTCGACACAACACGATGTGTGTCCGTGAGCCACCACCTGCTGACCGCCGGCCTCTCAGGCGAGATTTGTGGTTTCCAGCATAACGGGGACTTGAGGTTCAACGCGGTGATACGCAGCAGATGTTTCCTCTGGAGACCAGCTACGGGAGGATCAGAACCTCCCTCGCAGGACCGGCTTTTAAGACGTCTTTCAACATCCCGCTCACAACAACGTTATTCATGTGTGGGACTAGTGAAGGGCCTGGAGGCATTTTTTTTTTCCTTTTCCATCATTTTTTGATTACACAGCAAATTTGAAAAAAAATAATGGAGGCCTCAAAAGAGGTTGAAACTCAAAGTTTTTGCTTCTTATTAGGTTTTTTAAAACTTTTTTTTCCAGGAGGAAGGAGGGAGGAGGAGGTGGATTGGGGGCCAGGAGAGCCTTAAGGGATTAAAAAAAAAAACGGTATTAAAAAATCTCAAAGCAACACCTTTGGTGTCAATCAAAGAGCCCGTGGATGAAGAAACCAAGATATGCAGTTAATTCTAGCGAGAGCGCTCTTGACAAGGAGGCTGCCCGTGCAAAAAAAAAAAAAAAAAAAAAAAGAGCGTGCGCCCCAAAGCGATTCAATCAATCGCACAACTCGGCGCAATCATTAAACAGAGATCCGTGCTTCACACTCCAAACCATCAGATTTGCAGCTGACGTCCCCCCAATACGCACGCACACACACTATCATGTCTGCGCAGCTCATCCTGCCGTAACTTCATGCTCGGACCAAATCGCTCCACGCCGTCTCAGCACCGCATCACTTTCCATCCAGTGAAATCGGAGTGGATGTGTAGGTGAAGATCGTACTGAATTTGAATGTGCGTGCATTGATTGATTAGTGAATGAAAAGAAACTGGGGATCGATCAACCAGCTCCTAAAAAATCCTGATAAAAAGGAAGGTAGAAATGTAGTTCCACAGCAGATTATTTTAAACTGAAAAGAATGTGGAATATTGTGTATTTTTAAGACCCTTATCAAATGTGTAATTATTATTCTTAAGTCTGAATTCAGTTCTGAATAGCCAAAGTTCTTCAAAATCATCAAATCATAATGTGCGCCTATGTGATATGCAAATTGAAGCTTCCGCTTTAACTCAATGTAATTTTTTTTTTATTTGAAAGGGACGTAAAAAAAAAAAAAAAAATGGAACCAGAGTCTAAACTGATGAATTATTACCGTCACAGCAAAACTTTGACAAAAAAATATTGGGAAGAAAAACAAACTTTAACGCCATTTCCATCCCATGTTGGTGCGGAGAGTATCAGACACGGCCAGGGAGAGAAGCTAATGAATCTCCACATCTGTCAGCGGGCTAAGTCAGACAGCCACGCCGCCACTGTACACTGTTATGTTTAGGAATAGAATTCCAATGTCTGTGGGCTTTCAGTGACCAATAAAAAGCCAGAGTCCGGGCCGTACGAAACACCAGCGGCTGACAGTCACATTAATAACCTGGAATGAATTATTCAAAAACGCTCAGCCTCTAATCCATCAAATAATATATTAAGCCGCTCCCTCTCGCCTCGACGGCAGACGGACACAGAAAAGCAACATATTAAAAGGGCTAAAAATATATATATATATTATAATAATAATAATAACAAATACAAACAAAACAAAAACACGAAAATAGAATTTCCAGCACAGCGAGTGCAACGTCACCTCAAACATCTCACTTTTTCAAGAAAACATGCGACAGCAGGAGCAGACGCTGAGAAAGGAAGGAAAAGAAAGAAAGAAAGAAAGAAACTATGCCAGAACGCCACTCGTGCTTCCACTGCAGCAATTAACAAAAGGGAGAAGCAGCTGTATTGTGTATGAATCTGATATTCAGCAAGTGGGAGATAATCCTCATTCTCTCCGTTTTTTTTTGTTGTTTTTTTTAACAGCGAGAGCTTAGAGAGGGCCCTCACAAAGGTTCACCATCTGCATCCCCCCCATTGGCTGCCGTCTGGCTGAAATCCACCCATCACGCCCAACACACACATTAAGGGCCATAAAAAAAAAAAGAAAACAACAGGAGTGGGATTCTTCCTATTCTTCTACTCTCCATTCTTTCTCAAACAGGAAAGGGAAGCCACGTGGCGGAGAGGAGGACCTGAGAGGGAGGAATATATACGCCACGGGAGGAGAGGAAATAGTGGTTTTCCAAAGGCGAGGAGGTAAAGTGGGCGAGAGGGGCTACAGAATGGGAGGTGCGGAGGCCAAAAGAGCCCAAATGAGAATGGCCCACTCCGGCAGAAGTTAATGACGGAGGATCAGAAAAGCAAGATTTCCATTCACCACTTTGAATTATTCAGGGTTGCAGGGCAACCATTTGCATTGCAGATGCCTTTGCTTTTCCCTTCCTCGACGCGCTCTCTCTCTCTGGCCCTGCCTCGGGGTTAGCGGATAGACACGTTCTCGGCTGGGCGGGGGCGAGGGGAGGAGAGGAAAAAAGCCGGGCCCATGCAAAGCAGGAGATTATCTGTCATTTCCAAACACGGCTCGGGTTCAACGGTCAGCGCGGGCAGAGAACCAAATAAAACAAAGGTCAGAGAACACGCATGGTGAGACGTGAGCGCTATTTCTGCCCGGGCCTTGGAAATATTACCAGCGGGTCATGTGCCATGCGGCAGCATCCGCGGCGTCCGAGAGGAGCATTCCAATTCTAGGCAGGCGCTCGACGGAGGAGAGAAAGGAGAAAAGAAATGAAGCCTTGAAGACAACAAGGTGAGCGCGTGGGTTGTGCGGCGGCTCTGTCGCAGGAGTTCGGACGACATGACAAGATCCCGAGGAGGCGGAGTCACCAAAAAATGGCGTGTGGGGCGAGAGAGTCAAAGGGCGAGAGACGACGAGAGTGACGGGATGAGTTATCATCGTTGTGGACACCCAAACTCTGGATGACACGAGGAGGAGGAGACAGCCAGGTTTTTAAAGGAGGTGCAACAACAGACGGTATTCTGAAGGCCCCTGAACGAGTGTCATGGGGAGAGGAGGAGGAGGAGGAGGAGGAGGAAGGGGTGGGGGGGTGCTGATTTTCAGAGTTAGTAATCTAAAACTCATCACCACGGGGTGCTCTCTCACTCCCAGCGCATTTTTTTCCCCCCACAGCGTCTCTGTTTATTCCCCACATTTATCAAGTAGAAATGTTCAAACAGGATGGAGAGAAAGAAGAAGGAGAAGAAGAAGATGAAGAAGAAATAAAGCGAGGTGTCCGGTGTCTCTGGACGTGAGCAAAGAGGAGGCAGGGACAGCTAAGGGGACAGAATAGATTAGGACTTCTTCTCTGCTGATAATGAACCCCTGACTAGTGCGCGGGCCCCCAGGGGACCGACGGAGGGCCGGGTGCCACTCTGCACTTTTTCCCCCCTTTGCTCCTCTTTTTGTAGATAGACGACAAAGTGGAAGAAGAAGCCACCCACTTCCTGTATCTATCATCAGGGGAGCGCAGGGATGGCTGAAGTGGTTCAAGGGAGACGGGCGATAAGACGAGGAAAGCTGCCGACTCTGCAGCTCTGCAGGAGCCGGGCTGAGCTCACAGCGGCCCACGGGGTTGGGCTGGAGACGTGTCTGTGGTTTTCCAGCACGGGGTCCTAATCACTGCACAGGCTCTATCTGGATGAGTAGCCAGTGGGCTGCGTATGCGTTCGGTGCGGAGCGGAGCTCTGGGGAGCGCTCGTCCAGCCAGAGGTCATTCCGCGTCTCCAGAGATCAATACGGCCGGGTAATGTTTCCCCGAGCCTAATGGGAACTCCACTGCTGCTATTTACACGCCATAACACACACAACTCGGAATTTAACTACTAAACAAATCCACTTACTTCAGTCAAAGCATACATAGTTCGAAAATTAAACCCATTTAGGCATAAAAGCATAAAGTCCAGCAAAAAGCAGCACTGGATTTAAACTAGCTAAATAATATAAGAATTGAAATACAGAGTTCATACGATTAATTTGTAATATAAATAAGAAATACAAATAAAATGATAACCTAAATTAAAATCAGGGGAGACATTCAAGCTACATTTTATATACCTGGATAATGGATGTGGGGGGGCACTGGCGCAAAAAAGTTTGAGAATGTTGTCGCAAAGTAAAAAGAGTGAAAGTGGATTGAGAATTTTGGAAGGTATCAGCCACAAAAACAAAAAGAGCAAATGAAACACATTTCAACATAAAGTCCAGCAAAATGCAAAACTTGACTTAAAACTAGAGCATTTAAGCTGACTTTTGTGTGGTGAATAAAAGCCCAAAAAACACAATTTGTTTCGTTTTTTTGTGGTGAATGTAAATCAGCGCTTTTAGATTCCCACATGAGACTTTTTTTTTTTTTTACCGATAAGAGCCTCGAAGCAGTTGGCCATGGCGTGTCTCAGGTCCGACTCCCGGCACAGATCCGGTCCGTGAGCGTAGAGCATGAAACGATCCAACTCCAGCTTCTGTAAAAAGACAAACACATTCATATCAGTGCGCCGCCACCGACACCTCAGTAATAGCCTCTTTAAAAAGTAATAACCTTTTTTCTCTTTTTTTTTTTCTTTTGGGTTATTGCAGATTTTCTTAGACTCTCTGTGGAAATATATAAAGAGAGGGGGAGGAAAAAAAAGGGGAACCCAAAAAAAAACTCCTGGGAAATAAGAAAGATTGCCCGACCTTGCTGGAAAAGGTTCTACTTCATGGCACTGACAGATGTGCCCATGTGTGGTCCAGCTGTGGCGTGACGCACTAAGCCGGCACACCAGCAAAAAGGGTCCACACGCGTGTGCACAAAATAACACGGGCACGCACAACAGACTGGCTGGATTAGCCCGGGAATAGCACAGTGGGTTGACCTTCATTCTCTATAATCTTTTCACTCAGAAAATGTTCTCAAATGATTTCAATTTACAAAGTAATTTGACCTTTGTCGAAAAATGTACAAATTCCAGGAAAGACTGACATTGGAATTGTTGTCTTTGTACTGTATCGACATGACCGGGCCGTGTGTCATACCACATAGCTGTATTTGATATACCTCTGTTTATCAATCACTGCAAAATGATCACCTACTTCTTCAACAGATTTCAAAATAATGGTCTCGGTGATCAGTTCTTCTAATCCTTGTTCAATCCTCGTTGTTTATCTTATTTTTTGGATGATTGAATTTAGCTTCCTCACTATGTTGCTTCCTGGAGGGTCCTGGTGCCGTTTGTTTTGTGATTCATGCGACTCTGCTGTTCTAATACCACCAGTTCCCCATCGGGATTAGTCAAGTACATTTTCCCAGAATTAGAATATAATCCTACACATGGAACGGAAAAAAAAATGCTGGGTCCTGTAAATGCTCATTAACACAGTTTGTGTCGTAGCTGCTATACAAACAAATCACTTAAATCTTGCAAAAATAGTCACTTTCAGAGGAAGATGTTGCATTGTTGAGATTTGATCCAACTAGAGATGAAATAAAGCTGCTCCGTATCATAACAGCCGTGATGAGGTGAGCGCTTCGTTTAAATAAGAATCGAATGTGTGTGCGTGCGGGTCACTCCAACTTTCTCCAACTCTTTTCTCTGAGCCAAGTCAGGAGCGGCGCCGCAGATGATTATCCACCAAAAACACAGTCAGGGTGCCATTTAATTACGGCTGCTAACCGTCGGTGGTATCCCTCCTCCCGCGATCCGCACGCGCACAAATTAAATCACAATGCATAAATACTCCAAACTCAGAAGGAGCCCGGTCTGACTTTTCATGCCTTCCCAGTGAAGTGGCTGGCCGGAGATTTATATATATATTTAAATGTACTTTTGAAAGATAATTGCGAGTGTTCTTGAGCAGACGGCTTCAGAAGGCAGCGCGGTAAACAACTTGGCAACGACGCACACTGTATCACACTCGCTTTACGGCGAGCGGCAAATTGAAACAAGCCAAACGGCTACACAGCACTAATGCAAATCCGAGCGGCGGCGTCTTTGTATTCTGCGGGGAGCGACATGAAAGATTGAAGTTTTTAATTGCTTTTCTTCACATGGCGGGACGATTATTGTTGTGCTCTTTACAAACGTGCCAACCGCAGCGAGGGAGGGGGGGGGGGGGGGGGGGGGGGGGGGGGCGAGGCGAGAGAGAGAGAGGGGGGGGGGTGGCATGATAACACAGGAACCCGAGAGTGTTTCAACCAAGACCTCCAGAAGGCCCACTGGGACCACCAGCTGCACTACTCCAGTCCTCCAGCACAACAAGCTTTTTATCTCCAATTACAAACCTGAGAGGGTTTAAAAAATAAATAAAAAAGGGGTAGGAATGGCAGCAAGACAAAATTACACATTTCCCCGGTGACCCCTTAGAAAGAAGTCAAGTCATAACAGCCAGAACGAAAACAATTAGGCCGTCTCAGACCTGTTCTCCTGTCAGACCTGTAGACCTGCAGCTAGAGAAAAGGGGGGGGGGGGGGGGGGGGTTTACCTTGGCGAGCATGGCTAGGTGCTGGTTCTGCACGATGGCTGTTCTGTAGGTGGCCAGGCCGCCCTCCTCCAGACTGGGGAACAGGTAGTAGAGGTGGACACTGTGGAGAGAGAAATGACAAAAAAAAGAGAGGAGAAACAAATTAAGAAAAATGGGCCACAGAATAATTCTTATTTTTAAAAACTGTCTAAAAAAGTCGCTTGGAGTAATGAGTCGATTTGCGTCCCCCTCCCCCTTTCTGCATTTAGCCAATTTTTCCGAGACCAATCGATTAATTTTCCCAAATTCTCCAGACTTCCAGGACAGTGCTCGAAAAAAAAAGAGACCACTGACGCTTCAGTGGTTCCACAGCTGGGGTTTCTGGGAGAGCTGGGTTCCATTTTCATTAGGGTCCAGCCTCTCCCTCACCGCGGCGTGTCATTTGATTCCATTTGAATTAAAACAGGCCATTTAATTCAGTCATTTCTAATCACTGCAAAGAGAGGAAAGCAGGTGGCTGTTGTTTTTTTTCCAAATTCAACAGAGCTTTATTTGTCAGGGTCTTATGATCTTAGTGTGGAAACAAAGTACTTGGAATTAAAAAAAATCCACTTAGTGGAATGAAAAGTAATTAGACCAAAGGCCCCGCCTTTTCTCTCTCTTCCTTTTGCTGAATAACACATCAGTTACACCAAATGCATGGCAGAGTTCTCCAGGTAAATAAAACCACGCGTTTTTTTCATTATAATCTTCTTTTAGTAGAGTTTAAAATGTTCCTGTTTCCATTTTTCTTTTAAACCACTGACCCCCGACCGAGCACGACCGACATCAGAGCGTCTCTAAGTGAACATGAAAATTGGGACAACGCAGAAGCTCCTCGCTGATCAATATTTCATTTCCTGACATCTTCTGCAGCCGCAGATGCTTAAAATTTAAAACTCACAAACCCCAAAACGCAAGTTATGTGTAATGTGCAATTGAAAGAATTATATATTTCATGTTTCTCTTTTCAGGCTTTTATCTTCAAATAATAGAAAATTCAAACTCAACTTCATCCGTTTCTGAGGAAATATCTATATCATAATTAACAGTTAGCTTTCTGTCTTTTTTTTGACCCTTTAATAAATAGAAATAAAAAATATATATCGCTACCAACCGGTGAAGCCCCCTGCGTTGAATACTAACTCCCTGTGTTGGGAGCAGATAGCCTCTGCTGTTCCCATTTAACTGGACAAGAGTCTGATAAATAATTCAGAGGGCCAGAGCGGAGGCCAAGCATGTCTAACAATCAAAGAGGAGGAAGAAGGAGGTGGAGAGAAAGAGGTAAAAAAAAAAATAAATAAATAAAAAAATTGTCCAGGGAAGCACAGGCTTTATACAGCTTCTTTCTAAGCCTGCGCGCAACGGCGGTGGCATGTCACTTCCTGTTAACGTTTAATTGAAAGTTCGCCCTGGTGGAAGCGTTGGCACCGATGGGGACAAATTACATTTTTGGTCGCAAGACGTTCTACTGCTGCGCAAATGAAAGTCAAATAAAAGAGAAAGAAAGAAAGCTGTTCTCAACCTGTGTGCGCGAGCGCGAAACCCCTTTCGCTATGTATCCCCAGTAGTCATTTAAACCCACGGGAGGACGGAGGCTACAGTGGGTCAGGTGGGCAGCGGTTCTAGTCGTGCACTCGTTCACCTTTGTGTAGGTAATGTGTGCCATTAATAATAGCTGTGTATATATAATTACTCCTGTGCTTCGGTGAGGGCCAGGCGGCAGCGTCCGCTCTCCCGGGGAGTCAATAACACAGTCAGCACTCCAGACAGCCGGAGTTGCACGGCTAATTGCAAGTTGTCATGGAGAATTTGGGGCCATTACAGAAAAAGAAAAAAAAAAAGGGGGATGGCAGGGTGAAAAAAGAGAAAAAAAGATTACTTCCCACACTTCCAATTACCAGTAAATCACTGTCTTGAATGAGTCCCGCAAAAAAAAATGGAGAGGAGCGAGGGGCTGATGGACGCGGATAGATGAAGACAATGAGAGCAGGAGGAAGAGGAGGAGGAGGAGGGGGGGGGATGGCGTCGTACTCGGCTTCAATTAGCAGCAGCGTCCATCAGAGACGCGTCGGCGCTCGCTCACCTGGTGAGGAACTCGACAACGGCGTCGCCCAGGAACTCCAGTCTCTCGTTGTGATTGATCCTGGAGAAGAAGAGGAGGAAGAGGAGGAGGAGAGATTAGAGCAGCGGAGGAACAAATAAAGACTTTGGACAACCCACACACACCACTGCTCACTTCATCAGCAGCTCCGAGAATGAAAGCCGCTCACATTCAATGATAAGCCGCCGCCGCCCTTAAAATGAGCTCATTTCATCTCCCGCTTCAAGTTAATTTTCCTGTCAGCGGGCCTGCCGCGTTTATTAATCACAAGAATCGTCCCTTTTGATTGCTCCTGTGGTCAGGGATGGCGGGCACAGATAGGTGGGCCGCAGGCGGCCCCTTACCTGGAGGGGGAGGGGTCATCCTGGCCGAGACGAGACATGATGTTAATCAACGTGTTGATTCCTGGAGAGAAAAAAAAAAAAAGTGGTTTGTGAACATTATGGACCAAGAAAAAGACCAAAGGTCAAACGATATTGTCAGGATTCAATATTATAGCCATTCTAAATAAATTGCAATATGCTGCGATACATTGTCATTTTGCTGTGTTAAAATGTCTTTTTTTTTTTTTACCAAATGATATCATTTTATTCAGAAATATGTTATATTATTTTCTGACTGAAAAGTGACATTCTCATTTGCAATTGAAATAATATTGCGATACTGCACGGAATGGATCCCATCAGCCACCTTTCTTCCTCATGTACATGTGGTGGACCTTCCTGTCGCCGTACTTGGGCTGGCGGATGCCGCAGTTGGACAGCGAGTTGCGGGCGTGATCTGGATTCATGCCGAAGTTGAGGTGGTGACTGGGGTGAGTCATGGCCAGCTGGAGGACGGAGAGAGAGAGAGAGAGAGAGAGAGAGCGAGGGGGGAGAAAAAGTGGGTGAGCAAACAAGTGTCATTCATCACTCCTCAACTAGACCAACCATTTTCACAAACCAGAAAAAAAAAAAAAAAAAAAAACAAGCGACTCGGAGGAAACTTGAGCGTTGTTGGAGCCAGATGAAATAGGTCTAAATGTACTGCACTTCCTCTACTTTAAAAAAAAGTATGACATTGTAAAAAAAATGGATCAATGAGAGCAGTTATTTTCTCGAGTAGGGAAAAGGAAAAAGACCATGCGCTGAATGAAAGCACTTTGGATTCTGCAACACAGATTAAAAAAAAAAAAGAAAAAAAATTGAATGCACGACAGTAACACTTCCAGGACAATAAATCTGACGCTTTGATGGATGGTGGATTAGATTAGAGAATAAATCCCTGTCGCACCTATCTGACACTGGATTAGAGAGTCCTTCTGTAACTTTCTGAATCCCACAATGCAACATTAACAACCGGGTCTGCATATCTACAATCTAGCATCCATTTAAAAAATGGCTGCAAACCCCCCCCCCCCCACCCCCACAGAAACAACACACACGACACAAGGAGATTGTGTCTTATGGAGAGGAAAAAAAACAAAAAAAAAACGATATATTCCCTACTAGATTATCACCTTCACGGCCATTCTGATGAAGACGAGCCGCAGACAAAGAACAAAAAAAAAATCCGCAGGGGGTCCCAAAGTCTGAGAAACTTTGGGACCCCCCCCCCGCGGTGGCTCCTGAGTTTTTAAAGGTCCCAGGGGGACTCTGTTAGAGGTCACAAAGGGCAAATAATAGAAGAGATCATTTAAAGATCAATAGAAAAAAAAAAAAAAAACGTCTCAGCGGAGTCTGATCTCTTTCATTTCCTCTTCTGGCTAATGACTAATTGCTAAAAAAAAGTTTGGGATCAAAACTCGTCCAAAGGAAGGAAGAGAGAGAGAGAGATTTTTTTTTAAATAGTATTGAAATGCATGAGTCAAACTTTTCAAACCAGCCACAAATTTAAGGTAAAATAAACCCCCCAAGCAAACGTCTCGTCTTAGTCCACATTCATACATACATACAATAAATAAAAAAGGACAAAAAACTGGTCTGATCTCTTTCATTTCCTCTTCTGGCTAATGACTAATTGCTAAAAAAAAAAGTTTGGGATCAAAACTCGTCCAAAGGAAGGAAGAGAGAGAGAGAGATTTTATTTATTTTTTTAAATAGTATTGAAATGCATGAGTCAAACTTTTCAAACCAGCCACAAATTTAAGGTAAAATAAACCCCCCAAGCAAACGTCTCGTCTTAGTCCACATTCATACAATAAATAAAAAAGGACAAAAAACTGCTGCGCCTAGGAATACAGCGTCAGAGGAAAGAAAAAGGGAGAGAGAGAGAGAGAGAGAGAGAGAGAGA
>JAFBJU010000614.1:2188897-2218049 GCA_016785305.1 Colistium nudipinnis
AGAGAGAGAGAGAGAGAGAGAGAGAGAGAGAGAGAGAGAGAGAGAGAGATATGGCTCAGTAGGACAAGCCTTTATCAATCTTACATTATGAGAATGTTAATCTCAGCTCCAAAAGATAAATAAATAAAAAAAGGAAAATCCATCTACTCCCCCCCCCCCCCCCCCCCCCCCCCCCCTACCCCCAGACTGTCTTTTTTTTTTCCTTCAAAATGCTTGTCTCCTTTCAGCAACTTCAAATCAATTTCAAGCTCCAATGAGATATATATGTAAAACGTTAACAGAGAGCCTTCAATATTCATCGTCGCTCAAAAGGCCTTCAGCTTCCCAAGCCTTGAACACAGACACGACAAATTCAAACAGCGCTTGTGTATATTTTTTTTTCTTATTTTTTTTCCTTCCTGTGGTTAAGAGAAGCCGCTGTTTGTTTTTTTTTTAGTTATTCGACATGACACAAGCAAGAAATCCGGCAAATTCTCAGCGCTTGAAACTTGACAGTTCCATATAAAATACAAATAAAAACAACAACCACCGACAACAGTCGGTTTTCCAATTTTCAACCCCCCCCCCCATTGTGCCGTGTCGGACACAAGTCGATGACTGCCTGCTACACACAGAGGTCTGCTTCTCCAAAAAAGGAGACGCAACAACAAGCCCGATGCGCTGCTCCTGCACAGTTAACGACAACATCACCACAAAAGTATTGGCGTTTCTCTTCTTTTTTTTCTTTTTTTTTTTAAAGCCGACGCGGTGCGAAGGATTGACGGCCGCAACCGTTTCTGCCGTCAGCGTCGAGGTCTGCGTGAGGTGTGCAGGGGATTTGTTCTTATTATTTATTTTTAGCGATCACACGGCCGCCGCTGCTCAAATTCCATTTCATGGGCTAAACGGCAACAAAGAATCAGAACGGCTCGACGGGTGGGGGGGTACGGAGGGGGGCGTGAGGCTGCGGTGAAACTGATGCGCAAAAGCTCAAAACAATGTCAATGCTGACAACTGCAGACTTTAATACACCATATGTCAGACACGTTTGATTTATTGTCAAAACCTTAAAGAGAGCTCCAACATCATTCCAGTTACATTCAAAGAGTCTATCATTTCTATTTTTGGTACAATTGAACAGAAGTACCCACATCTCTATAAAACCAGCTGCCGTTGACCCCTTGAAAACAAATAAAGCTGAAAGTCTGACCTGAGGAGCTGGGTGAGGTTTCATCCTCTCCTCATGTGTCGCTTTAGTCCGAAATGTAAGATGTAGATTTTGCCGCATTATACGGACCAAGATGCATTGCATTGTTTCATTGTACGCAGCATCGCTATCATCTCTTTGTCGTAATTAGCGACATTAAAAGTCGTCCAAAATATTCAAAGCAATGCGAAAAGGTATTCAGGTCAGAGATGGATACCCTCCATGACAGGGTTGGGTCGGGGTGAATAACAGAAAAAAAAAAAAAAAAGCCCGAGCGCTCTGCATTCACACGGTCGGAGCCGCGTTCGTGAGGGCACACAAACAAAAGCATGAGGACTTGTGCCGTGAAACGTTCAATTATTTAAAATCTGCTGTGATGCCTCTCATTTTGCCAGCGTGGGGTAAAAAGCGAGGATGCAGACACCGGGGGAGGGGGCGGGATTACCGGGGGTACCCACCGAGTTTGGAATTGATAAATGTTTTAACGGGGGGCGGCTCTCCGAACGGGAGCTTCAAAGCGCGGGTGAGTTTTTTTTGTTTTTTTCGTCATGGTGGCCGCGTCCTTCACAGGTGTGTGGCAGCACAGAGAATATATTGATGTTTGCGCCATTACACATTTATGACCTTTGTTCTCGGCGGACTTTTCCTTCACAGATACGCTTTCATTAAAAGATTACAGGAAAAACAAGCAGCGGCCCCCCCCCCAACTGCCCCCCCCCCCCGCCCAAAAAAAACTTTTCCCCGACAATCGGCTGGAAGAAGACGAAGAACAAAAAAAAAAATCTATTCAACAAGTTCCATTCAACAAGTCCTCGGCAAAAATGTCTTGAATAACCACAACTAATCTTTCACCAGGAGTGTGTGTGTGTGTGTGTGTGTTTCAATGTACACACACTTGTGTATTTGAAACTGTCCATTTTCTTTCCTGCTCTTCATATTCTCCTGGTTCTGTAATGGCCATCGCATTCTTACACTTCCAAACTGTCAATCATCCAAAGTCCCACAATCCGGGAAAAAAAAAGTTGAATTGAACTTTTTTCCAGTTTAAATTCCAGGGAAAATCACTAAGAGGTAAAGGATGAACCCCCAACAACAACAACGTCGTCGTCGTCGTCCCCTTCTCTTATCATCTCTGGCTCGCCAATTCCTTTTTTCCACATATTTTTCTTCTCTTATTTATTATTATTACTATTTTATGGTCGTTTCTTTACAACCACTTTGGCAGCCGTGAATTTAGCAATTGCAAGAAAAGCAATTTCCCCGAGGGAATCAATTGGATCTCTTAATTCCTTAAAAGCAAAGTGTGCTCGGAGAAAAAAAAAAAAAAAAAAAGTTTCAATTCTCCCCATCCTCCTCCATACGACGCACAACTGCAGACAAACTTACTCAAAGCACACAAAGCTGGTTATACTTCGTCATAATGCAATCAACGAGTGGCACCGCGTCTCATGTTAGAAATAAATAGAGTGCCGGTGGAAAAACGTCGGACTCATTAAATGTGATCATCCCATCACAGTGGAGGCTAATGGGAAGTGATGGTGGATCTGAAATGAGGAGGAGGAGGAGGAGGAGGAGGAGGAGAAAGAGGAGCAGGAGGTTTGAACAGGAAACGCCGCACTGCTGCAAACGTCCTGTCCAAACCCATCTGGGCTGAGAGTGTGTGTGTGTGTGTGTGTGTGTGAGTGTAATGTGGGACATTAGCCACTGATGTGTGTGTGTGTGTGTGTGTGTGTGAGTTGTGTGTGTGTGACTATGATGGCTCTCCTACTTCGGCCATTTCAGTCCCAGTAGTGTCGAACTTCTGACAGCCTTGGCTTTGTCCACATATACACACGCACGCACACACGCACGCGCGCACACACCCCACATGCCACACACAAACACCCATACACATACACACACTCAGAGTAATGTCATGGCGTCACCACCTCAACGGTTAGAATTGCGCTGCAGACAGACACACACTGCAGAGGCGTGTGTGTGTGTGTGTGTGTGTGGCATGTGAGCTGTCACGATCGAAATGACTCGGTATTTCTTTTCTTTCTTTGTGTTTTTTTGTTTTTTTATATCTTTTTGGAAAATGAAAGAACCGCATGAGACATAAAGGGGAGGGTGTAAATCCATTAACTTGTCCCCCACCAGACGTCAAAGAGATGTCAAACTCAAATGGGCGTGTCCTCAGTCAAAGTGACGCAGCTTGTCGACCAGTCAGTGTTCTCTCTTTTTTTTTTTTTACCAACAATAATGACGGCTCGTCACGACGGAGTCGACCAGAAGGCCAATCGGTGATCAATATGTGAAAATAACCCTGTGCCTATACACACGCCAACGCACGCACACACACAAAAGGAGCCTTGAGCGAAATCTGAAAGCATCCCTTCCCTCCCTCCTAAACTATGTATAGGCTCCAACACATTGATTTCTAATGTATCAGGTTATGACAGCTCTTGGATACAGCTGGAGGCGGACTCACTGGGAGCTGCACACCTGACAGCGCGGAGCTGCTGTTGTCCTGACTACTGTCACGCAGATGAGTGTGTGTGTGTGTGTGTGGGGGGGGGTTTACCTCAGCCGACTTCTAAGGCTGAACTGTCCCCGCAGAGGTGGGTGGGTGGAGGTACCGTAATGAGGCCCCTGGATCTCTACGTGGAGTATCTACACGGTGTAACCATCTTAGAAGAACCACGAGATGTGCCAACCGTTATAATATCACCAGAGCTCCTACGATACGATATAGTATCGCGATACCTGTGTCCCGGTTCAATAATATTGCGATTTTAAAATATGCGGCAATATACTGTGAATTTGAAGTTTTGTTTTTACGGAAAATAATGTCGGCCAAAAAAAAAAATACACATCTGTTTTTTTTTCCGAATAAAATAAAGTTCCGTGTAAATAACCAAAAGAAGTAAGTTTGACTTTGAGGAAGTGTGACGTGCAGCTATCGTGTCATTTGACTTGAATTGACTTTTATTCTGAAATTGTACTAATCAAGTAGTGAAAAGCTACATTCTCATTTGCATTTTAAATGAGGCAAGAGCTATCGTTGGTGTTTGGGCAGCGATACAATTTTGCCACACAAAATAATGTGTTTTTTTTTTCCCCACCCCTATTATTATACATCCTGTAAGGAATAAGCCCTGGCTTCAAATGATGCCGATTTGAACCCTGTGGCTCTGGGAGCGAGGTGCGGGTGTTGACCCTGCCTGACCTGGAGGAGGCAGCGCTCCTTGAAGACGTAGCCGAGGAGTTGGTCCAGGTGCATCAGACAGCGGTGGTAGCGGATGTGGTGCGTGAGGACCGGCAGCATCATGGCGTGCTGCGGAGGGCAGAGACAACGGTCAGAATACGGGTGGGGGACAGAACCGTGGAGGATCAGGACGGCGTGAAAGAGGAGAGCGAGTTTTGAGAAAGAGAGAGAGGGAGGGAGGGAGGGAGGGAGAAAGAAAGAAAAGAAAGGAGAAATCAATCAGCCGGTCATTATTTATTAAGTGGCGCTCTGCAACACAGAGAGATGAAATCATCAAAAACCCAATGGTTGCACTGAGAGGGAGCGAGGGGGGAACACACACGTGGGCGATCAAATCAAAGACCGATTCCACATGTTGACACACTTACACTCGAACAAACACAGACGGCCCCCCTGTGACCCTCCTGTGTTATATTAAAAAAAAAAAAGTTTGAGGGGAACAGAGTGAAGGGGAAAGAGTGAGATGACACGGGCTGTGTGTGTGTGTGTGTGTGTGTGTGTGTGCGTGTGTGTGTGCGTGTGTGCGTGCGTGTGCGTGTGCGTGTGTGTGGTCCATCTACAGAATCGTGAGCGGAGGAGGGGTTCGGTGTACCCACATTAACCCCGGTGCCTCCACACATACCAGAGGAGGGAGCCATTCATGTTTTAATTAGTGCTACCAGGGGGCGGGGCCGTGGCGAGGGGCCGCGGTGACACGCCCCCCCAGGCCTCGTTAAGCAGCCAATTAACAAAGCTAGGGGTCGCGTCTACATCTCCTGACCTGTTCCGATGACGGGCTGAGCGACGGAGGAAAAGGCGAAGGGGGGCCTCGTTAGAGCCCACACTCCACTAATTAAAAAGGTGAGAAGTTTTACTGTGCCGGCATGACGGCAGGCGGTTTTGGCGTGAATGAAAAAAAAAGAATCATTATAGCGGAATTTAAGCAAATTCGCACCAGACAGAGCAGTTTTTCCAGCCACATCCAATTTATAAACTTAAACAAAAGCTTATACACTATATTCATCTCTATATATATATTATATATATTTGTAAGACTTGCGTTATAAAGCGACACATTCGGTTGTATTAACTTGGCAGAAGAGATTGAATCTCTTTCCAACCTGCCACCAATACAACTTTAGATTATTGCATTATATACGATATATATTTATATAGAAGTAGGTGGACGAATGTATAAAGTAAAGTAATGACAAAAATAAAAAAAAAATACACCACAAGGTTGCCGTGAACAACGAACCGCCCCCACACTTGTTCTTTCTGTGACAAAAAAGGAAAACGAGTTTGAAATGTTTTGGGGACACAGACGAGAAAAATAATAACAGCAGGATATCAACAAAAAAAATCATAAAAAAAAGAAAAACTCATGCAAACATGAAATTAAAGAAGGACCAAAGTGATGCATAAATACATTCCAGCCTGCACCTGTAACAGGTAGCCCGGTCCTCTAACCGAAGCTTTGATGTGAAATAAACCGACCACGTCACTGACAACAGGGGGCTCTTTTTTTTTTTTCTTGTTCCAAACGGAGCGTCTGCTTTTAGAATCTTAGAAACTATAAGGTCAGTTTTGCCATTATAGCTCTCGTCCGTGTCACATGTTGTGCAGAGTTGGAAAATGAAATTATTCATGAACCAATTAGTCGTAGCGGTACAGCTTGAAGCAAATATAATTGGGCGGCAATTATGGATCGGTTCCTTCTCTGGAAGAGAGAGAGACGGAGAGACAGCGAGAGACAGAGACAGAGCGAGAGACAGAGAGAGAGAGAGAGGGGGGGGGGGGGGGGGGGGGGGGGGGGGGGGGGGGGGGGGGGGGGGTCTGATTTCACAGGGGCCACAACTTTCATTCCATCATTCCATTTCTGCAAGTGAGGAGGAGAGCACCAGCTGTAGGGCTGAATCCTGGCTGCACACAGGGAGGAGCAGGACGTGTTCAGAGAAAAGAGAGAGAGAGAGAGAGAGAGAGAGAGAGAGATGTGCAACGTGCTGGTGCCAATTATTTTATTCTGAGTAACGGGCAGAAAAATGCTGCAACAGACAGCAAATAAAAGAATTAGGAAATAAAGCGGAAGGGGCTGCATTTTATTAGGCTTTGTAGCTCGCCGTGTTTTTCTTTAGTGGCACGTACAAGTTGGGGGCGCAAAGTCTCATTAGGACGACACTAGCGTAAAACTGCCCCGCCCACCCCCCCACCGCCCCCCCGATCAGGTTCAGTATCAGGTTTTGCCTCTAACGAGTGCCGGGAGGAGACGGCGTTACGTGTGCGTCTGCTCAAGTTGTGTCGTAAATGAAATGTCAGGTCCTGAGACGTGACTTAATGAAGGCGGTTGTGGCAGCAGAGGCTCCGTGGGAGTCCACTCTACTCGCACACATTTCTTCTTTCTTTTTTTTGACACTTGAACGGTGAAGTGTGACGCAACGCGTGGCAAGCCCCTAACTTCCTCCCGGTCTGCGTCTGAGTGGAGACACTTCACACACGTGCTGATGCGTGTGCACATGTGTATAAATTGCCCGACCCGCCTGGCTCGCTCTGCATGTCGTTTTTTTACATATGTGGAGCGCGTTCGACAGAGCGAAAAATGTCTCTACACTTCAATAAGGAAAAACGCGTGTGTGTGATTGACAAACCCCCCCCGAAGCACAGGACAACCGTATCTGGCTGTACATTTCACCACTTGCTACCGCTATACAAAAAATGAGGCCAAAATAGGTTCCCGATTCATTCATCGCAGATCAATGGCAGCTGTCGTCATTTTTAATTATTAAATTAAGTTTCATCTCGGAAAAATTACAAAATGTATTTCAAACACAATAAACGTCAGTGGAAAACGGGATAAAAAACAAAACACCGTTGTCATAATAAATGGTTATTTGGCTTGAAACGGAGGGGGCGGGGTTTATGACCTATGGCGCCGCACCGAGATCGATACTGTTGGGCCTGACTTTGGACCACGTCGTCCATCATTATACGGCGTCTATAGGTCAAAGTTGAAACCCAGATATCTGGTCTGTGAACCGTGATGGATGTTTATCACAGAAAAAAAATAAATAAAAAAAAAAATTCAGGCTTATAATTTTACCGTCAGCAATTGACCTGCTATAATTATTATGATTATAGACAGGGAACATGTCCAAAACAATAATAAGTTGTAATAAGGAAGAGATACCTTCTTTTAATAATTTATTTCATAACTTTTAAGGCTCTTCTGTGTCTGCCCCCCCACCCCCCCCATAGATACCAGATATCTAAAAAACCTCACATTCGTAGTTATGTAAAAGATGAGCAGGTATTATCACGGTCGACATAAGGAGCTTATTTCACAATGGATGCAGCGTGTTAAGTCACTTATCTACAAAAATGTTGGAAACACTCCTTTTGCAGCTGGTTAAATGTGAGGATTTACTCTATTCTTTGTTTCATATCGTGGAATAAATACTGGAAGGCGCAAAAAGTTGAGAAAAGACACATTTTTGTCCAAAATACAAACTGATAATGAAGTTAATCCATTTGCAAGTGTGAAAATCGTTTAGGGTCAACTTGAAACTTTTTTTCCCCACCCTAATTGTTGGTAATCGAGTTTCATACTTTAATATTGTTGTTTGTGTCTCTGCATTTATTTTTATTTTTTCTCCTATCTCTATCTTGTAAATCTTCCTATTTTCCAAACTTTTTGTAAAAAAAAAAAAAAAAAATGTTAAAACGATCTGGCACCATTTCTTTCAAACGTTATACAAGAACTGAAGCGCCGTGTGCATGCATGTCCATGTAAATCTGTGCGCACGCACGTATTAGACGCATGGGTGTGTGTTGCGGTGTCACATTTTGTGCGCGCGTACAGTTGATGTGTTTTGTTTTTTTTTTTACCTGACAGACGTCGGAGCGGATGCCCGTCTTCCAGAAGCCCTGGCTGCTCAGCTCCACCGTCACCTCTCGGCGCATGGTGTTCTTCTGGCGGATCTTCTGAAGCGCTTCCTGCCAAAACAACCAACCAGTCAATTATTGATCCGGCCTACAGGGACAAGCTCACATCCTCCACAACTCCACCCTCTCTCTCTCTCACACACACACACACACACACTCCCAACAGAGAGGGTGGCACATGCAATCATCTGAAACCTGCACGGCCACAATAAGAATACAGTGGAGCAGCAGGGGAAGAGGCAGCTCTAATTGAGCCACTGCCATGGGTCAGCAGGGCTGTGGTGGAAGGGCTGAGGCTGGAGCTTCATGCCCCGAGTGCAAAGACACCTGCCTGCCCATTAGGAAAAACACACACACACACACACACACACCCCCAGGAATCAACACAAAACACACACACACAGCATCGCTCCAGCGACATAACTGGAAACTCAGTAGGAGTGGTCAGGACAAGAGGCTCCTACAAATAACAACCAAGATGGAGGATGCACCTCCTAAATGTGTGCGTGTGTGTGTGTGTGTGTGTGCGTGTGTGTGTGTGTGTGCCCATGATCTGCCTAAAAGGGAATGCCAGGATTTTTTTTTGACTCGCAGGGAAAATAAGAACAACAAAGACATAAATAAATAATGCCATCCTACTTTGAACTGTGCATCAAAGTGAACACGCTCGCCCACGCGCAAACACACACGCACGTGTGCCACCACACACACACACGCGCGCGCGCCCGCAAAACGCATCCTTCCACTGTATATGCTAAGCAGTAATCACAGAGAGCTGCCAATGATATGTAAATACTTTATCATGCAGAGCTTTCTCCAGGGTCAGGAAATGGACAGAAGTAGAAAAAAAAAGTAAATAATTAACATGGCGGGGCGGGGGGGGGTCCAAGCTGGTCAAACAGGCCAGTCACGACACATTTTACTAATATCATCACATCCTGCTGCTCAGAGTAGTGTTTGTGTTTTTTTTATACATATCTTCACACAAAAAAAACACTTTAAATGGCTGTAAAAATTTGAAAATAAAATGTTTTACTTCTGTCCAACAAAGTAAGTTGGACAAAATATTATAATTATATTGTATTTTATTTAAATCTCAGTATTACACCCCCGGTCCCAGTCAACATAGAAAGGAAAAAACAATACGAACTTCCTGTGTGGCTGAGGCGCCAACCTAAAACCAGAGAAAAAAAATCTGAGGCGTGAGTTGAAGAAAGAAACAAAGAATTGAGCGGAAGAAAGAAGAAGCTTTTTTTTTTTTTCTTTTTTTTTTTAAAGAGGATCAGCCAAATCTGTGAGGGGGAATCAGAGCAAATCCCCAAATCCACATCAGCCTGGCTGATAGAGGAGACTCAGAGATGACTTTCACCGAGTCGGGACCCAATGCTTATTCAAATTAGAGATAGGAGATAATAAACTAACACACTTCTGTTTCTCACTTTCAATTCAGCCACAAAGCAGTATTTTGAAACTGGTCATAATGGGAAATCCTCCACCAAAGCAACCAAAAAATAAAGCGAAATTTATATTTTATATAAATAAAGTGATGACAGGATTTGAATATCGACTGATTGCAACGGCCGCCTGTGAGTATTTACCGCTCATTCAGGTATTAGGCTGATGGACTCACAAAAGCCAACACACACGCATGCACCCGAACACACGCCTGCACGCCAACCGTGTTCTTAGCGTGAGATCTGGAGGTGGGAGGTTTCGTAACCGTGGTTACGGGGTTACAAACCTCACCCGGGAAAGTTAACACAGCTCCTCCAGGTGAGATGTGTAGGACAAAGCGTTTGGGCCACACGCAAACACACACACACACGACACAGGTACAATGACGTTCCTACGGGTTACACGCTCATTACTTCAGAAAGAAAACCTAAACCTGCCCCCACTCTCGCTCCCTGGTGCGGATTTGACCTTCGCACTCAGGAGATCAGCGCTGTCTCATTCTGTAACTTGCGCTAAATTATGCATTAAAAAGGACACACGCACACTCGCACGTTCAGTTTTCCTCCAAAGTCGTCTTCAAACAATGTTCCAAAATGCACAGATGACCTAAAAAAAAACATGCCACTTCTAAGTGAATAATACTGTAAACAGTAAAGACACCATACTTACCCCATATATTTCAACAAAGTTAAATAACACACTATGTTAGGGTGACGGAACATATTTGATGTGGGTTGTATTTAAATCAGCGCGCACAGCAGGAATGACTAGAATAGTTTGGCGTTTTCAATCATTGCCATGTGGCAGAAAAAGGAACTCTCCAAAGATTTGAAAGGCGCACTTGCGTCACAACCGCACAGCGACAAAACCAAAAAAACCTATCACACACACACACACAAATCCACCAAAGTGTGTGTGTGTGTGTGTGTTTTCAACCCACCTCTCTCTGCGTCAGCTTCTGCTTGTCGATCTGCTTGACCTTGGGGCTGTTGGCCAGCAGGTGGCGTAGTTTGACGTAGCTCTTCCACAGCTTCTGGTACCTGGGGGGGAGCAAAGGAGGTGATGAGAGTCTGACAGGAGTCCGTCATCAACACATCAATAGTTCACGGTATTAAACATAATTTAACAGTGGCCCGCGGCTGTTTCAACATTGGAGTCTCCGTGTGAGGGCAGAGCAGGCAGAAGACGTTCACCCTTTGAACTGTGAGCACAGGTTCACACACCATCACTCTTTTTCCTCATTCTTCTTTTCCTGGTTAAAACATGTCAAAGTAGAACATTTCTAAAGAGGCCTCAACCTCACCACATCACTCTCCTTTATTCTGTTAAAATCCTCTTTGTCTTTCGTCAAATTTGCATCTGAAAAGAAGCAGGGAGTTATCGGCAAGGTGACATGCACCCACCCCCTCCCCTCTCTCTCTCTCTCTCTCTCTCTCTTTTCAATCAGACCTCCTGATTGATGCACTCGGGCCCCAGTGTGACCGTTCTGCTCCCATTCAGGAGACTTTTCTCCTCATTTGCCCACAGTTATTCAATTATGATTGGTGGGACAGAGAGAGGGGTAAGGGCGGAGGTGGAGATGGGGTGTTTTTCTTTGGGGGGGCGGGGGGGGGGGGGGAGGGGTGCATTGACGGAGAAAGAGAGAGAAGTGAGGAAGTGAAGAAGAGGAGGAGAAGAATTATGGAGCTTTAATAGTGGAGACTTCATTAGAGACTGAGATGAGGGAATGAGAAGGCTTTACCGCCCCGATTATTGGGGGGGCGGGGGGGGGTGCATTGACGGAGAAAGAGAGAGAAGTGAGGAAGTGAAGAAGAGGAGGAGAAGAATTATGGAGCTTTAATAGTGGAGACTTCATTAGAGACTGAGATGAGGGAATGAGAAGGCTTTACCGCCCCGATTATCAGCTCACAACCACCTCCGCACTGAGGCAGAGAGAGAGAGAGAATGAAAGAGAAAGAGAAAGAGAGAGAGAGAGAGAGAGAGAGAGCGAGCGCGAGAGAGAGAGAGAGAGAAAGAGAGAGCGAGAGAGAGAGAGAGCGAGCGAGAGAGAGAGAGAGCCTGGGAGGCCCGCTCGTCCCAATCCACTCCAATGACCTTTCCACAGATCCCACCACTCCCTGCACAGACCCTCATTAGCATATGCTTCCTCTTCCCGTCTCTCCATCCTCTCCTCCATCCCCCGGTTCCTCGTCTTCTGCCCTTTTCAAACACAGCATCGGTTATTGGCTCCATCATATTATTTTTTTTCTCTGAATATCAGACAGAGGTCTCTGTTAACTAAACGTCCAGTGATGGCTGTGTTCACATACACGCTCACATGCACGCACACGCACGGAAACCGGCCACATGTCAATAATATTTTCACACCTCCACGTCGTTTTTCGTGACGACGCTGAGGAGGATCAAACGTCTGAAAGAAAAGGGGAAGTTAAGACGCTAAATAAACTGTACACTTCCTGTCTGCCGACGGCACTGACTCCTCCCCCCTCACCAACGTTAGCTTTGGTAAGAAAAATCAATCTTGCGGCTGTCTGCGGCTCTGAGGACACGGCAGCAGGGTGCAGGGGGGGGGGAACCAGCTCGGGCCTAAATGGATTTCCTAGTGTGGCTCTTGGATCGATGTGGAAAAAAAAAGAATAAAAAAAGCTCAACTGTGGTGATTGAGAACAGATAGTGGAGTTAAAAGTGAAACACTGAGGGTTAAATTTTGTTTGGAGAGAGAGAGAGAGAGAGAGAGAGAGAGAGAGAGAGAGAGAGAGAGAGAGAGAGAGAGAGAGAAAGAGAGAGAGAGCGAAAGAGAGAGAGAGCGAA
This sequence comes from Colistium nudipinnis, assembly GCA_016785305.1. NCBI lineage: Eukaryota > Metazoa > Chordata > Actinopteri > Pleuronectiformes > Rhombosoleidae > Colistium > Colistium nudipinnis. Next base: position 2,201,518 of record JAFBJU010000614.1, read on the forward strand.
AGAGAGAGAGCGAGAAAGAGAGAAAGAGAGAGAGAGAGAGAGAGAGAGAGAGAGAGAGAGAGAGAGAGAGAGAGAGCGAGAAGACCTCCAGAGGACGCGGCTCAGATGCTCTAATACACTTCTTCTTCTTCTGTTAATTATGCAGAAGCACAAATACAGTATTCCCTCCTGCAGCCCTGTGTGTGCGTGTGTGTGTCACTACGATTCGCAAAACATAAACCTGCGCAGCTCCCACCGCGGAACGCTGGGACCCGTGACGACGCATGTGAAAATGTCACGCCACTCGTTTTCTCCTCCCTCAACTCCCCTATTTCTATCCATCTATCTATTTATCCATCCCCTCCCCCCCTCCTCCTCCTCCTCAACTTTCAACATACGCCGCTCTCGTCCTCCGTGAGCCACAGGAATGTGATTGTGCCGCGTCGCCGTGTCCTGAGAGAGCGGTTGTGAATAAGGAGTGGAGGGAACGAGGGAGGCGGAGAACAGCAGGTGTGAGCTATAAAGGAGGAAGAGATCTTTCTCCGGATGGCTGCTCGACATTTATACCACTCGTGTGTGTGTGCGCGTGTGCGCGCGCGTGCGTGTCTTACTGAGGGTCTCCGGCGTAGCTGAGCTGAGCGGGACGGATTCCAAAGTGGACGATGATGGGGAAGGTGATGACGTCCGGGTTGAACTGCTCGCGGTCCAGTTGGTCGATACGCACCGAGCTGGGTTTCTGAGAAATAAAATAAAATAAAAATAAATAAAAATAAAAGGAAGTTTCAGTGTCTACACAAGCGCTCGGCTACAAGGCAGCTGTCAATCAATCAAACATTTGCAAAATCACAACAGAAAGTGCACAAACTTCTGATCTGAGAGAGAGAGGGTGCGGGGGAGGGGCTTGGGGGTTCGGGGGTTCAGCTGACGACTTTGACTCCGCCTCCTGCAGCTACACCATCATTTTTTTTTGCTAAGTGGTGTGCTGGTGATTGCTTGGTTTACAGTCCCCTAACACAAACATGTTGTAAATGCTAATTTAAACATACGTGACCGTTAGGCATGTGGCATGTTTTTTTTTTTTTGTTTTTTTTTTATACATGTGCTTTTTAATGGGCCGAGGCTGATTGAAGGACGCGTGCTTTTTTGCTAAGTGGTGTGCTGGTGATTGCTTGGTTTACAGTCCCCTACCACAAACATGTTGTAAATGCTAATTTAAACATACGTGACCGTTAGGCATGTGGCATGTTTTTTTTGTTTTTTTTTTATACATGTGCTTTTTAATGGGCCGAGGCTGATTGAAGGACGCGTGCGGCTGTGTGAAAAGCGACGCTCGTGATTGGTGTCGGACATGTTGATTTGTCGAGTGTTGTGCGACCTTGGCACCACACAGCAGGGGACCAAAAAAATATACAAAACGAGATTTTTTTTTTTTATAAACTGGCCTGCGTCTCAACTCTCAACTCAATTTCTTATTTCTTTTCTCAAATAACAGATTTATTTAATAGGACTTCCTATTCCACGGGCACAGTTTATTCAATGTAGTCCATGCGCGCAGATTTTTTATTTATTTATTCTTTAACCTATAGCTTTTGACATCAATCTTTGGGGTCAGTAGGTCTATGCATTCAACGCATGGAGCCAATAACAAAGGAACTTGACCAATACACCGCCAATGTCACATACAAGCGAGCCAGAGATTAAATACGGCCGCTGTTGACCACATATAGCTCTATTTTCACCACATGAAGTCTCTCTCTCTCTCTCTCTCTATATATATATATGAATATATATGACATTTTTAATAGACTTTGTTTGACTGGCAGAATCATTTTTAACTGTGAGTCTGGGGGGGATAGAAGACCATTATAAACCCGCCTCACATGACAATTCAGCGCCGTCAGGACGAGCGGTTGACTCAATAACTCGCCCACGCCAAAGGTTACACAATCATATTCATTGTTTTCCTACACAAAGCTTTTCACCCTAAAATAACCGCACAAACGCCGCACGCTGCTCAGAGTACGGACTCTGTGGGGAGTGTCCATGACAGTGAACGCCCTTGGGGATATAATAGGCGAGGTTTGCTCATGTCAGGGTTGGAGGGGAGGGGACACGCACGCAGACAAGGGCGTACAAGGCTACTTCCTGTCCGAGGGGCCCGCTCACCATGCCGGGGTTGGTGACGATCATGCCCTTGCACTCCTCGGCGTATTTCTGCCACTCCAGCTCCTCCCACTGCAGCATGTCTGCGATCTCCTCCTCGGGGACCAGGGGCTTGCTGCTGCGCAGCAGGTAGAGCAGCACCTGGTGCATGGACAACACCTCCTTCCCTCCATCTAACGCACAAAACGCACACATTAATGCACACGCGGCGCTGATGAAAGGTCAGAGCGCCGCGAAAAAACACGCGGCGGGCACACGACGACACAAACTCCCTGAATTACATTTTTAAAGCGCTGTTACACCGCCAGCAGAGAGTCGCACCCCGCTGCGTGTGCACGGCAATAAAAACCGAGTGCACGCACACACGCGTGTGCCACCCACCCAGTCAAGGCCACTCGGTTTTTATAGACACTCATGTAAAATGGATTGACCTCCATTTGCGTGTGTTTACACGGACAAACGCACAAAAAACCCACTTCGTCCTGGAAATGCATTAAGACAATAACTAATAACACACACACACACACACACACACACACACACACACACACACACACACACACACACACACACACACACACACACACACACACAGACGCTCTCTCTCTCTAAATTGAAATCTCTTTCTCTCTCTCTTTTTAGAGATCACATCAGAAACACATGGTCGGACAATGTTTTTTTTTTGTTTTTTTTTTGTGCATTTTTGTAAAAGAGGCAGACTCATGTTTGTGTTGGACCAAATTTGAAGGAGCTAGGAGATCTTTTTTTTTTTTTTTTTTGATGGAACGAAGAAGAAGAAGAAGAAGGCAGGTGGTTGTCATAACAAAACACTCGGTGGTAATATCACAGTGCACCAGCACCATCATGTGTATCAGAGATGAATACCATGCAGACACACACACACACACACACACACACAGCTGCCTGGGCTCCACATCTACACAATCACATGCATCAACATCAGATGCAGAAACGTTTGGAGGAGAGGTGAATCATTTTTTTTTTTTTTTATACATTTTAAACACCAGAGGGAGACGGATCTGAGCCGGTGGTTAAGAGTCTCACCTGGTAAGAATCGCACAAAGCGCGGCATGAAGTGGAAGCGCTGGCATTCGTTGGCGTCGTGGTCAAACTCAGGAGCTGGACAAAAAGAAGAGATTTTTTTTTTTTTTTTTGCTTTCACACAGGATGAAGAATTGGGAGATCTGGCCGAAATGACATTCATAAATAAGTTGTTTCACGGTCTTCAATCAGAAAGCACAATTTGTCATTTTAAATCCCATCTGTGACGACATACTGGGAGATCTGACAGTTAACCAGTGACCTCTCTGGGCTCTCCAAAAAAAGAAATGATCATTGGTGAATGGACTGGTGCGTTCTTGACTCCAAACTATCCGGCGGTTAGTGTTTGGGAGCCGGTCTGATCAGGGTCATACGCAAAAACACAAAGCGAATGTTTCTGTGTCATCGCAACATGTTTAAAAACTTTTCTGTGGGTTTCCTACCCGTCAGGTTCCAGTCGTACAGCTCCAGAACGTCCTGGAACAAGTAGTTGGCGAAGAGCTCCAGGCCTCGGACGCAGAAGTTCTGCACACACACAGTGAAACAGAGCCAGTCAGAGAGCCCACAGTCCATAAATCACTGCATTCATGTAAATATAAATCAGAAGGAAATCCCGTTCTCTAACTTTATAAAGTAAGCCACTTTATCCACGTCACCTCAGCGGGATTAGCCCCTCCCCCTCGCACCGGGCTCCACGTGCGGCTCAAACCGTTTGAGATAAAACTAAACAAAAGGAGCGAGAGAAGGAGCCGGGGAGATAAAGTAAAAAAAAAAAAAAAAAAAAAAAGGCTTTTACTGACCTCCGGTGTCATCTCCTCTATGAAGTGAATGGTGTAATCTATGTTGAAGCGGATCACGCGGCACAATGGAATCTGTGAGGATGAAAGAGGGAGAGAGGACTCATTACCACGGCGTTACGGTGGAGGTTACAGCTTCTCAAGGAAACTCAAAAAAAAAATGTAAAAAAAGTTGTGGGCCGAACGGCACTCGTTGGAAAACATACGTGTGCTGGCGGAATCCCAATTGAAACACTGTGTCGTGTGTTGAAACACGCACAATTTAATAATAAAAATAATACACCTTTCTGCCTTTCTGAAATACTCAAAGACACTTTACAGGAATAAAATACACATATTAAAAAGCGGTGACAATCAAAGAAATAAACTTTTACACACACACACACACAGAGAGTGCACCTGACTTTGGGGAGTAACTCAAACCTTCCTGAACGGATAATCCTGCTCCTGTGTGTTTAATCTCCCCGGTTACACACTCTTTGTTGTCTTAGCGCAGGGGTCCATTTTACGGGATTAACCTGGGAGTCACATTCATTGCTGCCCATGCTGGCGTGGGGGGCGTGGGGGGGCTAATATCACCTCGCTCCCAGGTTCCTAATCCCCGCGCCGCCACAAAGCGTTTAGCCCAGCTTTTAACAAGGGCTGCTTAAATTATCCAGTTCAAATCATCCTCTAATCCTCGGAGCTCTTTTCAGACTTGGCGGATATTGACCCAAGTAAGTTTATTATTCAAACGCACACGTGTAGACGTGCCGGCACACAAATGCACACACGTGTACCCGGGGACGCATTCACTTTGAACACGTTTTCAAGAGACGGGGGTCTTTTTTTGTTGTTGTCTGGGGTCGATTTTTTTGACTTTTTTTTTTTTTTTTTTACATTTTCTTGGAAGTTCATTCTTGGAAGAGGAAGAAGAAGAAAGAAGAAATCAGGCGCACACAGTCTGAAATGGCTACAGAAGGAGAACGGCGCTTTTGAGTCACGACCTCTAAAAGTGGAGAGGAGTGTGAGAGGACTCTGCAACAAGGTCAGACTCTGTCCGGGAAACAAAGACACAAAGAGGGCTGTGGAATATGTTTCAAGAGCGTGGAGTTACAGGAAGAGATATTCTTAACTCAAACAACTGGCCTAGATTATGATAAGACGGTGTAGAAGAAGAAAGAGTGAACTCTGATCAAATTGGAGGTTGTAAAAATCAATAAGTGCTCGGAAAACGGTATAAACTGATTTAAATTACATTTTACGTTCTTTCTACAACTCTTCATTTTGGAGAAGGTGACAAACACGACAACAAAACTTTTGATTTGTCGTTCCGTGAGAGTATGTGCAATACATAAGATTTTTTTCTGCCCAACGGAAAGATACTTGGATTGCCTGAATGTGACGTTAATGTGGAAATTTGGGCGGAAACTGCACGGTGAGGCAGCGGCAACCAAAAAATAAAAAATAAATAAATCACACTGTTAAAGCCACTGCAAACTCCAAGCAACTCAATAAATAACAATGACATTAAATAGATATATATATATAGTCAAAAATAAATAAATTCACCACGGTGACACGCACTTCCTGTCAAGAATGTGAAAGAGTTGTGGTGAAAAATCCACACCACGCAGACTTACATTAGTGAGAGGTGTGTGGGAGAAGAGGGAGAAGCCTTCAAACAGGTACTCGTGGTCATCGTACTCAATCACCGTCGGCCTGTCAGTCTGACAACAGGAAACGCAAATAATTACCAATCTGCAATGTCGTGAAACCGTTTAAAATCCGGATATGAAATCGAATCAGGCTGGCTTCTCTTATTTTGGTGAAATTCATACCAGGAAGTTGGTCGGGGGAGACACGGTGATCCTGTAGTGAAACAGTTTCCCCGAATTGTTGTTCATAGGACGACACAGTTTCACAGACTGGGGGGGGGGGGGGAAGGGGAAACACACGGGGGGAAGGAGAAACACACAATCAATAACTGACACACATCTTTCAATCAGTGAATTTGACGGTTTCAAATAAATTGTGGCTGATGTGAGCAAAATACAATATGTTAACTCGTGAGATGATTCATGGCCTGTTTCACCTAAACTCTGGTTTAATGATTGCAGTACAGAAATAAGTATGAGAAATGAAAGGATAATAAATCAGATTTAAAATGTGTTGCTCAGCTGAAGATGCATCGATGTGGGAGTTTTTTTTCCGTTCCTCTGCCAAAATCTTACACACACACACACAATGTCATCATTTGCTTGTGTGCGATGATAAAATCTAACTTACTGTCCTCCTTTAATCCATAAAAATAAAAACGGCCCGTGTGCGGAGGATGCATTTAGGCTGAGTGGAATAACATCCAAGGTTAGGAAAGGGTGATTTATTCACAGCGCGCCATACCTCCTCCCCCGGGTAGATGCTGTGGCGGATCCCTGTACGTCTGGCCTTGGCACTGCACTTACACAAGGGGCCATCGTTCATCTGGACAGAGAGAAAAATAAATAAAAATTGGTAAATCACAACGTACTCGGCCAAGTGTACAACACAGGAGCTGCTGAGGATTTTACACTATTTGAAGTGCACGCTCCTGACCTTTACCTCTACACCCGGGGCTGGGAGTTATTTTTTATATATATTTTTTTCAAAGGTTCCCTTTGCGATAGGGTCAGGGCAGCGTGAAGGAAAACTGACACGCAAAAAAGGTCTCGACTCTTCAGTGAGACACAAAATAAAATAAAAGTTGTCGGCCTATGACTACACCTTCAAATATATAATATATATTTAAAATTATTATTTTTTTTTTTTTTCTCTCCATATCTGACTCGTCCACAGATAGAATATTAACTATGTGTTCAAAAAGCGGCTCTTATTCCCATATTGTTGTAAATGCAATTAAAAGTAATGTATTAAATGATGTGTATATGCATTAAGGATGCACTGCCGATGGTTTCTCTTTATATTCACCGTTGCCGCCTTGCATTACTTCAGATGTTTTACCTTTGTTATTTTCCCACCCTGATAAAAACCCAAGAATCGATACGTGTTTGTCTCTTTCTCTGCCTACAAGCTCAAAGAGATTTCATCAATAGTTTATTATTAGACTAGATTGTTTTACATTGTCTGTTTTGAACTGGAACAAATTTAGAAAACATTGAACTGTTTATTCATCTCAGGTAGTATGTTCAAAAAATAAGATAATAACAATAATAATAATAATAATAATAATAATAATAATAATAATAATAATAGTATTTATATAAATTAATTTAAATCTCCTCTGTTGTCAGGAGGAAACAACTTTTTATTGAATGGTCTGTTTTGCATTTTTCTTCCACAGCCCAATATTATCACATTGTTGACTTGCTTTAGGCTTAGATTTAGGATTTTATATGTTGTGTGATCGTGGATACATTTTTTTTAAATAAAACGGACCTGTCCCGGGTCGTTGTACCACAGCTCCTCGTGCAGGCGGTCGGGGTGAGCCTTTTTCCTTTTGATCTCGGCGATGACATCGAAGACGTCGGAGTCGGAGCTGCTGGAGCAGGAGCTTCCTTCGCCGTCCGACTCGCAGTCCGACTCGCTGCTGCTGCCGCCTTCTGGAACCAGAGTGCAGAAAAGGTCTTTAATCATGGGAACATAATAATAAAATAATAACCTTGCTACTTCTTCGGGGGAAACACATGGATTTCACATTACTTACCAACCACTATCTTGGATTAATTGTATAAATATTCTAGTTTGTTACAATTTCTTTCTTATTTCAAACCATCTGCAGACTTTGAACTCACTGGAAGGAAACTCAGAAGTTATTATAATTATTAGTTATTTTATTTTCCTCCAGCTTAAGATATTATTTTCAGTCTTTCACAATGAACTCATAAAGCAACAAATCCCACCAATAAATCCAAAAATCTATTCACAAGTGCACTCTTCAAATTCCTAAATTCAAAGTGTAGTTTTTTTTTAAGGCCATCACAGCATTGCTTTGTCCTCCACCTCTATCTTTCACCCTTTTTATTTATTTTAATGTGATGTGTGATGTGAAATTTGATGACTGGTGACACCACAGCATGCGGTTTTAAGCGTTGCACATTTTTGATCAGGCATAAATCACAGCATCTAGTTGAGTAAATTAGAGGTCCCCTGAGCGAGTGATATCGCCGAGGTGCTGAAGGAGACAATGAAGCTGACAGGCTCTGCAGATAACATCATAAACACTCGACTTAATCTCTGCCTCGGCCTCACGCACCGCTGAGGAGACGTTTTTAATGGTGCATCAATAACAAAAGGTTGTCGACAGACGCGTTTAACTGTTGATTGTTATTTAGCGGCCGCACTAACAAAACGGAACAACTTACAAGCTTGCCAAAACTAACAAGACAGCAAGTCATCAATCGCTGGCGGCTGGAGGTTGGGAAAAAAAAACGCATGTGATCCTCAGGACTGCCAGATTAAAGCAGAGTTTGTAGCCTGGATTATTTTACATGACACTCGTGGTTTTTAACGGCGTCAATTTACCTTAAAAATGATACAAGTCCATGTGAAAGTAGTTTTGGCGCATGGAAAAAGAACCTTATCGTATTTAACACAGGATTTTGTATATTTTAAGATTACTAACATGACAGTTGATGCATTACTATACCAAACTATGCTATGTCAAATAATAATAATAATAATAATAACAATAATAACAACAACAATAATAATAATAATAATAACAATAACAATAACAATAATAATAATAATAATAATAATAATAATAATAATAATAATAATAATAATAATAATAATAATAATAATAATAATAATAATAGCCAATCAGAGCCAGGATAAGCTTGAGTCTCACCCGCATCCTCATCCAGTTTGGTTTTGGGTGGATCCCATGACGGCCGAGCCACCTTGGCTCGCTCCTGCCTCCTCACCAACTCTTCCTCAAAGCGCTCATACAGGTCCCTCAGTTTACTGGTCCCCACGACTGTAGAGTCTCCCTGGAATAAACACACACTCGAATGAGTCAAAACAAAGTCAGTGTCTTAACAAATATAAACCAGATCAAAATTCAAAGAGAAAGTATATGTTTACTGGTTTTAGACATACATGTAATTTATGTGGTGGCCTGCAGTCTCAGTGTCTATCACTGTCACAGCAGAGACGTAACAGTAATAGAGCTGTTCATGGACCGTTAAAGAAATAAAGTTGGTCTCCACCTCCATTCACCGATACTTCAGTTTTACTGAAAGACGGGTGGGAATGGGTCGTTTGTGTGCAAAAAGTAGAAGAGGAAGAATTCAGAGACTCCCGGTAAAGGTCAGAGAAAAGAGAAAAAGATCCAGAGACAGCAGAAAAGGACATCACCGCACCACTTGGTCCATGGGGTCGTTGGAGTAGTAGTTTTCGGCGTGGGTGCAGCGTATCCAGGCAGGTTTCAGCATCTCATCCTCTTCCTTCTCGTCCTCCCCCTTTTCTTTCTCCTTCTCCCTCTCCCTCTCACGCTCCCTCTCTCGCTCTCTGTCTCTGTTTTCGCCGCCCAGCGTCTCCTCGGAGTCGCGGCTCCTGACGGAGGTGTAGCTGCGCTCCCTGCTCGGGGCCGAGGAGGAGCCCTCCGACCTCCTGTCGCGCTCCTCCTCCCAGCGGCCACGCTTCCTGTCTCTGCTCGTAGATCGACTGTATAGGAGAGAGAAAGCACGGAGGGGTCAGGGTGTCTCACGTCACCCAAACATTGTGAGACTGTTTTGTGCTTCATTCGTGCCATCTAAACAGGCCCAGGTTTCACACGGAGTGTGTATAAAGCGTATTAGGCTACAATGTGTTATTTTCTAACATTTCTGGTTGGTGGTTTTACTTGATAAATGTGCCCTGGCTCAAAAGAGGCTGAAAAACACTTGTGCTCTGATTTTCTTTACACAAAATCCCAATAATCATCCATGGAGCAAATCAGTTAATTGTGTAACTTTCATAAAACGCGCAAGCATCAAAAACGGGAAACAGTGAATCCCACACGTACCTCCGAGGCCGCTTCCTGTGTCTGTCGGGGGACTGAGATCTCCGGCCTTCTCTGTGACGTTGCCTCTCCCTGCAAACACAGGATTAGGAAAAGAGAATTAAGGAAATAATCATTCCACAGTTGTTGTTTTTTTGTAATAGCTTCTGTCTGTGTACCTGCTGCGATCCCTGCTGTGTCTCGGGGGAGTCCGGCCTCTCTCGTACTCAGACCTGTACCGTCCACCCTCCGGCCTGGCGCGCCGGTCTGGACTCCGCCCACGATCTTTCCTGTCGCCGGGAAACTCCATTTTGTGCCTATCGCCTTGGTTACCGTAAACGTAGCTCTTTTGCCTGTGGTCATCGTGGCGATAAGCTCTTTCCGGAGACCTCCTGTCCATGCTGGGTTTTTCGTACTTGTACTGACCCCCGTGTCTGAAGCCCTGGTCTGGTTTGAACGAGCTGGGACTCTGTGAGTAGCCCGGACTGAAAGTGGGAGGAGGAGGAGGGAAAGGAGGGTGGGGAGGATGGGGGTAGTTCATGGAGTACGGAGGGTGGTAGCTCATAGACTGAGACGCCATGGGATGAGGCATGGGGGGGTGGGGTAACGGCGGTGGGGGCACAGGTGGCATCATGTAAGGGTGGTAGGCGTTCTGAGCGGACACCTGAGACCCCGGGGCGGGACCCCCCGAGGAGCCGGGCAGAGGAGGAGGTGGATAGTTGGGAGGCGGGTCCATGAAGCCCTGTCGGAGTGGAGGCTTTGGAAAGGGAGGACGCACGGGACACTGGTTGAGAGAACTGGGAGCCTGGGACGGTGCCGGAGGAGGGTACTGCATGTAGTCGCCGTGTGGAGGCATGTAGCTGCTGTTGCCGTGGTAACCCGAACCAGGAGGAGTCTGTGGGTCGTAGTGGTACGGGGCCACGGGAGGCTGAGGAGGGGTCGGCCTCAGGTTGGTGGGACGGTAGCTATGGTGACCCGGGGTCATTCCTCCCCTGGCTCCTCCACGGTCCTGATGATAAGACATGACTGTGAAGGGGAAAAATAATGAAAGTGATTCAATTTGATTTTATTAGCACTCTTTACCCCCATGTGAAACAGAAACTGAATGTGTCGACCAGATGGTTTCCCCATTATTTACTGGATTTTTTCATGAATATAAGATAATGATATTAAATCACAGAAGAAGCACCAACTGGCAGATATTTCATGTGTGCTCAACAGGAAAAACAATAAATAATTGGGATAGTTTAAAGCTTTACTTGTGTTGGATGGCGTTTCATTGAATTTATATGTGTTGTATTGGATAAATTCGAGTTCTTAACGTCTCTTCAGCTTGAGAGCTGTTGATATGTGCAGACAGTGTTATTATGACTTAGTGTACACATACTTTCCCTCTGTAGTCTCTGTGCGGTTCAAATTAAAATAAAGATTTGCTAAAAGCACAATATTGTCTTATCTCACACTGTTGTTTATTTACGGCTAGCATAAATAATAACGTTTATCGAATTAGCTGAGCATCGGTGCACGACCTGCTTGTTTGGCTAATTCGCTTTAACAGGTGCTAAAAAAACCCAGCAGGACTAAAAAGATGGAGATTAAGTGGACGCAGCTGAAATAATGACGCATTTAGAGGGTAAATTAAACACTCTGGGATAAAGTGTAGTTACAATAGCCAAGCTAGAAGCTTACACTACACTAGCTAGCCGGCTAACACGTAAGCATGCCAGCTAGCACGCCATGTCCCGACCCGAGAGGAAGAAACTACAATGAAAAACAACAAAAACAACAAGCTGCAGACAAACACACGGCGCCGTGTTCACCTCCGGTTCATAAATCGGAAGTTAACCCGGGATAAACGTCTCTAGTTCGGGGTGTTAGAGGACTCTGAGCCGCTGAGTTACCTGGTGAGTGGCACGCTTTCCGCTGGGCTGTGTTTGTACTCGGAACACTGAGGAGAAGGACGTAGGCACGGACCAATCGGATTGAGCGGCTCGGGCGCTGACCAATGAGAGGCCTCGGTGTGTTTCTACCCGGCCTGGACTTCAGTGTAACACACAAACATAGCACCAGCTGCAACGAGAGAAATTGATCAGATGAAGTATTTTAAATCAATTTATCACTTTTCCTGTGGTATTTATGGCTATAAATAACTATGATTGTAAAGTTCAAGAACTCAGCCTTTAAAAACAAGGAAAAGGCAGTAAAAGCTTGGAAATATTAGCTGAATGATGTGAAATCAGCTCTTCTATTTAAAAAAATATATAATAATATTAATACAATATAACAATAATATTACTTAAACAGTGCACAATAAATAACAATAAACCAGATAAACAATACAACATAATCATAAATATGCAGTCTTAAATAAGATGATATAATAGATTTGCCATGGTATTTTTCTTTGACAGTTGTATATGCAAATTACTTCTGCAAAAGACAACTAATTGATCATTTAAAGAAAGTATAAGCTGAAATAAAGACTTGGATATGTTCACGTGTATTTATGTCATTTTTCCACTAGATGGTGGCAGAGTTATTTATATTTATTAACACATTTTAAATGTGTGGAAGTGAAGCTTTCCATCATTGCCATGGAAACACAAAACCTGCTTATTACTGTCTCAGGTGGATGGGAGAGCAGCAGAAGCAGATCATCTAACAGAGTACATTTACATCCTAAGGCCAAACTCTGTTGTTTGCATTGTAAATGAAACCGGTGGGAACATGGTGCCGTCACTCAGGCATCATCCTGCTGAGCAAGAACCCATCTCCAACCCCCGTCTCTGGCGGTATTGGTGTGAATGCATGGCTTCGTGCCCACATTTTAAAGCTCAGCGTGTGGTAACACAAACACACACATACATACACACACAAACGTTCAATCATTCTCGCAGTTTGATTGAAGGTCAGAGGTCACGAGCCCACGCATGTTCTCTGGAAGGAAACACCCACGTTCTTTCTGCAGATTACTAATCACCTAACATGGGAGCGCGCCTGTTGGTTAGTTATAGGGTAAGCTATACTCATGAGGACCAAATGTCCACTTATTATTATTTATTGTAGAAAACTTGCTAGAAAATATTGTGAAAAATCCCAACTTTAATACATGATCTTTTCACTTGTCTACAAAGTTCAGATTTTTGGTCTATACGCGTATCTCATACATGAATGACTTCAAAATAAGTCATGCAAACAACTGTATTTATTTTAAAAATCTCAGGTTCTCCCTTTAACCCGTCGCAGGTCTCATGTGAACTGAGCTGAATCTGTATTCAGAGTGATAACATGTAATGTGTCATTGTCTTGTCAGTTTTATGTTTTCAGCCCAGTCCAAAAAGTAGAAAAATGCAAATACACACCATGAATATAAAGAAGGGTCAGATCTGATTTGTGATGGTCAGCACAGCCTCCATCCGGATCCAGCTCAGCTCGTCTTGAGCTGCATTAATATTCTCGGCATATTTTTTTGTTACCTCTTCTTCTCCTTCTCTGTCCAATACCAGGCATCATCTGCACATGGCAGCAACGACAGCAGTGCGAAAAAAAAAATCACATTACTCTCTCCCCACAGATAATTTGTGTGACTACTAATAAGATTGTGTTGACCTTGCATTGAGGCCAGTCATAAAAAAAAAACTCACCTCTGCAGAGTGCAAACGAATAGGCAGATTGCATTTTTCTCCCCCGAGCGAACCTTCCTCACTACTCTGGCCCACGATGATGATGATGATGATGATGATGATGATGATGATGAGCAGAGAATAATCCACCCGAGGGGAAGGTTGATCCAGTGACAGTGTACACAGCTTCACCTCTGGAGGATTTAATCAATTGGTTTCAATGCTGGCATCTGATTAAACACAACTCACACACAGTCATCCCCAATCAACGTCACACTTGCAAGTATTATTATATATTTTTTTACATTTACTTCAGTGCCTGATGCAATTCCACGTAGAATTTGCATAAACTGAGAGAAAGGCAGATCTTTTCTGTAAACAACAAAAAAACAAAAAACAATTTCTGTAAAAAACAAAAAAAACATCAGCATGATCTTTGAGCAAATGAAAGATACTGAAGCCACGGAGTAAATAAGAATAATTTCACCAACTTCTCTTCAATTCTGCCAAGTGCGGGAAGCTCATTTTTGAATTAAAGTTAATTAAAGATAGGAAGAGGGGAAAATGAGGAGCATGTTTAGTCCTTTGTGTAGAAGGGATGGGGTTCATCACTGAGGCTATTTAATCCAAGGCCAGAGTCTACCTGAGCCGTGAGTCAAAATAACGCACCACACGTCTGTGTAATGATGTTTTCAACCTGAGCTCATGATGTTTGGGATCATTTCCTCGTGTTCTCTTAACGTCAGCGCACACTCCCCTCCTCACATGCACCTGCATGGAAATGCCTGATGGGTGTTTTTTTTCTTTTTTTTTTCCAGGAAATCAACCTTTCAGTTTAGAGGCTTTTTGCAGGAACCATTTTGGATATATATAATATATATAATATATATATATATAATATATAATATATATTGGAGGTTGCATGACTTTTTTCTGTGTACGGAGTGACTCAGCATTTGCAACACGTGCACATGAGTGAACAAGATTTGATCAATGGCTGAGAAAAAGAAATGAATATGTACAATTAAATACACTAGAATATTCAAATTGTACTCAAAGCAAAACAAAAAGAAAAGAAAGACACATTGATGGATTGGCTCAATTTCAACAAGCCAATTAGAGGGATAATCCTCATGCAGCTCAACACTTTGGAGATTAGAGATCTAGGAGCAATACGGGTTAGATGTTTATCATTTGAGATTGAACTGCAGCAACAGAATATTAAAACCAGAACAGGTCCAACAAGCAGAGAGAGAGAGTCAGAGCAGCTCTCGTCGCTGTGTTCCTCATGACCTGCGCTGGCCAATAACAGCTCTTAATATCAGGCTGTAAAAGCTAAGAGTTACTTCGCTGGAATGAGGCAGGTGGAATTATCCGATAAAGTACTTACATTCTACGAAAAAAAGGTATTAGGGGGCGGTCTCGCCCAACACGTGGCTCCGTGACCTTTAAAGAATGAAGCAGTGCAGATAGTGTAAAAAATGGATTACCATGCCAACGAATTAATTAAATATGCGGAGGAAAGCTGACAGATAATGATGTAATAATGATAAGATATGCGTGTGTTACTCTGCTCCTCCTAAGTCCGGTGTGAGCTCAAGATAATAACTTGTTCTTTGATCATAATACATTTTATTCACTAAAGATGAAGACAAAACGCCTTAAACCAGGAAGACCAGGAGTGTCCACCAGGTATCATCAGGTTCATTGAAAAAAACACTTCCGCGGTGGAGGTCGATTTTGATTTTTTTGATCCCTCAAGCAAATTGCATTAAGCTGTTTATTAGTGTGCCGACGTGCACCGAGCCCGTGCACACACGGAGACGCCAAATGACCAAGGTAACATGCAGAGATTGGAGCACAGCGCTCGGGCTATATTGGACTGCGGGAAGAGGAAATATATTTCACCGAAAAAATAAATGTCCCAGAGTGGACTGATGTTCTCAGCTTAAATGCGGAGCCACTGGTGGATGGTTGTCATTGTCAATTAAATGCGACAGGCACACAGTCTGGGATCAGTGGGTTTCATCAAATTCATATTTATTTATTTGACCCTAATTCATAACATCAAATCTCTGGAGGAACAAGGAGTAATTTGATATTACTTTTACGGATAAACTGCCACAGAAAATATGTTGAAGAACTGATTGAAATGTCAAATCAAACCCTGGCAGGAGCATTGATGGCTTTTATTCACAAACTCAGGAAATGGAAATCATTTTGTAAAACAAGGGTATGGAAACCCAATCTGCTCAAAGTAAACGACAACAAAAACAACACAACTTCAACCGACTCAACTGGATGGCATAACAAAAAACCCCACTCTGAGCGTGATCAGCAGGAAACTAAAAACCAATGTCCTCATGTGATTCATAGCAACAAATAAACCTCCATCCTATTCAGATTCCTCTCCTCCTAACAAGAAAAATCCCTGTTCCATCATGTCACTGGAATTATTTTCATCTTTTCTCCATCGGCTTTAATACAAATCTGACACCTTCCTAATTTATTTTCAATTTGATGAATACCTGACATCCATATTCCACACCTGGACACTCTATTCCACTTTAATTTTCGATTTTAGCACATCCTGGTAAACAACACGCATGCAACAGAAATATACACAACAAACCCGATACGAGACTCTCTCAAGTATTTAATGCAGCAAAGGTGCATTCCATTTTTTCTCATCTTTGAAAAATGAAGAGCTGAGCTTTGACAGCAGGACGACGCATCGTTGAAGAATCCCATTTTCTGCTAATGGAATAAAGGAGAAGAACATCTATTCGTTCTCATGCATCTGTACTGTCCAACCACACAGAATAATTCTAACCTGCGTCTCTGGACGGAGTTTACTGCTTCCTCGGCTGTACCGTTTGAAATAAAACACGCTTATATGTTCATCACTAACCGGTAACCAGGGGGACGAAAAGTATAAACTATATA
>JAFBJU010000614.1:2218400-2228400 GCA_016785305.1 Colistium nudipinnis
TGTATAAGAGACAGGAGTTAGGGTTAGGGTTAGGGTTAGGGTTAGGGTTAGGGTAGGGGTAGGGTTAGAGTTAGGGTTAGGGTTAGGGTTAGGGTTAGGGTTAGGGTTAAGCTTGGGTTAGGGTTAGGGTTAGGGTTAGGGTTAGGGTTAGGGTTAGGGTTAGGGTTAGGGTTAGGGTTAGGGTTAGGGTTAGGGTTTGAGGTTAGGGTTACGCTCTTATGGTTCTGGTAGTTGGCGTTTCTGGTGGTTCTAGTGGTTCTGGTAGTTGGTGTTTCTGGTGGTTTTGATCGTTCTGGTGGTTCTATTGGTTCTGGTAGTTGGTGTTTCTGGTGGTTTTGATCGTTCTGGTGGTTCTAGTGGTTCTGGTCGTTGGTGGTTCTGATGGTTCTGATGGTTCTGGTGCTTCTGGTGGTTCTGGTGGTTCTGGTCGTTCCGGTGCTTCTGGTGGTTCCGGTTGTTCTGGTGGTTCTGGTGGTTCTGGTGGTTCTGATGGTTCTAATGGTTCTGGTGGTTCTGGTGTTTCTGATGGTTCTGGTTGTTCCGGTGCTTCTGGTGGTTCTTATGGTTCTGATGGTTCTGGTGGTTCTGGTGGTTCTGATGGTTCTGATGGTTCTGATGGTTCTGATCGTTCCGGTTGTTCTGGTAGTTGGTGGTTCTGGTGGTTCTGATGGTCCTGGTGGTTCTGATGGTTCTGATGGTTCTGATGGTTCTGATGGTTCTGATCGTTCCGGTGCTTCTGGTGGTTCTGGTTGTGTTGGTAGTTCTGGTGGTTCTGATGGTTCTGGTGGTTCTGATGGTTCTGATGGTTCTGGTGGTTCTGGTGGTTCTGATGGTTCTGATGGTTCTGTTGGTTCTGGTGGTTCTGATGGTTCTGGTTGTTCCGGTGCTTCTGGTGGTTCTTATGGTTCTGATGGTTCTGGTGGTTCTGGTGGTTCTGATGGTTCTGATGGTTCTGATGGTTCTGATGGTTCTGATCGTTCTGGTGGTTCTGGTTGTGTTGGTAGTTCTGGTGGTTCTGATGGTTCTGGTGGTTCTGATGGTTCTGATGGTTCTGGTGGTTCTTATGGTTCTGATGGTTCCGGTGCTTCTGGTGGTTCCGGTTGTTCTGGTAGTTGGTGGTTCTTGTGGTTCTGATGGTTCTGATGGTTCTGGTGGTTCTGGTGGTTCTGGTGGTTCTGGTGGTTCGGGTGGTTCCTGCGGTCCTGGTAGTTGGTCATTGTGGTGGTTCTGGTGGTTTCCGGTGGTTCCGATGGGTCCGATGAGTGCGATAATCCGATGGGTCCGGTGGGTCCGGTGGGTCCGGTGGGTCCGGTGGGTCCGGTGGATCCAGTGGTTCCTGTGGTTGTGATGGTCATATATATATATACTTTATATACTGTATACAGTATATATATATATATGTACATATATTCTAATGAGTGGTCGAATCTGCCGCATATTCCTGTTAAATTAACATCCCGATCACATTCATTGGCACCCGTGGGGCTTACTGATGCTGAGCAGTGAAGCATTATGGGAAATTTAAAGGCTGCTGAGGCGTAACTGAACTGAGCTGTTACAGAACTGATAAAAACCCTCGTCACTGACTCATCACCATTATATACATAATTAATATGTTAAGTTATACTGCTTAAATCCAAATATGCAAATCTCAAGAAGCCGCAAAGGAACTTCATACAAAGACAGGAAGTGGACCTTGAGTTGAGATCATTTCAATAAAGACACAAACTTCTCAATTTTTCAGCCGCCAGTGAAACAATGAGGATCAGTGTGCAGGTAACACGCACACGCATGTGCACACATACGCGTGCCCACACAAACAGACACTCATTCCTGAC
The DNA here is from genome assembly GCA_016785305.1 of Colistium nudipinnis. Lineage (NCBI taxonomy): Eukaryota > Metazoa > Chordata > Actinopteri > Pleuronectiformes > Rhombosoleidae > Colistium > Colistium nudipinnis. The sequence goes on from JAFBJU010000614.1 coordinate 2,220,239, forward strand.
CAACTGTGATTTCTCTGAGTGAGTTACTGTTTTCATTGTTAAGGAATGATGCGTGCCAGAGAAAGACCTTCAACATGCTTCCATGCTCCTCCACAAATGGGAGGAGAATAAAAGGTTCTCATGAAGAGGAAAGTTGAAATGAAATACACATTATACCTCAGATATTTTATGTGTGTCACCATAAATCACAATAAAGTTAAAGGACAGTTAAAAGCTCCACGATGAAACCCGTCAACAGATTCTTCAGCTGTCCAACATAATAATAATAATAATAATAATAATAATAATAATAATAATAATAATAATAATAATAATAATAATAATAATAATAATAATAATAATAATAAGAATAAGAATAAGAATAATAATAAGAATAATAATAAGAATAATAATGATAATTCTTCATTATTATAATATGAACAAACACACACACACTATAATCCTCACATTGCCATCATGTTGCCATGGTGACGGTGAAAAGCTGTAGGGAGTGTCAAACAAACCAATAGTTTCTTCTGCTCCACAAGGACGACCTGTGCTTTTTTCTCTTTTTATTTTACATTTCTTAAAACATTTTTAAACTGTCATTCAATTCAGATCAAGAATGCTTTTTTCCCCCTAAAACATTTCTTCTTTCCTATAAAACTGCTTTAGTTAGTATTACAAGACAAACGCACCTCCATAATAATTAAGCTACATCGGGGGTCGAATCACGCATGAATCATGTATGTGATGTGTCATCTGCAGCTTTTATGCAAATGACGGAACCAGCATGGAAATAAAAGAGTATTGGTTCTTGAACACAATTCACCCTCAACTGTAGCCCCCTGGATTATTCATTTCAAAGGAAGAAAATGAAAAACCTACGGGCACTCTTTTATAACAGGACATCTTGGGCTGGCTATGCGTTGTCATGGTAACCATGGCGCCCATTGGCTTCCCGCTACAACAAACAGACTCAAACTAGCCGCGAGAGTCGTTTCTGATTTCATGCGTCCATAAATGGCTCAGATAGAAGGTCTCTAATGAATATTAGTGAATATTCATTTCACTACTTGTATTTTCTCGTGAATATGACACATTTCTGTGGAAGAATCACAGTTTTATTAGATCTGGGGATGCGGCAAAAGGCATTTATAGCAATTTGCTATTAATGGAACTTAACGTTGAGGACCTGACTTGTTTGTAAATTCCATCATTATTTTCCTCGGCCGAGGGCCCACGCCAGTAGGGACGCCACCACGGAATAATTTTCAACCGGCTCGGTTCAATAAATCCCCCAGAGGCCCCGAGAGAGACGAGTGAGGAGCCGAAGCCACAAGGCCTCACGCGAAGAGAAAATGTGAGAACACATGATTGAAAGCAATCACCGTTTTTTCCTCCAGTACACCAGGAGTAGAGGAGGAGGAGGAGGAGGAGGAGGAGGAGGAGGGGCGGACGGGTCGAGGCGTGGAGTAATGAGACAAATGTAGACAATTGAATTAAAAAAAAGTTTCAAATTTGGTTTATAAGACGCTACGCCACAAACTGAGGCGCAGAGAGAGGAGGATATTACATCACTTTCCACCTCCAAGTGGACTGTCGTCTTTCTTTTTCTTTTTTTTTTGAATGAAGGATGGAATCATACGAAGGTCATGACCCAAATGGATACAAATCAGGCAAAGGAGAATGAATAGGTTAAGGTAAACATTTATCTCCTGGATAAACTATTGCAGAGTAAGGTCGTACTATGAACTGAATGAATCAGCTTTATCACAAATGGAATTAAGTTTTCTTTTTTCACTTTTACAAGGAGGAGGATTTTTTTTTGTCCCGCAGATTTCAAGGTTCGCTGAGTTTTTTTCTGTCAATGGATTAAGTGGAAAAAAAGAGACCTTGACTCATGCCGCCTAAAATATTTTCCCTTCAGATAAACTAATAAATAAATAAGAAAGGAGCCAGCAATGTGAAGGAATCAACATGGCACAACATCACAAATGGTTTATTGTCTCTGAATGTCAGGGTCGTCTTTCCATTCGGAACAATGGGCTGTTCTGCGCCTCTATTGGTGAAAGAATGTGTTGAGTTTATTTATTCTGCGGCTTTTTTTTTTTTTCTTTCATCGTGCTGAACAAACTGGTACCTGTGTCAGAGGAACCTACAGGAAGCAGACATGAGTCGGGGGTCAGCACTTCCTGTCCCCTCAATAAAAAACATCTCCATCCGTGCTCCTCCACTTTTACACCTTCTTAGATTTGTCTTTTCATATATATCTCTTTTGGAATTTACTTTTAGCTCTGACTCCATTAAAAGCTAAAAGTCCATTAGGAATGGCGATTAATATCTGGAATTTAACGCAGAAACACACAGTTATTTTCCAGCCTTAAATTATTCAGCACAATCTCCTCAGATTGAGGTCAGAGTCAGGTAGAATCATCACACTTTGTTTTTTGGTCTTTAAAGTCAAAGGTCACCGGTTGAAGCGGACGAAAGGTGGACACACGGAGCTGTGAGAGCTTTTTATGCTTTATTGAAGTGACTTTTGCAGCAGGGATGTACAGAGGATGCGTCGGGGAGCAAACTCCAGTCGAAGCCTTAAACAGAAAATCACGCAGTTGCTTTAAAATCGGATTTTCCACGAGCTCAGAAATGCACTTTGAGTTTCAAAAAGGCGTAAATAAACGAACAAATAAGGCAATATTGAAATATATACATATATAAAGACTGATGACATCAGTTTGTGAAATGCGGTTGCTCTTTACATCACAGTGAAACATATTTAAGGCCAAAATTTCAAACGCAACAAAGTTTCCACGACAACCACATAGAAATACGCCCCGTGACACAAACATGAGGAAAAATACATCTTCATATGTACACAAATTTAAAAAAATCTAATCTTTGTCGTCAGATTTAAATTCATCATCTGTTTTGTGCCTGAGAAACAAAACAAACCCCATTATTCAGATTTTCCCATTTGAGGGATTTTTTTTTTTCTTTTTACCTCCAGGTGTTTTGCGCAGTCATTATTTTTAAAATGTGTCGCTGTGCACCCCGTTAATGATTATACAAACCCTGCTTGTGTGTAAACGTCAGTTAACAGCCTCTGGAGCAGTGAGTGGGTCCAACACTGGAAACCACACAAATATAGTGTTACTGTTGCATTGGTGCTCTTGCGTTACTTTCACAATTTCCAGTTTTGTCATGTTTTTACACATAAAATCGTATCTAATATATTTCCCCCCCCAAAAAATCACTTATATATGAACCTTTTTCTCGATTCCAATTTAGAACGAATGGTTCATCGTCTAAAATGGTGAAGTATGCCCAAATCTTAAGGTCAGAGTACACTTCATTACTTTCCGTTCTTTTTCTTCATGGCTGGCACACCATAACATGTTTTGAATCTGGATTTCCGCAGAGGCTGGAGATAAAGAGTGAAGCCATGGGTCCAGGCTGATACATCTTCTTGTCCTGAAATCAGTTTGCTCAAAATGTTTAAAAGTGTGGTGCATTTCTGTCCGTCTTTGATACGTCCAGGATATGTCATTTCCCATGGTTCAATGCAAACGTCTTCGACCTTCATCAACGCGGAGATGAAATCCTTCAGGACGCTGGAGCAGATGAATCTGAGCCGTGTGGTGTAAACATGGACCAAGTGGGCGAGGCGTCCCTAATAAAGTGCTCCCTCTCCCTGAGTCCAGGGTTAAAATTGTCTTCAAATGTTTCCTCCTGATTGGTTTCTCAAACTTGGAGGTAGGGTCATGTCTACGGTCCATATCCATTCCACGCACCGTGGCGCCTTACACGCACGTAACATTGAAGTGCCATGAGCAGAATTTGAAAGATATAGAAAGATTTTTGTTTTCAGCAGTGAAGGACTAAAAAGTCCGGTGGGATGAGATGAAATGAGGCTTTGGTGGAGGACTCACAAGTTGTGCGTTTATTTACATGCTGGTCGCACACAATTGCACTTGACAGCGGCGTTTCGGGTTTTCTATGTCACAGGGTGAAGGTGAAGATACCTCCTCCTTCGTCATCATCACTCATCTCCAGCTGCTCCTCACACACACAGCAGAGCGTGGGAGCAGCAGAAGATCTCCTTGAAGGTCTTCCTCATCTCCTGGCTGCGGAAGGCGTAGATGATGGGGTCGATGACGGAGTTGCACATGATCAGGATGAGGTACATGTTGAAGTGCGACATGAAGCAGGTGCAGTACGGGTTCCTGGGGCAGGAGATCATGAGGATGAGGTGGAGGAAGAAGGGCGCCCAGCACACCACGAACACCCCGAGCAGGATGGTGAGGGTGATGGCGCCCTTCATGTTGGCCCGCTGCTGGATGGGCGCGTTGCCGGGCAAGGCGGCGATGCGCTTCATGTGCAGGCGCGCCAGCAGGAACATGTGCACGTAGAGCGACACCATGAGCACCAGCATGGTGAAGAACATGGTGATGAGGCAGATGAGCACGGTGGTGCTCTCCGAGTAGACGATGAAGAGGATGCCCGAGCCGGTGCAGCAGGTCCAGATGCCGGCGATGACCAGCGCGGCGCGCCGCAGCGTCACGATGTTGTGGTAGCGCAGCGCGTAGAAGATGGTGATGTAGCGGTCCACGGCGATGGCCAGCAGGCTGCAGATGGACGCCAGCAGCGAGCTGCAGATCATGGAGTCGAAGACGTTGTCCATGTTCTTGATGAGCGCCACCGGGATGCTCAGGCTGCCGCCGTTGATGAGCGCGATGACGATGGTCTCCGAGGCGTTGGAGACGCTCACCAGCATGTCGGCCACGGCCAGGCTGCAGATGAAGAAGTACATGGGCGAGTGGAGGTTCTTGTTCTTGACGATGGCGGCCACCACCAGGATGTTCTCCAGCAGGCTGACGATGCCCAGGGTGAGGAACACCTCGGTGGAGATCAGCAGCTGCTCGTAGCATCCGGCCGACCCGTCCTTGTCCTCGTCTCCGTCCATGGGCGGAGTGGCGGCGGTTCGGCTCTCGTTGTGGAATGCCCGGATCGTCCCAGAAGGCTCGGTGGCGTTCATGATGTCTGCCCGTGGTCCCGTCCTATTGGTCCTCCAGTTTGTCTGAGCTCCCGGTCATCCACAAAATGTGCAGGACGGACCTCGGAGTCCTCCAACGGGAGGGAAACGATCTCGATCCAGCATCTGCTGCTGAGGAAGTTGAAGTAAATGTTCCTTTAAAGACTCATGATGATGAGGAGGAGGAGGAGGGAGGCAGAAAACATGCGTGTTGGATCCAACATGTGAGAGGGAACATGAGCGGCAGGCAGATCATCCCTGTGCAAGGTACTGTGGTCGGTCCTTCCTCTCCCTCTCTCTCTCTCTCTCTCTCTCATTTCTGTTATACCAAAAACACACACACACACACACAAACTCAGCGAGGAGGAGGAGCCAATGCACACAAACAGATTTTAAAGATGAATGAATGAAAGAAACGTGCTTCAATGAATCATATATTCATTCATAATAACAATAAAAAATCGTTTCTAAACAATATTAAGTTTTCCACTTTTGCAATATAATAATAAAAATAATAATAATACAATAATAATAATAATAATAATAATAATAATAATAATAATAATAATAATAATAATAATAATAATAATAAAATAATAATAATAATAATCATCATCATCATTATGACGATAATAAGAAATTGACTGGATGCATACTGACAAAAATCGCTTATTTACACCAAAAACACTGAACACGGACAATAATCGTCCTGTTTATGCTGCATGAAAACACATTTTACAATAAAGTACAAAAAAAAGTTGTAATAATAAAATAATCACAATAATCATAACAATCATAATAATCATAATAATCATAATAATCATAATAATCATAATAATAATCATAATAATCATAATAATAACAATCATCATAATCATCATAATAATAATAATTGTGAAAGCAATGAAAAGGAGCGTTTTATGAGCCCTGCTTTCTTTACTCAGAGATTCAGGTTTGAAAAAAGTCAAGTGCATATGAAATGACGAAGGCAGCGATGTGTGGCGACGACATCAGAGCCAGGGCTGCAGGAAATGAACCAGAGGTAGTGTCGGAGGAAGTTTATTTCTCATGTCAAATGCATATCTTAAAATAAAATCCTATCATTGGCAGTTTTGCCAAAACCACAAAAAAATAAAAAATGTTTTTCATGGTTAGAACATAATCATCAGCAGCAGCAGAATTACCTGAGACATTTTTATGTCCTGATTGGTTTATTAACGATGAAGGTTTGGCTTAGTTTATAATCAACTGTTGTTGCCGTGGTTACAATGATCACATCTGCAACTCTTTCTGTTTTTTCCCCCCCATGGCTGTGCACCATCGCATTAAATAATTACTTTTCTCAAATTGTCAGATAAAAATGCGGAAAATGGCCGATTATAACCACTGTGACTTTTTCTCTTCTTTTTTCCATCACGCAGCCTATGGGCAATTAGCCTTTGTACCAATAATGACCTCATTATTACCAAATAGTGGCAGACGAGGGTAAATGTGACGTCCGGTTTGTGGTCCATCATGAGAGCGGCTGAAGGTTATCAATCAACCCGATCAGCACCAACAGACGATCCTGCTCCCACACACCGATTCTTCATTAGACTCGCGTTTGACGCATCGCTTAAAAAAAAACAACAACCTCCAAGCTGATGCTGAGATTTTTTCGTTTTTTTTTTCAGAGCAGGAGGTGCATGTTATCAACCGATCACTGACACACAACAGACACTGTCATGACTTCGTTAAAGTCAGGGATGTGTGTGACACACGGCGTCATGATTTTCTTTTTCAATTAAATCAATTAAGAATAGGTTCGGTAATTACCTGAATCTGAACTACTGCTGTTGTTATTTTCATCCATATTATATTATTATATTCATTTTTAATTTAATTTTATACTTCTCTCCTTTCCTGGACTCCACTTTTCCATCACTATTCAGTCGACACAGAGAAGAGCGGGAGTGACAATGACGCGTCCACAGATATTTTCCATTTGCCACCTAAAATCCATGAATTGCCTTTAAAAGCAGGAGCCCTAACGAGCTGCAGGAAGGAGCGCGCTAACGAGGACGACTTTTATAAAGACGACAATTCAGACAAAGAGTAGGAAGTGCACAGATAGAGCTATGCCACTCAGATATGATATAGAAATACAAACCACTTCCTGGATCAATAACCTTAACGATCCATTTTTCCAAAAGCAACCCGGCGATAAACACTCTCCAACTAAAAGCCACCTCACCACTGAAAAAAAAAACATGCGGCGCAAGGTTCAAGTACGTGAGCCATTACTGCACTTTACACCCATTCAAATGTTAATTAATGAATTGATTCATTAATTGACAGGGCTCCAAGCCAACAGCCATTATTGTCAAAAAACTCCAGAAAAACACTTCAAACTTTAGGCATCTCCCCGAGACAAAACTTGCTATAAAAGAAATATCATAACAATACTAATACGGTTTATAGTGAAAAATAAATCTGGTACCAAGGTAAAAGTAGAAAAAAATGCTTCTCCTACTTCACATCTGTAGAAGCCAATCAAGTCAGTGGACGAGGCACTGCCAAGGATGTAAAAAGCTGTTACCGTGGTAAAGAAACTATTAGGACCACTTTATATGTGATGGGCAAAAATAAACCTTCCCATACGGATTTCACAGATAATTAGTGTGAATTCCCATGAGATCATTCTTATGGAACAAGAAAGGCTGCAATGTGCTGGAACACACTTCTATGGTTCAAGAATAGGACAAAAAGTGTGAAAATATGTATTATTTATTTATGACGTGACGTGAAATATGAAGAATAAGAAAAGAAAAAAAAAAGCATTTAAAGGCCAGAGACGTCGTTTGGTAACACGTGCTGCTTTTTCTCATGGTTATCATTAGCCACACACAGCTTTGACTCACCAGCAGGAAATCAGGCTTCCATTCAGACGGGGCACACACATCTGCATCGTTAGCGTGGACACTAACAAGAAAAAAAGGAAAAGTCAGGTTGACCTTTTGAGGTCAGAGCAGCTTCCTCTCCGAGGAGATACGGGGAGATCACATGACACAAGTACACAAAGTTTCCATTCTATAAACCTGTCACTCCGATGTGTCCGTCCGCTCCACAAACTGAACTCTGCTCCAGTCAAACGTGTAAAATGGAAAAA
>JAFBJU010000614.1:2233400-2404810 GCA_016785305.1 Colistium nudipinnis
CCCACACGCACACACAGACACACACACACACACAGACACACTGGCACACGCAAACACACGCGCACGGACACCCACGGACACAGACACACTGGCACACGCGCACTTACACACACGCACACACACCTGCCTCTTTCACTCATCTCCGCCACAGCCTCCGCCCTCCTCCTGCGGCACCGGCGACCTCATGGAGGACATGAGAACTCCATCCACTCCTCTGGTTCCTCCGGTCGTGTCACCGTGCAGATTTCAACGTGTGACAATGAGCAGCAAACGTCCATCAAGCCTCCTCCCCAATCCAGTTAAAGCAAAGGAGGATTCTATTCGGGGCGTGGACACCAGAGGGCAGCGCAGCACGCGCTCCTCTCCGATTGGGGCCTGAGAGTGAGGAGCAGTGATTTAGTCCCGGCCAAGAACAAATTGCCAATGAGTTTGAACTAATAAAGTGCTAAACAGCCTCTGCTGAGAGAAGACGGGGCTCCGTGCGAGCCGCCACCTCCTCGTTCCGCCGTAAATTAAAAACTACACCGCGTTCACTGCAATTTATTAAGACGGAATGAGAGGAGGAGACGTGGCACGCTCGGCCTGAACACAATCAGCCGCTCCATAAATCCAATATTTCCGATGTTGGTGCTCTCCCGTCTTTTAAATGGGCCGTGGATCCACGAAGCATGTTTTAATTCAGTTAAATTGTAAGTTCTGCGCGGCGGGAGGGAAGCGAAGCCCTCTGGGTAATAGGGTATTCATGATCCTCCGTGGACGAGCTGTGTGCGCGCCTGCCAGTTCACACGTGTACATCTGTCTTGCATTCGTGAGCACACGTCAACCCACTCATTCGTCACATCACACGCGGGCCACGGCGGCAGGAAGTGACATCAATCAGTCTATGTGTGTGTATTGTCTGTTGCTAGGCAACACGGGTCAAAGGTCAAATGACCCCAGTGGCTCTATGTAAACTGTGTCTGTGTGCTGACAGCAAGTGTTAATTCAAACCAATTATTTCATTAACATTAATATTGATTTTCTTACACATTCGTGCGCACAAGTCACAGTAACTTAATAACCGTAGATCTATTTTCCATTTTCTGTTATTACAAAAATCAAACAATTTGATGCTCCAACATTCTCATAATTGACTTTTAATAAGCCACTGCACAACGGCAGCAGCTAATCTCATAATGAACCGGCAGATCAATCCATTTGAAGGTAAACTAGCTTAATGTAGCAGACTTGGTCTGGAGGAGCGACTTTAAAAGCACATTTTTATGTTTTTAATGAAAAAAAAAAGTTATGCAGATTGGGTCAAATGGAAAAGTAGAAAGGACATTTTATTTGTGCATAAAGGCATAAATGTTGATTATAATACGTTTTCATTGAAAATGATAGGGTTGTATGTGTGTCCGGGGGTGTGTGTGTGTGTGAGTGTATCTAACCATCCAAGTCTTCTCTTACAACAAAGACACAAATGGCCACCCAGTTGACGTTTTAACTGGGGGAAAGAAAAAGAGGAAGAGTGGAAGACGAGATGGAGGCCAGTTGCATTGTGGGGATTGATGCCGCGTGAAGGTGACCTGGGATTACTCCACGGCCCCATTCCACAATCTCCTCCTTGTATCTGAAGCTCATGGCCTCACGTCTGAGTCCAATCTGAACGAGGCAGAAGGTGAGCCGGATAAAAAGAACATTTTCTCTCCCAGACAACGACGAACCAATGTTGGCTTTGAAGTTCATCTGGATGATTTAGACATTTGCTCTCAACTTCCTCCCGAGTATAATAACTGCTCAACGCCGCCGCTTTTTTGGGGGGGAGGAAAATCCAAGATGAGCCAAAATGACAGCTGTGAGCTACGCCATACACAATCATACAAAACGGTTCGGTTTAAATAGAAATCCCGTCCGTACTGCCGCAAGCCAATGTGAAGTCTTTTTTTTTTTTTACCCACAATCCCTCTGTTATAACCCGACTCCGAAGGTCAACAGAACCTTTTAGCTCATCGTATTACTTTGATTTATTGTTAAGTCTGGGATAATAACATATTGGTGCTGAATCCATGGCGTGAACAAAAAAAAAGTCTCACGTTTTCAGGAATCAGGATTTTTACATACAGTTACTTTTCAGTAGATGATGATAAACTGAGGTTCATGTAGAAAATATGCATCAAATGTCATGATGACTATGACAAAAGGAAGCTTAAACTTTTAAAAGTGTGTTTTTTGTCCCTCTTTTGACCTTTAATATTTTTTAACAGCTATCAGAACAAAAAAAAACAGGATTCTTGACACCACAGGGCCACCGGACTCCAGAGAAACACACAACCGGCTCACTGAAGGTGATCGGTAGGTGAGGGCTCCACCGATTGGACAGGTCTGACACCAGGTCTTCGTGTCCTTCAGCCTGACGCCAAACTCCCTCAAACTCATCCCGTCCAACTTGGGCAAAAAAAACAAAACAATCCACTAATCTCCTAAAATAACCCGCCTTCCATTCCTTCAGCCTGTATTGACAAAAAAAAAACACAATTTAATCCTTCAACAATACAGCCTGTCCAATTAAAGAGCAGCTCCTCCCTCACGGAGCAGCTGTCCGTCACCGGGGGATCGCAGCTTCAACTTAACGGCTAAATATAAAATGAGAAATCAACAGATGTAACGGTGAGATACCGCTCTAATTGGTTCCCGGAGATTTTCTGCAGTGAGACAGTGAGCCAATCTGGGTGGGTTTTTAAATTTTCAACAATAAACGTAGTTTAACCTTGGGAACCTTGGAATGAAAAATACAAATAAAACCTAGTGCCAGAAGATAGGAAATTAGAAAAAAAAAAGTTTTTGTAATATTTCTGTTTTTTGTCTGGAAGTAATTTCAGTTCACACACACACACACACACACACACACAGGCCCCAAAGAGCATTCTTGGTAATTGCAATTAAACTTGGTCGGAGGTAATTAGCTGACGCCTAAGGATGTTTCGAAATAATAGAAAAATGAAAAATAAAGAGTTTACTGCAGATGCGTCTATGATTGTTCGAGCTGCTTTTGTCGGGCTGCACCGTAAAACATGGAGAGACGGTGGAAACGGCAGCAGGTAGATGGAGAGAGAGAGAGAGAGAGAGAGAGAGAGAGAGAGACGGATGAGGAGGGGAGGAGGGGTCAAAGTGGTATTGACACGGTAGGAAGTGGAGGCATTTCAATTTCCTGTGAATGGGATGGTCCTCCCTCGGCCCTCCCTGCTATAATTGCTTTGCTCGTGCAAAGGCTCATGGGTAATGTACGGAGTTGCTCCTGAACAACGCTCAAAGCCCCTGTCCTCGTTTGCAAGTGTGCGCTTTAATGTGTGCGTGTGTGTGTTTTTGTGTTGCAGCTTAAGGGCGGCTTTAATTCAAATAAATAAAAACAACTTCTCATTGCCTCGGGCCCTTTTCTCGCACTTGAGTCTCGATCTTAACCAGATTACGGCGTGGTCAGCCCCCCTCGTCGGATAAACTGCCGCAGCCGCGCAGGAGGGGCCACAAGGTAAACACAACGCACGGCACTTTGGACGCACAACACAACTTTCTCGCGTATTCCCGTCAGCTCTGAGTGATCGATGCCGCGGAATCAAAATGGTTTCAAGAAATGCGCAAAATTGGACACCATATGGAGAATCGGAGCTTTGCATAAAACACACCCATTTTTCACCAAAGTTTTATGAAGTGTCGCGTATGACGGCGACATCTAGTGGTTTAGAAAGATTATAGCAGAGAAAGATAGGAAAACACGGCTGGCAGCTTAAAGTTTCAATAGTATCTATCTCTGAGCCTTCAGTAAAATAAAATTGGTCAAATAAATATAATAAATAAATAAATACCAAAATAAAATGAATAAAAATAACAAATCAAATAAAAATCCCAATAACGAGGAGGAGAGTGTGGGACTACTGAACGGCCACGACCTAGATTTATGTGTCTGCTTTTTCTCCGAATCAAGGTGGGAGGAAGACATTTCATCGTCTTGGCTTGGGAAATAATTGTGCGAAAAAGAAATCGTGACGAGGTTTTGGGAGGGGGAAATGGGTGTGTGTTTGTGGGCAGCGGTTCAAGGGAAAAGGAGCGTTTGGGGAATGTGTGGTCACTGAAAAAAAAAAGGATTTTGCTTGGGCTTTCAATTTTGGATTTTCTTCTTTTATTATTATTCTCCAACTCTGATCCAGCACTTTTCTACAGCGTGGTTGTTTCGCGTGATCCGTCCCCCTTTCTTGGGGGAGGGATCGCTTTTTCAGTGATGAAACACGACAACGGAAAAGTGTCAAATTAGGTTTTTTCTTTCCCTTTTAATACCTCACTGTCACCTTCTTTTAAGCATTTCAGCAGACGGGTATTTTCATTTCCTATAATTTTCTATCTGACAGGTGGAATTCAAACCTGCCGGGGTGCAGAAAAGGTGCCTTTTGAAAAGTCTCCACTTTGAAAACAGAAATGCCCCTCAAGCCCAGCCACATAAATTAATGAGATCCATGGCCGGACGTAAAAAAAAAAGGTCTTTGTACAAATGAGTTTATTGAAATGCAAACGGGCTCTTTTGGGCTGAAGTCACTTTAGGACTTGAAGAAAAGGAGCGAAACTTTCTGCCTTTCTTCCTCTTCTAATATACTCCGACCTCTGGGCAATGAGCGCGGCGGTGCGCACCAGGGTTCCTTCACCATGAAATACAGAATAGTCCTCGAAAAGCACTCGTTTCTTTCTGTCCCTGCCGCCCAAAAAAAATGTGTTTAGTCAGAGGACCTGCTCCAGTTTCTCCTCTTATATATTTCCACCCCTTTGTGTGCGGTGTCAGAGGTGCCACAGAGAAAAGTGGAGTGTGCGGCGCAGGTCGACACAGCCACAGGGTGAATCCACTGGTAGCTTCGCATTTTTAACGTAGGCAGCGTGGACAAAGTGGTAGGAACGTGACCGGAGCGTGACGCTCGCTGGTGGAGGACGATGGGGTCGCGGTGAGTGGGCTGGACGAGCAAAGATCAGCGCCGATGCTATTTATCGGAAGGCAGATTATCTAATGGAAGCCCCCTGGGCTACTTTAGCATTATGTTGCTAGCTTAGAGTCATTTCATTGCCACCATTTAAAATTATAATAATAATAATAATAAAAACCCACGTTGATAGATACGTGGATTCCAGGTCCTGAGCAGAAGGTGTTGGCAGGGAATAATATTTTTATTAAAAAAGATTTTATTTTTATTTTTATTAATATTTTTTTTTAGCCTTAGCATTAAATCCCCTGCCCCCCACCCCCGCTCCCCCTCTGACATTTTTGGGGGTTTTTCATTTTTTTATCCTTTTGTCAAGTTTGCAGTCAAAGTCAAACCCAAAGGAAACGGCGGAGAAATGTCGAGAGGTGAGAGGCTCAACCTTTAGACATTTGCAGTGGTAATCAATCAGTTGTGTCGTGTCGGTTTGTCCAACACAGCGACACCGCCCCCTGCGAGGAGGTGGGGAGCTTTTATAAAAGTCATTACTTTCACAAACATCCTAACCCCAAAAAAGACCAATTAAGAAAAAAAGGGGTTACATCACCGGCCCTGGGCCGCTGGATGACTTTTACGCGTTATTAGCCGAGTTCAGTGGGTCATTGTGTTCATTATCAAACATGCTATAAATCAGTGCGTGTCACAGGATGTCGACTCAGGAACGATTACAACCAGCAGACGGCTGATTGTACGGGAGGGCCCTGAACTGCCCACGCTCTAGACGCTCGTGATGCCGAGGAGAGTTTGTCAGAACGGTCATCAGTGGCTCAGACGTGTTTTCTACCTCATTTTCTGTTCTACTCGGAGGGGGAGAGAGAGAGAGAGAGAGAGAGAGAGAGAGAGAGAGAGAGAGAGAGAGAGAGAGACAAGGCTGGCAGGTTATTGACTGGCGAGGATTGGAGGAGTGTTTTTAAATTTGATATAGTCTCATGAGTGAAAATTGTCGTGCGGAGCATTGAACAAACTCTTTAGAAAAAGGAGTTGTCAAAATTTTGGGTATGTTTTGTTAATTAGCTTTTGTGTTGAGGGTTAAATTTGTGAGGGTCAAGTTTAGCATCCTATTATTATGATTATTATTATTATTATTATGATTATTATTATTATTATTATTATTATTATGATTATTATTATTATTATTATTATTATTATTATTATTATTATTATTATTATTATTATTTTATTTTTATTTTTATTTTGATTTATTTTTTCTAGCCTTATATAAATCAATATTACCTATCATTCAGGGAATCTTCCAGACATGTTCCAACCATTGTTGTTCCCTGATTGGAGGCTGAATTATTCTTTCAAATCACAGTCAACCTGATACACAACAAACACAACGTGTGTTGTTGATGTGGTGTCGGGGGGAAAACTATGAAAGGATTTTCAGGTAGCAGGTAGTCACATCACATCTGGGACACACGTGGATTGATTTGAGTTTGTGGATTTGATGTTTTTTCATTCAGACTAAATGTAAACACATTAAAAGAAGGAGGAGGAGGAGGAGGAAGAGGAGGAGGAGAGGAACCTGAAGATGCTTCAGGGGGACGACTGTTAACACTTAAAGGCGTCAAAGACTCACATCAAACGCTGCTTTGAGATTCTGAATCCTGGATAACAACACGTTAAAATCCCCGTAAGGTAAGGATTTTGAGGTAGCAGGTAGTCACATCACATCTGGGACACACGTGGATTGATTTGAGTTTGTGGATTTGATGTTTTTTCATTCAGACTAAATGTAAACACATTAAAAGAAGGAGGAGGAGGAGGAGGAGGAGGAGGAGGAGGAGAGGAACCTGAAGATGCTTCAGGGGGACGACTGTTAACACTTAAAGGCGTCAAAGACTCACATCAAACGCTGCTTTGAGATTCTGAATCCTGGATAACAACACGTTAAAATCACCGTAAGGTGTGTTAGTGTCTTCACTGTCACTGCGAGACGGGAGGGGCTCTGGAACAAATCTCCAAATGTGCCGTTAATATTAAAAGAAAAAAAAATACTGCACAAATAGGAAAAAAAAAATCTCTCCTTCCATTTAAAGCTGAGGGGTTGCAGTTTAGGATTTGGTGGGCAGAGAGGAGCTAGCAAAGGAGCAAATAAAACAAATTTAGAAATATAATGTTCAAAGTATTTTTGTGAAGCTACAGTAAAATATTGTTGTGTTTTTTGGAGCGGTGCATCCACTGAATGGCATCCACATCCAAACAAGGAGCTGCTCATGTGTTGCTGGAGTGGGGAAGACAAGTCAAGTCGGTTTTTTCCTCCCAAGATGCATTGTGGCAGGGTGAGAGGGAGAGTTGGCAGTTTGGAAGGAGAAGCTGGTGTTGGAGGTTGTGGTGGAGGACATCTGCTCCGACCTCAGACCCCAGCAGCTGCAGCCCCCCTCAGCCAAGACCAGAACGCACTTTCCCTTTTCATTTTTTTGCCAGTTTTACATTCAAACCTCTCATGATAGTACATTGGCCGCTTTCATTGATTATTTATTAGTTATTGATAACAGGAGATGGTCTTGGATCAAAATCCCGTCTTGCGACATGGCAGAAATAAAAACTATTCCACTTTTGTCATAAAATTATTATCTTAAACGATGACTGTTTAATAAAAGGTTGTCCATTAAAAACAAATGACTCAAAAATGAAATACTAATAATAATGTTTTGATATAATAAATAGAGAAAAATATGTCATATTTTGTAAGAAGCTCATTCTTGGCCAAAATAAATTTGATATTCTACGACACGTGGCAGTTAAGCTGCTAAGGCGACTCGTAATGGAGGGAACATTTCCCAGCAGGCACTTGGAGTCAAGTGATTGACAGCCAGCGGAGTCATGTGTGAAAACACTCAACTGGGGGACACAATGAAATAATGATCAAATAGAAAAACTTCCCCAACCAATTAGCCATTCATATTCACTCGCATGGATTATCTTGATCTATTGAAGTGACGTACACATTTTTTTTCCCACACTGCTGAAGGATGAATGTCAGCAAATGGCTTTTTTTTTTTTTGTGAAGAGAAGGAAATGAGGCCTCACGTCTCAGCGGGAGGAAGAATGTGAACCACGAGGAGCAATCTTCTCCATTAATGGGGCTTTGGCGGAGATGAGTGCGAGGAGATAACGACTCACTGTGTTTACACAGAGGAAACTTAAATACATATATATACACACACACATGTGAAATTGACCTTGTAATTAAATCACTTTTTATTTTGTGTTATCTCAAATTGTACAAAAACACCCAGCTGGTCACGGATCGACAAACAAACGCCGTCTTATTTTGATTTTTTTTTAGAAATACCGTATCCTTTTAGATTCTGTCGGCTCAATGGCAGCGCAGTGCAGAGCAGATAACGTGGTGTCACAAGGTCTGGTATGCGAAGGTCTTCGCACAGAGCCGTACTGTTCATCTCTCTCAGCCCGCGGCGCTCTCTTTATTTTACGTCACCCACAATCCCATGACTTCCCAAAATGCAACGCGACTGAAGGCGTAAAGAAACGAAAAAAACCTGGAAAAATAAGCAAGATTTTATATCTATAAATATAGATTTGTGTGTAAAATAGTTTCAGGAGTCAGATGATGACGTTCAGAGGCGAAATTGGAAATCATGAGCAAAAAAAAAAAAAAGCTACACAAAGAAATAAGAGTCTACCCTTCCAGGATGCGGTCAAGAGCACGCGGCAACTTCACGCAACACACACACACACAAGGATCTCGTCCGCGCACCACAGAACAAATCGGAATCCTTGAGAACACGAGACGCCGACATCCCACGGCACACATTGAGCCATTAGGATGAATTATTGATGCCTGCTCATATTTATGCAGGTAATAATAGGAACAGCGTTAATCCTTATCACTCAAACTACAAAGGGACTCACGTCACTGTTCCCTATGAGAAACAGAGCCATGAGTTCGGCCGGTGAAGTGCATGATGGGAGGAAAAATTCTAAATATATATATATAAATATGTCTATATAAATAGGAGAGTAAGGCCTGAGTGGGGAGTTGAATGTGGGGAACACAAACCCATAATGTTCTTGTCAGGCCGCACACCTTATTCTGCTTCTTTCTCCATTTCTGCTGAGAATTAAATAACCTGCCACAAAACCCCAAAGCTGCAATTTCAAATATATATATATAAAAAAAGGGGAAGAACTGCGGGTTGACATGTGGCCTCACGAGATAATGATTAAAAAAAAAAGTGGAAGGAGGGCTGATGTTTATTTTGAAATCTTCAGAGGAGAAAATGATCCCTCCAGCCCTCACACCCACTTGAATTAAACAATCCCCCTTATTTTTTTTTCCCCTTTCACCACAACTTGAACGTTTCCAGGAGCGCTCCTGACGACACTTGACCACATGACGCACTAACGGGGGTTCGTCCCCCCCCCCTGAGACGCAGCTGTTCCTGGTCCCGTGGCGGCGCTATATGAAAGCGAAAGGCGATTAAAGCGTCAACATGGCCGCTCTGCCCGCTGACATCTCTAATGAGAAACATATTTCAAGTGAACAGAAAACCCTTTTTTTTATTTTTTTCTCCACTTTCCACTCATTGCATCTAAATGGCTCCCATAAAGCCAAAAACCAAAAACAACAACAAACAAGAGACTCAGAAGTGTTGTTTTTTTTGACGGGACAGCTTTTTGGCGCATGATGCAGGTTATCCAATTTCACGCGTGCACACACACATTGTCCATATTGAGCATGTGTTGGATCGCATGACACGTCGGGTAATTTTTTTTTCCTGCAAACATTATTGCACGGGGCTTCATGGGCTTTCCAAGGTAAACAGCGCTGTCGGTTCCCATCATGCTCTCTGATTTATACCTTTTTTTTGCAACTCTATGGCGGTCGCCGAGCCGACGCTTGAAGACCCCATTTATCTCAAGGTTTCCTCCATGACATCTTAAACCACGGGGCAGCGCGGTGCTGCCCCGTGGTCCACACGCACCACACACACACACACCGCACACACACACACAACCAATACAACCAATGGAGGAGAAAACAACGATTGGAGTATTTAGGGTGACTTAGTAACACACTACCTAAAAACGTATAAATCAGGGGTCGCACAATGCTGACACAAGAGCTATATTAAAAAAAAAAAAGAAAAAAAAATTGAGGTTCTTTTTGGTTGGTGTGATTTGTCGAACAGGCTGTAAGATTCTGCCACAGGTAGAGTTTGTACAGTGACCTCAAGGTCTCTGTCTCAAGGGCACGCAGCTGTTTAAAAATACACAAACTGCAGCGCTGCCCAAAAACCCAGAGACCACCCGGCCCACGTGACCACACACATGCAGCTGACTCTGCATAAGGAAGCAGACCCCAGAACATCTGGCACCTCCGACGTCAGTCCGGAGAACATTTAAGAAAACATATTTCATTTCTGCTGAAAATTAGGATAACGGATGTTTATTATATGTGCTTAAATACAGGATTGAGGAAAGTGGACTCATTGAGAAACACTTTGCTGAAGAAATTATATATTTTTTTTAATCCGCCACATTTATTTAAAAGCAAATTCTTTGCAGACTAATGTGTGTCAGCAAAACACACAATAAACGGAGAAAATTAGAGATTATACTGATGGCAAAATAGTAAAGGGCTCATCTGACCTAAGCCAATAAATTCACAGCGAAAAAAAAACCTCACACCCAAATCTAAAAATCCCTCTCACACTGCAGCTGTCTGTCACTTTTTCCATCAAATCCTCCTTTCACTTTGAAGGATGTGTGGTGAAAACATATCCGGCCTCCGTGTGCCATAAACACACGGGGGAGCAAAGAGTATTTCTGAAAGGCATAAATAAAATACATGTATGCACGTGACATAATTCAGGCTGCATGCTTTGAATGTGTTTTTTTTTGTGGGCAGTAAAATTTTAAAATCCCGCCGTTTTATTCTGCCTCGCGTAAATAGTCACATTTCACATCGGCTGATGTTTCCACTTCAGATTCCATTGAAAGGAGCAGAAACAACATGAATGGAGCTCCGTCTGTTGAAATCCATTTTTCGAAAAATGCCACGGATTTTCTATTCTGCCCATATTCCGTAATTTCGGAAAAGCTGCATATATTACAGCCGCCTTCCCTTTCACTGTGGCAGAGTGCAAATAACAGGCTGCAATTAAATGTGTGATTTTTTATTTTTATTTTTATTTTTTTTTCCTGACACGGCTAATTGTTGCGTCGCTTGGTGTGTTACCTGTGTGTAGGTGTGAGTGGGAGAAAAAAGGCCCGCAGGGCTGGCAGCACCACGCCATAAAGCACTCCTAACTCAAAGTGACATTGGAAATAGTCTCATTTTCCTCTCCCCTCCATTTATGCACCAAGCCCCTGAGATATTGTTTACAAGACCTTCCAAAAATATGGATCAGCCACATCCCCCCTCGCCCTGATCCGTGTTTTTATTTATTTTCTTAACATTTGAAATGTTGTCGCTGTCACAGGAGCTCTAAAAGTCACGGCTGGGTGTCAGCTGAGGGAAAGTAGTGCCAGTAAGAGCCGAGTTCCTCTTCATGCCCAAAATAAACTGATTCATCTTCTCTTTTTTTTTTTTTTACTTTTGGCTTTAAGCCTCCAGAGATTTATTGTTTTGTGAAAAAAAAAACTCTAAAGTGTTTCTGTGTGCAGAAGTGTGTTACACTTCTGGTAAAAGGGTTTTTTTTTTGTTCAGAGGGGGTGGCGCCTCCGGGCTCAAACTGCTTTATGAAGTGAATGTTAATATTTCTTTATGAAAATTCAATCACCATGTGACAAAGGCAAAAAAAGAGACGACTACAAAGAGGCGTGACAGGATTACGCGGAGTTGCAAACTACCAGAAAGAGAGAAAAAAACACAAAATAAGTGTATAAAGTAGACACAAACTACTACAGAGACGCAAAATGACAAAAGAGGCACAATATGCTTGAAAGAGAATGTGATCATCGACATGCACGATGGAATAAACCGATTGCAAAAAAACACCCCCCAACACCATACGAGCGATTCGAGAAACCAAAACACAAAACGACAACAGAGAGAAGCTAAATAACCACAAAGAGTCGGGGAAACTACTTCAGAGTGAAACAAAATGGCCGCAGAGGTGGTGAGCGTTTCAATACGACCACAAAGAGACGCGCAACGGCTGCAGAGAGACACCACCAGGTTCCATGAGTCCCATGTAGGCAACACATACGTGTGCGTGTGAGTCAGGCCTCCGGCTCTCACCTTGGCTCCCCCCCCATTGGTCCAGGTCGTTAGGAACTTAAACTGAAAATCCCTTGTTCTCTTTGCACTTCCTCTTCATTGCTTCACCTTAAGGCATTCTGGGAAATGAAGGTAATACGCCACTACAAATAATGGTGAAAAAAAAAAAATCAGGAACCTGCAGGGTTGGGATGCGATTCATCACCGAGCTCCTTTCATCCCCAGCCTGGTGCAGCGGTTTGAAACGTTCCCCCTGGCCTGCAGACTTTAGGGGGGGGGGGGAGGCTTTATGAAGATGCACGAGCGGGAAAATAGACTATTAAAGCTAGTGAGAGTTCATTAACCTTGTAAAAGTAGGCTCCCATAAAGCTCCATATTTCAGGATTCCACCCCCTCATTTTTTGAGCGCTGTCGGTGGCCTGATCATCGTTCATTTCACACGTGACGGGCCTTAAATGAGACAAAGGCAATCAGTGCGGCTAACGAGGGCGGAATCAAACCCAGCTTTCCACCGCCACCCTCTCAAAAGCGAGTTTTTGTTGCCCTTTTCGCACACTCAAACTTAGCCACACCACCGGCTGAGTGTAAATTGGAAAGCACAGAAGGTTTGTAGCAATCAGGCGCGCTGATGCCAGTCTAACACAGGATAATCACGGACCACCTCCGAGGGGGGTCCGGCGCTGAGCGGGGCGCCGTTAGGGCTCCGTGGCGTTTCAGAGGAAATGGAAAAGCCGAGTGAACCAAGATGGCCGCTCGGAGACGGAGCCATGATGGTTTTCTCTGCCATCATCGTTCTCATAACCATCATCATTAGCCTTCACGCTGCTGGATGGAGCCCCGTGAGGGCCAAATCCACTTCCGGTTTTCATCCTTACATCACCACTGCCGCTGTTAGAGTTTGAGTCCCCGAGCTGAGCTCCTGTGTGTGTGTGTTTGATGCAGTTTGCAGCACATTAGGGTTAATGGCTGCCAAATAATCAGGAATCCTGAGCATATTTGTACAAACAGGAAGTTAATATGTGCAAAACATTACTGGGCTTCATTATCGGTGGGCTCAATTTTTTTAATGTGATCCTAGTGACCAAAAAAAAACTAAAAATAAAAAAAAGCCCTTACACAGCCCGAGGGAAAATAAACAAGCCCGTCATTTTGCAGAATGGCTGGTTTTCGCTTCCTCTCACCAGGCGCACATCAGCATGAACGAGCAGGAGACGCAAAATGATGGTCAGCGCGCCACAGAGGCCGCGTGCGTGCGGCACGTTAATGGCTGCGGCCTGGCCGTCCCGCCGCGCGGCTTCCTGTGGACACTCTCGCTGTGACACCGAGCGGGAAAAGTCCAAAATGAGAGCGGACTGGTTTTATTTTTCTATTCAGTGCTAGTCTCTCGCTCGATAAATATCAAAATGTGATCAATATATAGATTTAGCGCATATTTACCGCAGCATCCAGATTTACCATATAAAGGTGAAAGATTAGCATTATTATATTTACGGATACGCTGCTGAAAACAATCCACTGATGTGATTGATGGTCAGACGCGCAATAAAAAGCTTGATGTCTCTTAATTGTCCACCAACGTCTCAGCGGCAATTTTTCACTTATAGAACCCATCTCCAACTTCACTCTTATTTCCTTTTCAATTTGTGCGCACGCTCTATTATTATCATCTCTCCTTCTCCCGGACGTGAGAGAGAGAGAGAGCTTATTTATAGTTTTTGTTTTCCTTCGGGCCACTTTCTGAGCCCCGTAAGAAAAGAAGTCATTTCCAGACGCACTGAGCAAACAACATCAAGACTGTTTTATAATACGCCGACGTCCACTCCTATTCCCTTAAATCATTTAAAGTTTCCTCGTGGTTAATTGACAGCTTGCACACGAGAGGCGGGCCGGCGTCCCCGACTCAGATCTACGCTTACCTTCGCCAAAAGCTGGATGCCAGCTCGTTAGAAACATCCCTTGCACTCATTTGCGTGAAATCAGAAGATGAGAGAAATTAGCTCCTGTCCCCCCCCCTGAATCCTGCTCTTCATCTTCCTGGAGGACAGCAGATGCGGTGGGTCCTCTGAGGGGCCCATCTGTTGCGCTGGCCCGGTCCGGTGGCTGACTGGGGGCCAGATGATTAGGACGCCATCCAAAGGCAATCCACCCAGGTAAGCCACCGGCCCTCTCCAGCAGGGGCAGGGGACGGGCTTTTACCCCAAGTCTATGACGTGGAAAAAAAATAAAAAATAAAAATCTCACCGTGCAGTGTTTGCTTGTCGGGGCCAACAAACAAATAAAGAAAATGTCCGACACGGCTTCGGAAAACGAAACTAAGCCTCTAAGACAAAGCCTGTGGTTCCCATCCGGGATATAAACGCTTCCCCAGCCAAATAAAAACACGGGAAATGAAAAGGTAAAGCTTTTGTTTCGTAGCTTGGCACAAATGCATTAATATCCTTCCAACTGTGTCCGACAGCAACATTAGCGACCCAAAAAGCCATTATTCATCATCATAAGAACTAAAGAGCCAAATGACAGCCAGTTGAGAATAACAAATGAAGCGTCTGCGCGGGGAATTAACCAAACTGGGGTGACCTTGCCGTGTTGGTGGGACGCAACTCTCTTTGGATTATTGGTTGGCTAGAAAAATGAGCTGAAAAGGACTCAAGGTTTGACAGACGAGTCCATTCATCCACCAGGACGTGTCTTTATATCGAGTTGAAATTCTCTATGTCTGCTCAAACTGTCACGTTTTAATCTTATTTATAGAGCAAATAGCACCCATCAGTAATTTGATTTCATCATATATGTGCAGCGTGCGTTGGCCTCGGTTTGAACTTCACATCCAATTTACAATACAAATAATAAATGCGCAGTTTTGGGGGAGATGGACAGCTTGACAGGACAGAGCTTCAAATCAGGAAAAAATTCACAAAGTAAAAAAAAAAATCTCTGTTTTCCCCATCAGAAGTTTTTTGACAAAGAAATATCAAAATGTGGTGCGTTTTTTTTTTTTTTTTCCTGACAATTGACCTGTGGTGGCCGAGCGGTCTGTCATGAACAGAAAAGCGGGAGCGTTGCGTAAAATCTCTGAGGGTGCACGAGTCTGGCTTTAAAGATTTCAATCCATACATAGGCCCAAATATTTGCAAGAAAAACCTCCGTTTTTCTCTCACTTCAAAGCAAAAAACTTTGGGCCATGGGGGCGAAACGGAAAGTGAGCAGAGTTTTGGGGACTTGGAAGGAGAGTTTGACCAGGGTACGGTTTTATATTTATACCCCTAACGACAGATGGGTGCAAATAGGTTCGTTTTTGTTGGCGTTAAAAGGTTTTCTGGGTAAATTAAAAAAACGATGAGGGTTCAGACATCGTGTGTGTGTGTGTGTGCCCATTTCTGTTTGGAAACGTTCACAGCAAGGTTTATTGAATGAATAAACCCCCCCCCCCCCCCCCCCCCCCCCCTAATACCCCCCCCCCACCCCCCACCCCGTTCTGCTGGTCCCCCCGTCCCGCTCTCTGACCCTCAGATCTCCACGGGACACTCCTGTATTCTGTCCTCCCTACTGGTACCCGTTCCCGTCGCTCCTCTCGGCTCACTGAGCTCCTCCAGGAGTGGAGTGGAGCGAGAGGAGCGGGACCCCTCGCCGAGTAAAAACCACGTATCGGCTTATTGCCTCCTCGGAAACCCGTCCCGTGACCCCGGCGACCCCGGCGACCAGGGGATCGGATGACGGGTTGGGCTTCTATATTTTACCGCTCAGCTCGCTCTCTCGTGCAGAGAGCCAGGAGAGAGAGCGCTGATTAATTTCAGGATCCCCTGACTTGGTTTGTGAAGAGGACCGTGAAATGTTTCGACTCCACACGGAGCGATTAGTTACACTCACCAGGTTTTTAGAAAATTCTCCCGTTGGCCAGAGGAGTCCCAGGATGGTAGTCATCATTTTGTTTTTGTGCTGACTCGTCTAAACAGCGGCACAGTTTGAAAATGGGTAATAAAGCTTTATAAACGAGTTATAAGTTGTTAGTAAGGAACCCTGCATATTGTCGGAGGCTTATTATCTCTTAATTCGAGGTCAAAAGGTCAAACTTATTGCGATGCTGTTCTTTCCTGAACTAAAATTGTGATCGAGAGCTGCAGACCAATATTAATAATATTTACATTTATGGCTCACAGATGTGCCACTGTGTGCCACTCATTATTGAAATTGGCCGAGATAGAGACTGCAACAAATTACCCATCATGCTTTCTGCCTGTGACTTTTGGTGTATATATTATTTTCTACGTTTCATAACTCATATTTGAAACACACATATGCTTTCATCAGTCAAAAAGGAAAATGGGGAACGTTTGGGACTATTTTTCTTTCCATAACGTATTTTTTCCAAAATATATATACAGTGTATCTGGAGATTTCAATTATGTATAAAAGAGGCAGTTTTTTCTTCTCATTCCCTGAGCCATAAATCTCCTTTTCAGTTTCATTTAAACACACCAAGCTATCCTGGTTTAATCCTGCCTACATTAAAGCAGGCTTTATCCAGAGGGGATTGTTCATATATCTTTTATTATATCTCCAAAAATATGGCAACACAGATTTTCCCATTTTTTTAATCGGATAATGCCCGATTCACATATTTAACAGGTATACATATTTACAAACGATGTAATCACCTGAAGTAATAAACTTGAACGTTTTACCCTGTAGTATCTTATCAAGCATGCAAACCTTAGAAACACCTTGTTAAAAAAAATTGTGCTGAACATATTTGACAGATAATTCATCATTTCCCCAAAACACTGTATTTGTATAACTCTCCACTCTCACGGTAATCCCAGATTTGCAGGGGGAGTATTTTTGGCCGTGAACTAATCCATACAGTATTTGGGGCAGCAGGGCAAAGAGTGTCTGAAACCGACGACAGCGTTTTTTAAATAATAAATGCATTGATGAGGAATCTCATTGGAAAAGTTCAAAAACTAAAGTTGCACCTGGCAACGCAAACGTCCAGAAAAAAAGGAAAACCGAGCGATACCGCTAACCCGCTGAAATCACGCCATGTCCCTGTGGAGAAACTCGTCCGCACCCTCAAACTCTCACAACTCCTCTGGAAAATAAAAATGGCAGCGCGAGCGTTTGCCCTGCAGCTGGCGGCGGTTGTTTATAATAAGAGGATTTGGGCTGTATAAATGCATATGCGCTAATACCCCGAAACGTCACACTCTCCTTTAGCTGAGGGTGCACGCAGGATGCCACGGAGACGCAGATTATGCGCGAAACGCAGATTGCCACCTTAGTCATCTTTCTCGCCGCTCCGGCGCGCGTTTTCCGTCAGATAAAGCAAACAATAATTCACGGGGTAAACATCTCGGTTTACAGTGATTTCTGGAGCATTTGTATCCCCTTTCCTATCTGAAAGGCGGAAAGGGGTGGAATATTTTCCACGGCTTTTTGTCGGCGGCTGCTGTGCGCATAGAAGGTGTGATGATTATACCATTATACCCAGTGAATGCACCGTCTCTCCTCTGTGACCCGATTTGGCACCACCCCTGTCGAGGGGAACATAAAGGTGGCGCTGCTCTTTGTTAAGCTGGTGGGAGTGTGATTTGCCGGGGGGGGGGGGGGGGGCTGTTTTGATTTGCCATCATTGCAAAGCCTAAGCTGCACACAGAGGCGGGAGGCAACCGAGGAGGTCAGGCAGCCTGATCAATACCCAGATTTCCACACTAAACGTAAATGTTGAATATGTATGGCGAGAGTGCTCCTCTTTTATTTCCCAGTTGGAGGACACGTTTGATCCCGTGCCCTGGCACCGTTCCCATCTCTCCTTTCGAAAATGACTGGATTTGTTAAAAAAAAAAAAAAAAGAGAGATATACGCACGGTACAGGAAATAAAAACCGAGATTTGAACACCCACATCACCACAACAGTCTCCACTGAGGCCGAAGCATCTCATATTGATTTCCATTCTTGCAAATAAACAACGCCACTGAAGATCCCCTCGCCACCATTAGAAACTTCTTTTCATTCATGTGTTCACAAAGAGTTCATTCTCCCATCAAGGCCGAGCTAACTTCCTCCATACAAGCGCCACATGACCCCCCAAAAAACGTCAAATTTCCCTTCTTCCACTTTGCAAACAAATCAACTCACTTAGCACAAGTCAAGTTTTGTTTGTTTTTTAAAGATAAACTGCCAAAGAGTTCCTCTGCAAAAGGTGTCACAGGGTTCTGGAAGCATCACATCCGCTCGAATATTCAAAGGTATTATATTATAAGTAGATTTTAACTCTGGCCACAAGCAAAATTGAAGAAGTAGCGATTGTGCATCCCAAACGTTTGTAAAGCCAATATAGCTTGGTCCAATGATATGCAACATCGCCCACAATGCATCAGCATAAATGGAGAAGAGCGCACACATCGGGCCAAGGCTATCGCCCTCTCTGGCCATGTTCGAGGAAGTGAAAATATTGTGGGTCAGCACCAGAATGTAATGGGTTCTTCCTCCGGGTCATGCCTGACCTCTCCCCACGCCAAAGTATCATGGATATTTAGTGAGCGTGAGAGTCACACAAACCGACAACAGACGCACAAAGTAAGGGTAATAAAAAGGATTGCGAGAGGAGACAGAGGGAAGCAGGAAGTGCAAATATATGGTGTGTTATGGGACGGAAAAGGATTTCCTTCAAGAGTGAATCATTTCAGCAGTTAGACGAAGAAGAAGAATACAGGTCTTTAAAATTGTTTTTTGTCAAACCCCTTCACACGCTGCAGTGATTACGAATTCAAACGAGTCAGATCCCCTGAGGCGACTTGTCCTTTGTGGCATTTTAACAAAAACAATCAACCTGTGGGGAAACTTTTTAAATATCACTGGATTCAAAGAGAAAAAAAAACTCCCCGGAGCTCCATGGTATCCTTCCCACTGCGCCTCGGGGCTTTTTTTCAATAATTGAATTAATTATATTGACATTGTTGAGTGTCCTCGTCTAATTGTAATAGGATGGCTGGGACGATAAGAGCGTCACTCACCTAGAACCCATCTGGTCTCCTCTTGGCACGTATGAATGATAGAGTGTCACATGAAATTGAATTATGGGAAGAGAGAGATTCCCGCTGCGTACTCGTGAGCATCAGTTTCGTACGAACTCACCGTGACCCCCCGTATTAACCACAACATGCCATTTATTATAGAGAGCAAACTTTTTTCAATAATATTTTTACCCCCTGACCAGCGCAAAAAAAAAGCTGCTGATTGACACTGAATGAACAACCTTTTAACTGAAAAAAACTTCAATTCTACATTTCTAGATTTTAATACTGAATTTAAAATGTGGTTTATAACAACAATCATAAAAATGTTCATTTATCATTATTTAAGGAATTATGCATGAAGGATTTTTGTAATTTTGAAAAAAATCTCAGGTACCCCCTGCAGTACTCTGACATACCCCTAGGGCTACCTGTACCCACATTTGTTTTCCCAACGTTCATCAAAAAACAGAGGAAAAGCTGACAAATAACACACTTACTATAGAGTTTCGGTGTCGTTTAGTTTTGTACAACATAAAGGAAGAATCTGAGGTGTGTATTGGAAATCAAAGTCAGGTTTGTCACGAAGCCTCGCCTAGTGTGTACAACTACAACTAAATAAAAAAAACTATTCCCTAGCTATTTCAGTGAAAGTGGAGTATTAGGTGTAAAAGTACCAACTATTTTTTTTTTGTTGCAGCTCTGTAAACTCCTTTCGGAAGTCAGCAGCTATTTTAAGCAACGGAAAGAAAAGATAAAAATCCTCATGTCTGATGGTAGTGATTTGGGCTCGGCTCGCTTTTACCTGAATGACAGTGGAACTGTAAATATTTCCACTTTTTCGAAATCCGCTACAGGTGAGTATGAAGTTCTGAACAAAAGTTTAGAACTAAAACTCCTGAGGAATTTTGATCAGCCATCACCTCCAGCGGTGTTGAGGGATTTTGTCAGCGGGGGTCGCCGCGGGGGGGTCGCCGAGAGGAGTCGCCTCTCCTTGAGACTGTTAGTTAAGTATGACAGACTTTATCTGCGCCGCTTCTACACACACACTCCTGAACTTTGATGAAGTAGGTGGTAGGTGCTTTGCTCTTCCAGTCTTCCCCACTTCAATCGCCACGATCAGAATATCATTCTAATCCATGTGAAAAAAAATATTACGAATTTATTATGAAAAGAAATCATGGGCAGAAATGTGTTTGGGATCTACGGCTACTCCTGGATCTCTAGAAGTCTCACCTCCTCGTGCCCCTGGTATCCACCAAAGTTCTATAAAATCTCTCAATCCATCCCATAAAAAACATAAAAACTGGAGAAAAAAAAAATGCTCCAAGCACGACGGGTGGGCTGAGATTTATTTATCTGCGGCCGTCCAGCCACGAAGAGCGGCTGCTTGTTTGTGGGAGACAGACAGTCCAAGGAGAGACATCAGACAGCCACTGTAATGGCCTGTAATTAGAGAGCTGATTAGTAGAACTAACGACCCAATAAACGATCCTGCTCTCGTATCCCGGTGTCTTTTTGGACGAGGCTGGGGCGGCATAGCCGGAGGAGAACGAGGACAGTCCGGCTCCCGTCAACCTAATGAAGGTTTAGACAAATGGAAGGGCTTATTAGGACCATGAATCGTGTTTTTATTCCAAATATTAATCATTGGCGCTGGAGGAAGCTTTTCCTGACAAAGATCCTCACAGGGACTACGCTCGCATATGTCTCTTTCCCGTTTTTGGATCAAAAACCCCTCTCGGTGGAGGTTGCAAGCGGGGGCCAGTGGGTAATAGGTGTGTGGGAGCACATGAGATGGGGCATTATGGTAGTGATTATCTTCTCCACCTCCTCGAAGTAGCACATGAAAGCCTCGGCGTCATGTAATGGGCTACTTAAGTCTGTCAAGGTGCTAAGAATTTGGACCCCGGTCCTTATTTGCCTGGCTTCTATCTTCCTCTATTTTGGTGGTTAAATAGGCTTTGTCTGAATGCCCCTGATAAATAGCACCGGGCTCTTTCTCTCCTCCTCCATCCAACCCCAGCCCCCTGACATGATAATAAAAGACCACACAGCCGATGTGCTTTTAGTTCCCCCCGGGCTAAGTCCCCGCAATCAAAGACTCATTTAAGATATGACACATCCAGGAGCTGAAGAGCAGTCTGGCCAAAGAGGAATAATCGCACTGTTATCCATACTATTCATATCATTAATGAGGCGCAGGAGAGGGACAGACCCCGAGGTGAGGAGGAAGAGGAGGAGGAAGATGAATGGCCTTGATTTTCAGGCGGCTCGTATCACGGATATATTTGTGTGGTACGGAGTTTTGCGGAAGATGCAGTTTGCATCCGTTAGCAATGACACCTAAACCGTATACATATTTAAATATATTTATATATATATATATATGTCATTGATCGGCATGAGGAAGTCTTATCTCGTTAGGCGCTCACCTCTAATGGCAGCATTTGGTTTTAATTTGCATTGATCGCCCGACGCAGGCAAATGTTAATCCTGCAGCACCCGCCTGTATCTTTTTGCATAATTCCGCATCAAGTCCTTATCGCCCTCTTCTTTCGCCAGACGTGGATTCGTCGTCCTCTAATGTTCTCATCGGGCACCACGCGCCCCCAACGTGTCAGAGTCAACTTGTGCCGCGCGGATAAAACTATCTAAATGCAAATAAACAGCGCAATGGTGTCACCGTCGATTCGGGGGAGTTTTATTATCGTGGCACGGCTGCTGTGGGTGCACATTGTTTTACATCACACATCCTTCTTTTGCTTGATCACATCCTATTATTCCATCATGGTGGTGGTTGTTGTTTTTTTTTTCTTTTTTCAGACACAACTTGTTATTCCTTTACCGTCCCGGGCTGGGTTGTCAACAAGGCAACGTGAAAAACAAGGGACAATTGTCCACAGCGGTGGTTTCCGCCTATTCAAAAATACAGAGTTAATCTGTCAGGTCCATTATTACTCCTGATTTTCTCCATCTGAGTCGACTACGGCTGCAATAAAGCAAAGTATACACACAAGGGGTAGTTTGCTAAAATAGTTCTTATTATATTGTTTGCTACAGGACAAAAGGACGTTTATTACCATCTGGGTTTAGAATTCATCAATAAATCTGATTAACATCATTATCAGCGACGTAAATCACAAATAAACGTTAACAGTTTCTTTTTTTTAAGCCTCAAAATAAATCTGTGAGACTTTGTCCATTGCTGCGTTGATTACAAACCGGCACCGCGTGCCAAACGCAGATTTAGAACTGATGCGTGTGCAATTGTGGGTCCGTGGTACAACTCGGTTGTGTGTCGCTGCTCGCTATATGAACAGGGGTGTATCTGAGGCTTCTGCCACTGATGCGGTGTCTTTGCGGGGGCACAACTCAGCTGGTGCTCGTGAGATAAAGGCTATTTGTTCAATATATATATACAGGTATATATCTGTTTTTTAAGCGCCTCTGTGAGGAGAAAAAAAGAGAGAGACCCAGGACAAGGGTGAAGCATTAATTATCATCACCCTGCCACAACGCCGGTGAGAAACGATTTGCCAGCTTTCCTTCCACACTGGGATTTTATCAATTACAATTTGAGTGGGACTTGAACTAAAAGCCATGTTCGCTGATAACCGCGTTTCCGCCAAAATTGGTAGTTTCAGACGGTGACAGGTGAACAAAGCCGGTGGTGTTCCTCCAAACAAAGACAAATCCCAGCGACATTAACCTCCCGCTACACTTCCTGTGTGAAACAACGTGGGCCGTGCTATTCCCGTCTCACGGGGTTGTGTAACCGCTCATTAGGTTCACCTGTAAATACCACGCTGCTGCAGGTATACATAATGGTGCATCCATATGACACATATGACATTTAACAAACACGGCTTTGTCCAGGTGAGGAATATTCATAGGTTAAATAAAAAAACAGAAGTTGCCATGGTGATGTTTAACATGCACCGACAGATCAGCGGCAGCCAATTCAACCTTTCCATAAGATCAAGCTTTTTAAACTTTGCGTTTTTTTAGATGAGCTTAAGAACGCTAGGTATTATGAAGCCAGTTTGCGGTTGTTGTTTTTTGCAGAACTACTGTTGCGAAACCAAAGTTGACAAATTCACATTTATAACGTGTCACAGAACTGCAGACATCAAAAAATATATCTATAAATGCTGCTTCACAAAGTCTGTGCTGAATCCTCCATGAAGAGAGAGGCACATGGCTTCTTTGTGATTTTGCTCCCTTCGTGTGAAAGGTGTACCGTCATCAACAGGAAGTGCTCCACAGAAAGAAGCCGAGGCACCGAGAGCATAAATCACAGCAACTTACTGTCACCGGCAGAGCGGCCTAGCATTAGAGCCTTGTTAGCATCTGTGCCAGTGCCCATTAAGCCATATTATTCTGCGAGTGCAATTAGGAGCCTTAAATTCACTTAGTGGAGGGGCTGGTTATCTGAATGGCAATGTGTGTGATATTCCGCTGCCTCACACAAAAACACACGGCCCTCAACCGGAAAATAAAAAGGAAAAACAGATTTGGCAGGTAGCTCAGATTTAAAGATGGAAATAGTCAAATTAAAAGACGAATACATACACAGCCCAGCTCTCTCAAGACGAGGTACTGCCTTCGAAATATGTCAAAAGGTTTTCAGTAGAATCTAGTGTGACAGCGACAGTGTAGCAATAAGAAGAACAGAAACCAGAGGCGTGAATAGAAAAAAGGAGGAAATTAAGGCCAATAAAGTAGCTCCATAAAGCCAGAGAGTGCCTGATGAGCCGGTCACCTTCAGACGAGAGTGCAGCGTAGAAACCAGCGGCAGCTTTCA
Source organism: Colistium nudipinnis (assembly GCA_016785305.1). Lineage (NCBI taxonomy): Eukaryota > Metazoa > Chordata > Actinopteri > Pleuronectiformes > Rhombosoleidae > Colistium > Colistium nudipinnis. The sequence continues at coordinate 2,257,414 of JAFBJU010000614.1, forward strand.
CCTGGAGTCAAGTGAGTCTGAAGCTAAAATCGCCGTCCTCCCAATTCCGGCAATCAAAGCTCCGTAAATCACAAGGACTCCGGAGGGGAAGCGGTTCTGAATCCATGCCACGGATCAAATGGGCCAATCTCCACTCAGGCCAAAATAAAAAATTAACCCGTTTCTGGTGTTTTTTTTTATTCTTCTCTTTCTTGTGCCTCTCCTTTTTCCTCCTTGCAGAGAAAAACTCCATTTAATTTCTCCCCACGTGTGCGCAGGACGTTTCTCCGACAGTGTGATCAATTGATAATAAGGATGTGGGCCAAAACGGGATAGAAGTTTCATTATTTTAATTCCTTTAAAGCTGCCCTCTGGCCTAAAGTCACATGAATTTATCGGAGGCAAGATGAGAGGATTAATGTATTGATTACATACATGATTAAATGTTATGACACCTGAAATGAGGGCTTCTGGGGATTCATAAAAAAATGAAAATAGGATTAGAAACATATTTTAATACGCCACCTGAGACTGAATGTAATTATTTATGTTCAATTCCCTACTTAACTTGTTTTTCATTTATTTTACTTTTATCGCTTTGGTTCTATGGCAATTAAATGACAAGAAATGTTACTCATTCTATTCTGTATAGCACTTTTTAAAAGTCCACCTCCTACAGGCAAACATGAAATTTTAAATCTGCCTTCTGACAGATGTTATTTATCCACTTTTTTCCAACGCGGCCTGTTTCGTTTGATATTGATTCAAGATCTCTCCCACGACAGGAAATGAAAATTTGACTGATTATAACGGATCATATCGTTAGCCGTAGCCTGAGTTTCAGATTCAGTGAAAGAACTCTTAATTGTAGTGGCACCATTCTTGGCCAGACTCGTTAACTGTGCAGCGCAGACTACTTTAAGGACATTGAGTAATTTTTACAGCCTATAAGGGGTGTAATTAATATTCCTATGGGACGGCTCCAAGCGTCTCTCTAACCTTTGCTATAAATAACACAACGTCCTACGACCAAAATAGAGGCACCGCCAATAAATCATTCCATTTTTCTCACTGTATTTCACAATGAATACAATGTTAATGTATGATTATTATCAGCTATTATTCAAGCGAAACACTCAGAACAACATTTGTTGTCACATCCATCGCCGGCCCAGCTCTGTCGTTCATTGTCACAGGAACAGGAAGTGGTTCAGGAGCGATCGGTGAAGCTGAAATGAGTCTCACTTAGCAAAATGACTTTGTCACTCCCACTTTCACCGCGCTGACACACAGCCAGGGGACACGTTGGAATTAGGCAATGCGAAATAAAAAATAAGAAATAGTCCTCGTCCAAAAAAGTTCACACAAAATGGGTGGATTTAGGAGTGACGGACAAAGGGAGACATTATGTCTGCGGGTCAAAAAAAAAAAAAAAGCAGCAGTTTCAAACTGCCATGTCAAAAACCATGTCAGTCCACTTTGTCGGAAATTGCGTTGAATTGTCCCAAAAAAAGAAAAACGGAGACTTTCTGACATGGAGTGCAGCTGGAGGAACAGGATTCGGGATCTCCACAACCCTACCCTGTCGTTCTCCAAGTTTGGCATTTGATTTCAAAAATGTTATCAAATCTTAAAATGTAATTTATAAGGAAGGCGCTTTTACGTGGACTTATTTCAAAAGCGCTCACCAGTTGCGTTCTATGGGGGAAGTTCAGAAGGAGGCGGCGGTTTAGCCCCAGGCTGTGTGTCAGGATGACATCACACATTAGCTAATGTTTGTTTTTTATCTCACTGCGTCGGCCTTTCATGCTATTTCTACATCACCATACAGCGATCGGAATACTTATGGGGCCTTTTCACATCCACCCAACAGGAGGCTTAATCCCACCGCTGTGACGCTATTGGTCCAAAAGTGACAATTATTATGATTCCGATTATTCCATAGCTGCAGTCTGCGCGGACAACCTAAAGACACGCGCGACGGCCGCGTGACCTTCGCGCGCTCCGACGGTCTCTCCACAGGACAGGGAGTACAAAGTCAAAATCAGATCTTTAGAAGTCCTCTCCAAACCCAGCGTGACCCTCTCCACTCCAATTACACCACAGAGCGCCTTCCTGAGTATCACAGCCCCATCCCCACCAAGATATCCCACTCAGAGTTCATTGGCTATGCGAGGAGTGTTTGCCCCCAGCCTCAACCATCTTTGTTAATTACCCCCTTCCTCTTTTCTTTTTTTACCTTCTGAGAGAGAGCTCCCCATCTCCTGGAAGACACGGAGAGGGAAATGTGTGTGTACCGTGAAGTGGGCAATTAATCCTTCAACTTTCAACTCGGGGAAGAAAAAGAGGGAGCGCAAACTGACTACGGCACAGCGGTTCGCTTTCTAACAATTGCTTTGATTATGGGATGTTCAAATAAAATCAAAAACTATCGATTTCTCGACTGTGTTTCAAAACGGCGCTAACATTTCCCATCCCGTTGAAGAATGCTGTCTTCATCCCTCTCCTGGTGTCATATTTCATTTGATTACATGTATTAATGGTTAAGCTGCGATTATCGCAGGACACGATGCAATTAATCGCGATTAATCGTTGCCCAGCACTCACGTTAATGCATCAAGAATCGATGAAAACACTTGCAGCAGTGCAGCCAGTTGTGTAAAAGTTAATAATGAATGAATTAAGATCTGACATCTGTGCAGCTGAACACCTGAAAACACAAAGATGCTTTTCTGCAACCACCACACAAGGAAAAATCTCAGCTCAAAATGCAGAAAAGCATTTTACTACTTTCCCGCCAAAAACACAACATAATAACAACACAACAAAAAACACAAGTATTTCTGAGGAACGATGTGTATTTTATGAATGATTTTGACTTTAACGGTTCTTACTAAAAAGAAACTGTATAACTGGCTGATGGAGGAAACTCACACGTGTAGTATCTTATAGATATCTTTTCCTGTGTCCTTTATGCAAAGTCCTCTTTCTTTCTTTTTTTGCACACCAGCTCTTTCACCTGTTGTGCGCCGTGTTTGACACGCGCTGGTTTCATGAGGAAAATGTCCTTTCATCCCTGTGAGGCGGGTCATTTCACTAATGAGCCTGCGGCTGGATTATAATTGACAACTGCCACAGACCAGGTGTTTTTCTCTGCATTTGAATTTCAAAAAAAAAAAGTTGAACTGGTTGAATGACGTTTTGCTTGAAGCACACATTCAAATGCGGAGCGCGTGGAGACGGAGGAACCGGCCTCGGACGCGCCGGCCAGAAACACTGGTTCCCCGGGATCCCGTGTTTTGATCATGACTTCACCGGGCGATCGAGAGAGAGAGAGAAAAATCTACAAGGCCATAAATATCGGGGGGGGGGGGGATGGCGAGGGGGTGATGGCGAGCTGTGTTTACTCTGGATGGCTTTGTGAATGTGGTGTTTCTTCTGCTCCTTTTTTTAAAACTCCTGCCTTCAGAGGGACAATTAAAGAAGCCCATGCACGGCTCTAGAGGGGAGAGGACGATTGTGGAATACTGATGAGAGCTGATTCACTTTCGCTGTGGAGGTCTGCATTGATTTGGTGGGTTGTGCGTTTTTTTGCGCCCTCGCCAACTGGATGAAAAACGGTTTCAGCGTGTGATAGAAAAAGATAATAAATGAGTTTGAGTCTGAGGAGGTGGCAGAGTAAGAAATGTTTTCGCAGATAAAGTGCTCCACTTTAGAAACGTGAAATACGTGAGACACTCGGGTGCATTATGATTTATACTTATAGTCCTCCCCATATTATATTATCTAGGTTTATCTAAGTCTAACTATAGACTCTTCAAGTCCCCTATCAAAAGTTTTTGAGGGTTGACCAGGTGTAAAAGTACTAGAATGTATAACATATACAATATATATATAATATATGTATAAAAACTAGAATATCAAACACTGGCGTACAGACAGCTCCCGTTGAGGTTCCATGAAAGAAGCCCATTTTTCAAAATGATGCATTTTTCCTTTGAGATTTCAGAGATATGACTGGGTTTTTAAACAATGAGATTTAAAGTGCAGCTCACCTAATTAGGAACTGGAGTTAAGAATTAATTAGCGAAGCTGATGGTAAAAGTCACTTTTCTCCCAGTTCATTTTCTTCTTAATCTGCCATTAGCATTTGCCAGCGTGGCTCCCAGAACTCGCTGAGCCTTGGACGGCTCCTCTCTGTACGAGACAGACCGCGGGCTTGTCAAAATCAAATCAAATCTTGGATTTCAGCGGCTCTGGAATCATAATATCCCAATCTCCGGTTCCCAAGCCCACCGTGCCGCAGACCAGAGGCGAGGGTGGAAGTGGGCTAGGAGAAACTTTTTTAGCACCACGTCAAAAGTCAGTTTTCGTTAAAAAAAAAAATCAATTCTCCAGGAGAGTCTTCCTGATTTGGTCTTTTTGGCCCGAGCTCTTCGTGACACGCTTCTCATTTAATCTGCACAATAGCGCAAGAGTGCGGCGCTGATTACGGTTGACCCTTAAAGTAAATTGGCAGGCGGCTCGCCAAAGCAGGGAATTAATCCAATGTTTTGGAGCAATGTTGAATCAAGAAGCCTTCAGAGGAGATCAATCACGAAAGGAACCGACAAACAAACCAATCACGGTGACTGTAATTATCAGGAGGACTTTTGTTTTTGCAGCTTCACAGAAGAAGTCGCGGAGCTGACAGAAAGGCAATAATAGTTCAAGGAGTTAAAGTATCGCGCACCCTGTTCAGTCCACCAATCAGAGGCCTGAATGAGCCGAAACCACCAATTCTCCATAGTTCCTGTTTGAAATGAGCAACTATTCGAATTAAAGTTTTTTTGTGTTTGCTGTTCAGAGTTGGTTCTGTGGTTTGGGTCCTTGTGACTTTTCCACAGTCTGTACAACGGCAAACAAGAAAAGATTTGGCTGTTTGGCCACTTTTTCCACTGACAATACATGTCAACAACGGAGGTGGCTGCCGCCCCGGTCAGATTTCCTGGGATTTGACGCTCAAATCAAAAAATTGGAATCGTTACCATTTCCTCAGAGGCCAATTTTACTGCCGGCAGCAGCTGGCACCACAAAGACTTCTGGGTGCTGTAGTATTTGGAGAACAAAAAACATTCTCAATGAAGTTTAAACAACCTGGTGGCAGCATTAACTAACGGTGTTCGATTCTATGTTGAGGAACATTCATTTGATTTTAAATGAGATGCATACTTTGGGAATATGATATATTGTCTCTTAACTCAGATGAGGAAAAAGGTTAGCAAGAACACATTGGATGATTGCGGCACTGTTTGCTATTTGCTTCTAATCAGCATCCCTTCTTTTGTACTTAATTATCACCGAGTGTCATCGTTGGATGAGAGCGAATCGCCTTCAAATGTGCAGTTGTGCAAATCAAACAACATTTGATTTGTTTCTAAATGGAACAATAATAAAAAAAATCAAAAAAAACATTCCAAATCCAATTACCAATCAGGATTGATGAATTATGAAGAAATCAGCCAGCGGGCACGCTGTGTTTGTTGTGGTTGTGGTGTTGACTCCCGGAGGCACTTTGCCCGTTTGCCTTTTACACACAAACACACACAGTGTAGTTTTTTTTTTTTTTTTTTTAAGAGCGTAAACATGGTGCGGTTGTGGAGAACGTTTTAATTTTTTTTGCAGAGATGTCCCTCAGCAGGACGGAGACTTAATACCTCACATTAAAGGACGTTTGGCAAAAGCCGGAGTAAGGAAAGAGAGACCGGGGGAAGAGGAGGAGGAAGAGGAGGAGGAGGAAGGAGGGAGGGAGGGAGTCGGGCCAGGACTGCAGCCAGTTCTTTCATGTCCTTCCAGTCGTCCCTCTCACATACTGGGGTTTACTGGGAGAAATCTGCCGACTGTGGGAGCTCTGACTTGGCCGTGTCGCTGGGATTGTTTGCACAAACAGGAGACATTTGGACCCGGATTATCACCGGCCCAGACCTCCCAGTCTCCGCCAAACTCCTGAACCCCCAGACCAGTGTGGAAGGGGGGGCTTGAGGAACTTGGTGTGTAAGGCGGTAATGTGAAAAAAAAGTCTTCTTAATAATCCCAGGACAATTACCAATTACAAAAAAAAAAGTGCGGGAACACCAATAACGTCTTTATTATTAATAAACTTTGGGGAAATTATAATACTGTATGAAAACGTCAGTAGTGTTCTGGCCAACTATTTACATTTTATGAAGAGAGTTGGCCTATGTGCTTGTAAGTCGGAAATATGAGCCTCCTTTCCCTTTATTACCACTTATTACCCTCCTACATGCAAAATTGCATCTTCTGTTCAATCTAACCCTTGTGCGAAATCTCACGAGCTGTCATCACTGCGGAAAGTGGTTTCTAAGCGTCTGAGGTGAAGAAAGCGCTGCTTGGATTTGACTAATAAGGAAATCTACCGTAGCTGCTGCTCGGGGGATTGCCGATGGAAAATTTCTCAATCTGGCGCATGATGATATTATTGTTCTCTGACCCTGCTGAGTGAAAAAATAAATAAAAGTATGAGAAAAAAAAAAAAAAAGATGTTTCCCAGGAGCCTCCTCCTCTGAATGCCCATTTCCACTCGTTCATTACCACCACGCTCCTCTGGGCTTTTTCCACCCTTGAATTAACTCTCAGCCTTTTTTATGCCAATTCCTTTTTATTGCTGACTGGAGGAGAGGATGAATATTTGCAAGAAGGAAGTTAACAACACTCTGAGTGTCTTCATTAGATAAATGGTGCCGTTAATTTAAAAGATCAGGGGGGGGGGTTCAACATCTTCTTTTTGCGGTTGTGTCTTTAACATCTGCTGCAGAAGAAGAAAAAGAAGCGGGAAAAATGCTGTGATTACAGGAAGTGGCGTTTATTTTAAGCACATAGGTTTTTGGGTTTCTCTACTGAACACAAAAAAAAAACATCGTATCCAAAGATAAAACAGAAAGATAAGCCTTGTCAGATCAGACCGTTGCGTCACATCTCTCACCGTCACGGTGTGCAGCCACCACACGGAACATGGGGGATCAAATACCGGGACGCTCGTGGGCGGGGGACGGGGACAAAAGTGAGTCACGCAGGATTTGCAAATTGAGATTAAAGGAAAAAAAACACGACAGCTGGACGTCCGCTGTGAAGCTCCGAAAACCCTGAAGTCCTTTCGCTGGCCTATTCCACACAGCTACGACTTCAACCTCCTAATCTTCTCCTCGTCTTCATCAGCCTCTTCTTCCCCGTTCCACTTCCCGCCCATTGTGAGCGTAATGGCCTCAGAATCACACAACAAAAATGAGACTCGAGGACACATGAGAGGGAGAGAGAGAGAGAGAGAAGCTCCGGAGGCGCCGAGTATATTTTGGTTAAGCTTCTGTAATGCATGCCCCGCATCGTGTACCAGACGCAGCAAACGCGGCGCAAAGACCTGGAGGATATCAGGTTGGGCTCATTAAAAAAATAAAAATAAAAATCTCAAACGAGGTGAGCACGGACAAACCAACAAAAACGAGCTAACAAGGATCTCCCGCATGCAGATGTGCGCTCCATTATTTAAAAAAGTTCCGTCCGTGCCCGATAAATACGTTCGGGATAAAAACGAAGAAGACAACAGATACACAGATTCAATGCCAGAGGAGCGCGTAGCCGCAAAACTCATTAGCCGCACGACAATTAGCGCGCAACGTATCCTGCACTGGGGGGGGCTGAATGCAGCAGAAAAAGATGAATTAAGCAGTTAATTAATCTGGAGCATTCCCACTGAATTACACACAACTTGCAGAAACTCAATAAGGGCTGAAAAAACAAGAGTTGGAGTCCCTAATTGATATTGTTGTATATGCACGCTCATCTTCTTTAGTGGCGCCGCCTTGTCCAACAAAATACCTAAAAAAAGACGCCCTAAACTCATCACAAAGATACACACAGACGTGAATCTCCCTCCATCGGTATTAAATAACCACTGGACACAAAGTTGTTAAAGACCAGAAAGTCTGCTGTCACAAATATACATAAAACGGTAGAAGATGGAGACTATGGGTTGGGGCTGAAAGCTCCAAGAAGCTCCGTTGAACTTGAAAAGTGCTTTTAAAACAGGAAGCTGTTATGATAATGTCCTCTCTAAAAATACCAAAAAAAATGATTTGGCAAAAAGATAATTCCTCAAACCTGAGCTCATTAAATTGGGTTTTCCTGTCATATAATTCCATATATCCGTCCTATAAAATCTTATTATTTGAGAACTGTGGCGTTCAGAGTTCACTGGGTGCTCTGTCGATGCTTATTTGGAGAAAAATCCGTGGCCTGTGAGATTGATGCAATTAAATAACACTTTCTATGACTGGCCCTTTTCCAGCGTGGCTGCTTGGTAATCAATAGATTCATTGATGGAGATTATCGCCTCTCTCTGCTGATGACTGTGTTCTCTCTGGGATGAGGTCTAATTATCCCAGGGTCAGATTCCAGGTCGGGTCCGATAAACATAAATGAAAAAAATCAAATCCGGTTGATAGATTTTAAACTGGAACCAGGTGGAGGACGGAAAGTAGGCTTGAACTAAATAAATACACCATTACGTAGGATATTTGGTCATTTGAGAGAAACCTGAGCGAAAACCAAACAATATCAAAAATAACATTCCACAATATCACGTGGAAATTTAAATTTGAAAAAAAAAAAAGGGGTATTCACTTATTATGTTCCACAGACCTCCTCTGCGTATCAAAGAACAAAGGGAAGACACAAGCATTGTCATTTTTTGCATTTTTTTTTCGCAATTTTCACAAGCCTTATTTTGGTGGGAAATATTGAAAGGAAAAACAAGACAATAAAGTCAAACGTATGTTTGAATTATGCATATGTGAGGGAAGCGCTGTGTGTGAGTACAAAGCATTAGAAAAAAATATGCTCCTCAAATACTGGGATGTTATAATAGAACTCCACTCAATATGTAAATTATCTTCGCCTGATTTCTCTTTGCTTTCCTGGACACGGCCTATATATATATATAGTGTTCACTTCAATATGTTATGAGTTATTATTATTGTTATTATTTTTTTTTTTGCATTTAATTTCCACTCAGTATCCAGGCGGAGGAGGAAATGGATGCGTTTTTTTTGCTTTTCTTCCCCCCCACAGCACAGATAGGGGGATTCAAGGAAATAAAAGTTGTCACATCATAAATTGATGAAGTCGGATTAATGAATGAATTGAATTTTCCCTCTATTCACTGAATTTCCAGTTTCTAGGACTGGCCAACTTTTGACACTTGCACTGAGAAGGCAGCGTGCACGTTGATTTTTAGTTTTTATCCGGCGGAGCCTTGTGAACCCGTGACGGTCCTCCATGGGGAGGGAGCACTCTCGCCAAAGGGTTCGATTAGACAGAAATCAGAAAAGAAAAGCTTCCCTCTGTAATTAGGGGAAATTATCCTTCACAGTTTGGGTCAGGGCGACGGGGCTGATGAAAAAATGAGCCTCTCTGCTTAAAAGGGGGTGTCACAATGACTCCTCAGACCAGCTGACGTTTTGAAAATGGAGGCTTTTCTTTCACTTCTGGTGACATTTAAGTGACTTTGGATGGCGGCGCACAAATGGAAACATTTTGGAAAAAGGACGGTGGAAACGTTCTGACCACAACTTCTCTCATATGGTGATTTACATTTTTTTTTTAAATATGACAAATAAAAATGTTATATTTTTCTCCTTAAATCTCCCGTACCAAACATAAGACCTAATATATTCCATATTTTTACTCAACAATACAGTAATTAACTTTAAATCCTGCGTGATGAGCCACGTTAGTTCCTCCGTGAAGACACGCTGGCGATGAGCCTCAATAATAAATCCAAAAACCATGAGACTTCCTGTTCTCTCACAGGAAATCAAGCTGCAATCCAGATTGTGTTCTTTGGTGATGTTTAACTCCTCGTCTCGTTTTCTTTGTTGTCAGACTCGAAGGTACGCAGAGGTAGGCTTTATTTAATTTTATTATTTTGAACGAACACACAGCTCTGGTGAGTCCCCCTCGTACCACCTCCTCCTCCGCCACGTTCCACTTTCCTCCCAAATTCTTTTTGTCTTCCCAACAATGCCGCCTCTGGCATTTTGATCACACCTTCAAGGTCTGCCACGCCGGAGCTTACAGCGAAAGCGGCGAGAGAAAGGAACTCCAATTATTTTTATTTTTTAAATTTTTTTTCCCCCCCTGCTCTCATAATTTCTTTTCAATCACACAAAGGAACGCCCGTGTCTTCAAAAAAAAACCAAAGAAACATCTGTGCAGACTCGTGGAGCTCCTGGAGGTAGAGAGGTAAAAAGCCCATTTGACATATTTGACAAGTTCCTCCCACACGGGAGGAATCACAATGGAAAATATTGATAGAGCTTTTATTGAAGCACCTCTCTGCGCCCCATTAGTTGTGATTCATAAAGTTCCCGCTCACTGTTTAGCAAGGAGCCTTTTTTCCACGGGGAGCCGGGCGATTTCCACACAGAATCAAATTATACTAAAGTATTGATTCTTTTTTTGGCCAATACTTTGGAAGAGGAAATTTAAAAAAAAATGGCTGGGCCCGAGGAGCCAAATTCATTTATAAACGTGTGGCGACAAAAGTAGTTGCTATTTTGACTTTAAAACACACACAGTTGTGTTAACATGGTCAGGTTGTGTGTTTAAAGCTCATCATGCAGCTCCCAAGAGCCAAAGAAATCTATTCTATATTTTTTAACTTATTCATACTGATATTTACGACATATATTTAAAGCAGTGAAATCATCCACCGGAGTAGAAGTTTTCCCATTTATAAGAACTCACTTTTGCAGATTATGGACTTGATAAAGGAAGTGTAAATAGGAGCTATTTACAATTCAGAGAGCACGTTGATTTATCTTTGGTAATTAGGACCAGAACATGAACTAAATCCACAGACCCAACATGAAGAAAGATTCAAGGAGGTAATTAGCTTCACAGTTATGAAAAAAAAGGGAAAAAACACAGATTTATGATCACACGTGGGTATGACGTTTTGTTAGCGGTGCGTGGCTAGATGTTTTTCGGCTCTTTTTGCAAATGGAGTGAGTTTTATTGATCTGCACGGGCAGATTAGGACGCCGTAGCAGCGTGAGTGGAAGAGATCTGCACGGAATAGAGAAGCCTCTGGACGCCAGACTGAGCTCACACTGGAATAATCCAGCTTCACGCTTCATTTCGTGGAGATCAAGAGCGGAAAAAACAGCGGGACCACATCACAAAAACAGTCCAGGTCGGCGTTATTCTTTCGCCGAAGCAGAATCCATCATTTGATGAATCAATACAGAGAAGAGGAATCAGAAACTATGAGGACAAAAGTGTGTCACGCCTCCTATGAATGCACCATAGCAACAAGATACAGGTTAAAGTTCAAGGGTTAGGGTTAAGATACACACACTGACGGTGTCCATCGCTCTACTAGGAACAATAATCTGCTTTAAATAAGTGTTTTGAGTAGAGCCCAGTGGTGTGGAACACTACAGCAAGCAGCTAGAAGGTATTAAAGTTAGACTGGACACTGTATAGTGGAACAAAATGTCAGCGCTCACAGAGAGAAAGAGAAAACATGAACAAATAGCTCCTGTCACATTTTGACAAGAAAAAGCCCCATAGAGATGGCTGACGTGAGTCGAAAATACACGGTGTGCAAAAGTCCTGATATACCCCCTGATAAACATATTAACAACCAAATATTAAGACTCATCATACAACAACAAAATGTACCTTCTCAAAAAAACCTGGGGAAACGCATCACAACATGTGAACTCTGGGATGACGTTTCACAGCCTGACCCAAATTCAAATAAATCATCTTTCCTTTCCGCTACACTTTTATTTCAGTAGGAAAACAAACTGCCTCACAAAACACAAAGAAAACCAGGCTCCGACAAAAATAAAGAAATCTCTAAATGTCAAAAACAAATACGAGTTGGTTATTTATCTGCAGAACGTGTTAACACACGGGACAAGCGAGCTGTTTGTTCTTTTGTTTTGTTATGGAGAAGCCTGGTTATTATAAAGGCTCCACAATGAATACAAAAAAGAGCCTGCCAGAGACAGGTCACGGCTCGGCTGGGGTTTGTTGGTTTCTTATTATTCTAATTATTCATTTTCTTCACTCCCTGTGCGACATCGGGGGGAAAAAATAAAGGTTCCCCGCACATGCTCCCTTTGCTTTTATGTGAAAAGCCATCCGACTGATAATGTCAGAAATGTCAGCCGAATCCAAAAGGTAAAAAACAAAAAAACAACCTGATTATTCCCTTTCTGTGAAAGGTCACCTGTGACACGGTATCTGGGAAAATGTGAGATAAATGTGTACAACATTAGGTGTACCCAGCCGTGTCTCCGAGACAAGGAACAAAACACACAACACAACTTAAGTTGTAGGTTCTTTTTTTTGGGGGGGGAGAGAATCTATGGCTTCCCGATAAAGGGCCGTGGAATCTGATGTCTCCATCAGGCTGATTGTGCGCCTGCAGTCATTTTGTTTTTCTTCCACAGGTGAGCGCCTTGTTCACTCATACAAGCAAATGGAAGATGTAAGGAAATTGCTTTTTATAGATTTCATTCCCAACAGTGGCGGGCGGCGCTTATTTTTTCTTTAGCTGGGGACAATCGTGAAAGGGTTTCTCGTCCAACGGGCCGCGGCAATTTCAAGTTGGCAGATTTATGGGGGTTTCTTTTCCCGGGAAAAATTGCAAAAACGGAGGTAATATTGTGCCGTGTGTCTTTGGATGATTTATAAGAAATAAAGAAATAACGCATGTTGGGTGGGACCTGTGTACACACACTGCTGGTATTTCATGTGGCTCCCTGCTGAGGGGTGCGGGAAAAAAATAACATTTCCATTCTCTCTCACGCGCGCCCCGTTGAATGCGGCACAGCGCGTCTTTCCTCTCGCCTAATGATGCAAATTATTAAAATGATTTCCCTCCACAACCTGTTTCATGTGGTTCCTCTCCAGAAATAATTGAGGAATCTTTTTATGTTTTCAATTAGCTGCTTTTTCCCCCTTCTTCTTCCTCCCCGGTTGACATTCGTTCTAATTGCTCAAGATTCTGGCTTTGCTGTGAAATGTTGCAGGGCGCCACAAGAACAGGAGCTTTATTTATTTCCCTGTCAATCTCCTACAATAGAAAAAGGAGAAGTGAGAAGGAGTTTACAAATAATTACTGGAAGAATGTATTTATTTATTTATTTTCCCGCCTTTCTCGGGGAGTAATTATGCAGTACAATAGTATCATTATTTTGATGTTTTCAGGACATTTTTTGCACACACACACACACACCACCTAATATTTACCATTCCTAACAGAATTTTCTCCCCCTTGCATCAGGTGTCTCCTGTTTTTTGGTTGTTTTTTTTTTGATGATGATATTGAACAATGTCCTTCTGCTTTGAAAACGTCAGCTAATTTATTTTCCGTTTCAGAGACTCCAGCCCCTGCAGGCGTGAAAGGTGGTTTAGAAGAACCCGGCACTCCTGTCCTTCATAGAAAACAGCAGCTGTAAAATATGTGGTGAAAAAAAAAAACTTCCAGGACGCTTCTGCAATGCAACTCGTCCATCTGCACGCTCAGTATGCTGCAAAACTTGTTCAGTTAGCGCACACATGCCAAAACCCATTTGTCGTTTATAGCCACGTAAATATGTTTGCTAACAGCGGCCATATGGTGGTATGAGTTTTTACCAGGGCTGCATCTGAGGATGTTTGTCATGATAGGTTTTTCCTTTTGCATTTGACTGATCAGTCGACTGTGATTCGAAAAAACATGTTGAAAATGGAGAAAATGCCAAATTGCAGTTGCACAAAACTCCAAAAAGTGATGTATTCCAGCATAATAAAAATCCCGCTTGCTTCAGATTATGAGCAAAATGAAGTAAATATTCCCTGGGGATTAATGTACTGTTCATGTATATCTCGTTATGAAAGGGATAAAAAGTAACAATAATGTTGATGACAGAGCTCCAATAAAAAAACACGCTCTGTGTGGCTCTAGTTAATAAATAAGAATCCCACATATTCTCTGCTGGGACGGACATCACAGATACACACATGTAATATTAAAAATAATATATATATATGAATTCCGCCTCTCGAGACACACATCCTATATGAATGAGTCTCTCCAGGCCCATTTGGAGAGAATAAACCCGCCCTTCCGACTCCTGCAGCGTCCTGAAGGAGGCAAAAACTAGGCTAACCGTCCTGGGCCATTTCCCTGGGGAGGAAGTGGCAGATGTACAGAGCCATAATTGCCCTCCGTTGTACATGTACAACACAGCAACACACACACACACCAACTCACACGAAAGCTCTCCAGGGTTCCGTCTCAAGCCAAGCCAAAAAAAAAAAAAAAAAAAACCCAAGCTGGGTTAATCCCGTGGGAGCTCAACTCTACCACCGGCTCTCCCCCGAAATCCTGATGGGTCCAAAAAATCCAGGCCGAAGCTGATGCATCGCTTGGGGTGGGGTGGGGGGGTTGTTTTGTTCACAATCCTGCACAGTAGTAGTGTGGTCCCGGTGGAGAAAGTCAGGCCGGCAGAAGGACTCGGACACAAGGGTGTTTCGTGACTGATGAGGCCCCAGCTGAGCCTGGCCAGCTGTGAGCAAGCTTTATCACCACTGTATCCACACAAACACAATCACACGCACACACACACACACCGCTAAGTCTCATCAGCCATGATCTCGACAAGCAGGAGAAGTGGAAGCAAAATCAACAGGGGGGAAACGTTTCACTCAGAGGAACCTAACCTGGAAGCACAATGATCAATCACCTCCTAATCTGACACAAAAACACCACGCGGTCAACTAATCAGGAGCCGGTCCGCCACATTTCCCATGAATCACGGTGGTGGCCTGGACAATCACAGAAAACACACGCAACGGCCAAAACAACATGGCAAAAAGGAGAAATGTGAAAGTACCTACAAAAAAAAGTGGTACGACAGGAGGAATCAATCAATAACAGCTGAAAGAGGGATATTGATGGAAGGCCAATATGCTAATGAGTGATATTGACGTTCTTGTGTCAGCTGGAGTGATTTCGTTTGTGTTGACTGACATCGATTTTACAACAAAACGCAACATCAGGGTTGTGTCTACATGCAACAAGGGACGTCCTTTAGGTGTGAGAAACTCAAAAATAAGTCAACAATCGCGAGAAAACAACTATTGTCCACAAAAGTCAAGTAAGTCTGATGATTGCTGGCGGCGCATCATTCACAGGAAACCAAAGTGAACCCGAGGTCAAGGCATGTGAGAAGGAAGTGAAGGCGGGTTGCTTATCCATCATTTAATATACAGTCACAGGACTGGACGATTGTTCATTATTCAAAAACAGTCAAATAAAATAAAGCATGGCATGATCCAGCTGTTTAAAAAAAAAAATGTAAAAAAGTTTAAAACAGCTGCGCCTCCAGAATAGCTGGTCGACCCACCGGGACAAAGCCCGGTCCGCCAGATGGCCACTCGTGTACAGATGGTACGAAGGAAAGTTTGTTTACCCCAATACTGAAACTTCCGAAAAAAAAAGACATATTTAAGATACATTTCCAGAAGCTTTTCTGCCACACATACATGACCCGTCCCGGATCCTAGGGGCCGTCAGTGCCACAGGTGGCAGATAAATAAACGAGCATAAAGATAAATAAAAGAAAAACTCTCCATAACGAAGGGGCTGCATTCAATTCTAGTTGAATTCGTCAAACAATGCTGTTTTTCACATGAATTGGCCTCGTTCTATTTATTACCGTAGGATTGGCTTCAAAAGTCTCGTGAGGATGAGTAATTAGTCACATTTTATACGATATCGACAGGGGTGGGCTGTGCTGGGTGTTGTGATTATTTGAAACGAAAGAGAAAGTACACAGGAGTATCCTTGACGTGACCAATTATTCAGCAAAGATCCCTTAGCACGCTGCAAAATGACCTTGCAGCATCCATATATGAATTCATCAATCAACTTTGGGGCTTCCCATTCCAACGCTGGTGTGCAGACATAATTTACAGTCATGTAATATTTAAACCTAATATCCACATATAATCTGTGAACTGATGGTGGAGGCCTAATAACATCTCATTTCCTTTTCCCCCAGCGCAAAGCCAGCAAAGGTCAACATCTGCTCACTCCAGTTGGGGGGCGGAGGGGGGGGGGGGGGGGCTTCGCGGGGGGGGGGGGGGGGGGGGGGCTCTTCACCGCCACATTTACTTTGTTTGGTGAATGAATGGCAAGTGTGCAACAGCTGAAATGAATGCACATATTCATATTCATCGTCATACTGTGTTGAAGGATGAAATCTGAGCCACCGGTGCAACCGTATCGCTCGTTCACCGCAAAAAAGGAAATGGAAATAAATAAATAAAAACACCATCTCCACGATATAGTTTCGATTTTTCATCACGGTGAGAAAACCTCCGAAACGACTTCAGTCGCTGCAGTCAAATCCTTTTCTACACACTTAATGTGTGTTGATGCTCGGTGTTGTGTTTTTAATGCGGTTAAAGGTGAACAGGCTGTTTCACTGTAACACCCTGTTTACACTTGCATGAAAAAGGAGAAAACACAGAGTGAGCCTCAGTGATGGATGATACGGGAACGTACTGCATGGCGTCCAAAGGTCGATTTGGATTCATTTTCGAAAGCAGAATTAACACAAAAGTTACAAAAAAACAAATCCAGACCCGTCTTTGACTGAATTACACTGATGAGATAAAGGTTTGTTTTTATTCTCCTGGGTTCAGTAAATCTTATCCTTGACGGCTAACATTTATTATTCCAAACACATTTTAAAAAATATTGGATTTGATTTGCATCCTGATGTATGGAATCGCTCTTGCGTTTCACACATCGCATCACAGCGGAGGAGAGAGAGAGAGAGAGAGCGAGAGACGGTCCCCGTGGTGAGGCATCACAGCGTCTGCCACTGGTCCACACACATCATATAAATAAATACCAAACACACTGAAGCGCGCACGCACACACACGCACACACACGCACAGTCATGCTGCAAAAACCTGAAGCAGAGTGACAGGATTTAGCTGGGAATAAAAATGAAAAAAGGCATTTCAGCCTGTTTGCTTGTTGACTGACAGGTTTTTGTACATCAGGTGTTTTTTGTGTCTTTTCTTTTTTTTTGCGAGACAGAAACTGTAGAATCGGCTCATGATCAAACTCGACAAAACTTCAGCTCAGATCGCATCAGCTGAGTGCGGAGTTTTTTTTCTTTTTTTTTTCTTCTGATTCTCGCCCCCCCCCACCACACACACACACACACACACACACTGCGTCAACTCTGGGGGCGACCAAAAACGTCCCCTGTTGTTTTTTTTCTCCAGGTACCAGTGAGCAGCTCTCCATCGAAATTATTCATCAAGTCCAAGACCAGACACACGTGGGAGAGCTGAAGGAGCGGAGGGACAACATTTTTTTTTAAATAAATCAGTGCAGCCCATTCCCTCTCCGTCCTCTCTGTTAGTTCACAATGTCCAGAAACACATCAATCTTAAATGTGCTGCTGACAGATTTGGAGACACCTGTTCCACCAGATCCCGTTCCGTCATTTGAATAATTTGTGCCACAGCCGGAACCGTATCAACAATTTACAGCAGGTGCGTTTCCAAACTCTGACAAACTTTTCCTGACAGTTGTGTGTTTGCAGCACACAGTTGATCCAAGATATATATATATATATATATATATATATATATATTTTTTTTTTAATTTGTTTTATTTATATGATAGACACTGCAGTAGACCAAAACCAATCATTTCTTGGCTAAATGTCCCTTCATTAGCATAAAGGGGTCACAACGCTCATACAACAACAAAATTGGGTTAAAAGAAAAAAATGTGTAAACACACAAATGCTTTGCCTTTGAGCGATTGTTGTTTTGTTTTGCGCAGTGTTTTTGTTTTATTGTGCCAGACAGGAAGCTGGAGCCGGCCCAGGCTGTGCACAGCCCGATTTGACAGGTCCAGTAACGAGGAGCTGAATCAAGAATCGGTCTCTGCATGTGTCCATCACAGAGCGGAGGACTGCGGTCCAAAGGACCATGTGCAAAAAAAAAAAAAAAAAAAACAGGAGGAAGACTTACAGCTGACCATGAGGAAGCTGTCTCTTCACTGCCTCTCTGTGAAACTGACCAGTGGTCCAGAGAGAGTAGAGTCTCTTCCTCTTCTTTTTTTTTCCTGGCCCCCAGCTCCTCTGCTTTCACACATTATCTCACATTGTTGCCTCACAGAGAACTTCATCCACCTGTCACTCCTCACTCGTGATTTGGCCATCAGCCACCACACACAGCGCTCTCCTTCTGGATGACTTACAGAAAAAACTGCCCCCAAACACGCACAAAACCGGAAATACGGAGGAAACTTGAATGAAACTAAATGTGATAACAAGAATAAACTGCTGACTTTACGCACAAAGATGGAAATGAAAGAATTTTCAACAATAATAATATATATTCAGTACAATATTCGTATTTGGGACAAATCCAAAATAAACGACAATATTTGTTTTCATGGTTCAACTATGGAGCTCTGTGGCTGGACACAATCCAAAGAAAAGCAGTGTAATGATTTGAAATTGTTATTTGTGATGCAGACAAAGTTTTTTTTTTTTTTGCATTGCACAGAAGATAAATGGCCGTATCCCGATATTTGAAGGATTTTTCCAATCCGAGAATAATATTCCGGTTCGAATGCACAAATACAAAGCTGAAGGTCGTTTCTGCTCCTTCATACCTGCACCATCCACTTTTAAACACCTTTTTTTTATTGCTTCTCTATCTAACTAGGTCCGACTCCTGTCTCATCTCTGTGTCTGTGTGGGTTAACCTGGCCGCTCTAATTGTTTTCTCCTCCCGCTGCTGATCGATGTGATTTATAGGTTTCGGGAGCCAGACATGCAAACCTTCTCCTCGTCTCCTG
This sequence comes from Colistium nudipinnis, assembly GCA_016785305.1. Classification (NCBI taxonomy): domain Eukaryota; kingdom Metazoa; phylum Chordata; class Actinopteri; order Pleuronectiformes; family Rhombosoleidae; genus Colistium; species Colistium nudipinnis. The sequence goes on from JAFBJU010000614.1 coordinate 2,276,346, forward strand.
GGGGTGAACCCAAGAAATCAATCCCAGTCGTGGGCCAATCCAAACCCTGGAAACTCTTTTTTTTTCTCCAAAAGAGCATCACATCGAGCTGCTGCGCCTCCCAAATACTCAATGTGTCCATACGTCGTGTGCATGAGCTAAAAATATACAGTTTGTGGATCAGGTGAATTTTCTTTTGAATGAATTGCCATTTTGACTCTCACTATGATTACTTTGTTCGTGCCATCGCACCGTGATGCAGATGGTCCCCTTGTTACCATAATCGCGCCGGCCCTCCTGAGAACAGCAGGAAATCAGAGAGCTGTGGAGATCATTCCCACAAAGATCTGACGGCAATTGCTCCGGCTCCGATTTCGATTTTAAGTGGTGAAAGATGCATGTGTTTTAATGACATTCGGCTTCATTAGAGAAGAAACAGCGGGAAGTGTCACTTCATTCGCAGACGTTGATTGACTCCAGTTTTGTAACCTACCTCAAAGATGATTGATTGGCTGCTTCAGGCTCAGGGGAAATGACACGGTGGAGGATTAAACTCGCTCTGATTTATTTTTCTCCGTTTTTTTTTGTTTTTTTTTAACTTATGCCCTAACCTTCACCATGCGGGACATTGTGTTCCTGCCTCACAGGTATGTGATGGCAAAACAACGTGCGGCAAGCTGTGCGACACCCACAGGGTTGATGACACACAGTTTAGCCCAGAGCCTGATGCTGACCACAAGGGTCTGAATCCTCTCCATCCACTACAATCTATAAAAGGTCAATTTTATTTTTTTTTTGGGGGGGGGCGACTATTAGCAGTAGAATGACACTAAACCACCAGCTGGTATTTGCAGAGCTGGGGAGACAAGTTAATGCGAGATAATCAGATGTTTCTCTACTTTGAAGTTGTCACGCTCTCATTCATACAATTTGTACCCTACAGGGACAAAACCATAAGCAGAGACTTTGAAAAAGGGCCTCACTTGTAGTGAGGAGCCCTCAGATAATCCCATTTCGTCCTACGAGATGTGTGCATTACAATGACAATCAAGGTCTATATTTATCACCCAACTCTGCGGTAGGTTGATGATGATGATGACGTATGGTAACGTATTGTTTTCGGTTTTTCCAATCCACAACTCTACAGTTTCTGGTTCCCTGTTCACGTAGAGTCAGTTTAGGTGGTAGAAAGAAACCCAAACGGCAGACAGACACATTTTTGGCCACGGGAGAAGCAACGCACAGCTAAAGAGGCAAATATTTTCCTCAGGGACGAGAATCGCAGTTGAATTTGCCAAACACTCGAAGCTGTTTGTGGAACCACGAAAAGGCCACAACAACCCAACGCACTCGTACGCCTCAACCACGCAAGATGAGTTTCCGACGGTCTCACCGTAAAAGGTCTTTTCTACAATAAATAAACACTCACTGTACTGGAGTCTGAATCACAATTAAGGACTTGCCAGGTAATTAGGACTTGAGACTGCAGAGACTTGACTTAACTTGAGTCTTTTGTGGTCGGCTTGTGGATTCATGAGTCGATGAGCCCATCGGAAGAAACACTGGTCCGCCTGCGGGGACACTTACTCTCCAATGGTCTTCACGCTTTCCAATGACTCAATATCTTCAATTAACACCAATTATACTTGTTTTAGGACGTCTAATCATTAATTACCCAGGGGAGGCGGCTGGTAAATATTTACTTATACATCATAGGAGCCTACTTGTTTCTCGTTTTTGCTCATGATCATTTTATGAGCCAATTTCTTTCTCTTATAGCCTGTGCCCATGTGTGTGTGAGCTGAGCGGGCTGGCGTCCCTGACTGCACATTCATCATGGATGTTGAGACCGTAATCTTTTATTCCTGCCTCAAACAGTCCGTTGATAAAAAAAAAAAAAATCCAATGAAGAGCAGGGAGCGCTAGGGAAGTTAATAGGCTATCACTCCCCCTAAAAAGAACTGATTGTACTATTCAGCAGGGTCACACACGCACAGACAGAGCGGCCGCTGCATGAAAAGGAAAAAAAAAAAAAAAAAGACACCAGGTGAAAGTGATAGTAGCCAAAGGGAGAGTGTTTCGAGTCCTGTGGGTTAATTCGGTGCCGCTTTTATGTCTTTTTTTCAGCTGCAATAGCCGTGTCTGAGCATTCATGAGGCATGGAGGGACGGAGTGAGGCAGAGGGAGGAGGAGGGGGGGAGGGGGAGAGGATAGAGCCACAGCACAGCGCTCAGACACAAGAGGGAGAGCTGGAGAGGCAGCAGCTCGTCCACATCGCTCGCACCCAGCAGGTAGAGCGAGAGAGAGAGAGAGCTCTTTTCACCTGAAGATTACTTTGTCTCACACTTCACTTACCCTGAGAAGGAGCAGGAAGGAGGAAGAAGGAGCTGAGTGGATCAGGAGGTGCGAGATCTTGTTCTCCGAGCTGATTTCTTGGCTTTTTTTTTCTTCTTTTTTCTTTTCTCCGGAGGAGGAGGGTCAGCTGGACTTCTGAAATATGAAATAGAAAACAGCGCGTCAGACGAGCAAGAAGCGAGGGAAAACTGCAGCGAATGATAGCGGCTGCGAAGAGAAAAGAAGTTTCGGGGGAAGATTTACTTCTAAAAGGTAAGGTATTAGGACGTGTGATGAAAAACACAAAACCTATCCTGTGACAAGCTCATCTGGTGGTGTACATGTATTATGTGTACATTAGGAAGTACTTATCACCGTCACCATATTTAAATGTATTGCACATCATCATCTGAACACCCTGTTTTAAAAGGTAAGTCCTGCAAAAAGAAATTGCTGCATTTGAGAAGTTGTGTAGCGCAGTCGTGCGTTTGCGTGTGTGTGCGTAGTTGATTGCATGAGCGGCGGGAGGTCGCATTTGTCTCATCCTGCATGAGCCACATGTGGCCAATACGCCTCCACGTACGAGGTAAAGTTGAGGAGAGAAATGAGACGCGAGAGCAGGAGGACGAGGAGGCAACACGAGTGTGAAGGAGAGTTGGAATGAAAAAGAGCGATGGGGAGAAAGAGTAAAAGAGGAGTGGGAGGAGGAGGAGGGACGGAGTGGTGCGGGTAAGGAGGAGGAGGAGCTGGAGAAGGAAGCGTGAGGGTGAAGGAGAGTTGGGCTGAGAAAGACGGATGGGGGGGAAAGAGTATAAGAGGATTCGGAGGAGGAGGGATGGAGGAGTGGAGTAGTTGGGGTGAGGAGGAGGAGGAGGAGGAGCAGGAGGACTGGGGGGGGGGGGGGGGACTCGCTGGCAGCCAACTCAGTAACCAAGGCAGCTGACATGAGGGAGAGCCAACAGGGGACAGTGGGATTTCTATTTTTCACCCTCACCGAGGTTCTGCCAACTCCCCGGCCTCATTCCCCACGGATAAAGATTTCATTGTGCCACGCTGAGGCCGAATTCATTAAGCATCGACATGTACTCCCCCCCTCCTCCTCCTCCTCCTCCTCCTCCTCCTCCTCCTCCTCCTCCTCCTCCTCCCTGAACTCCTCTGCCCGTCTGCTCCTCACCCCCTGCCTCCCTCCTTTTCATTATGCTCTCTATTGGCCCTATAATCAGCTCCACTCGGGTTGCATCAACAGTTGTATTTTTTTGTGAAGTGCGGCGGTGAATGAGAAAAACACAGTGTGTGCGTGTGTGTGTGTGTGTGTGTGTGTGCGTGTGATTCCTCAGGGAGGATTTTTCCATCAAAAGGAGCAATTTTGGCAAAGGATGGGGTTAGACACTAAACTCCATGTTTTGGGTCGCACATGGGGTCCCTCCTGGCTCCAGTTGAGGGTCACTGGAGATTTAATAAATGGCTTCTTGGCTACTTTGAATGGCAATGTGGGAGCCTTAAGCCAAAAAGGTTCAGTCCTGATTTTGCAGGTTTAATGTCACATTCAGATTCGTTTTGACCTTTCTTCGTGCCGTTTTCAAGTGGCTATAATATTTTTTTATATATTTGCCTTTCTTAACGTTTCTAATGGTTTGTTCTGACGAAGCCACTGAGAATTTTCAAGAGCTTTTTAGCCTGTTTTTGTTCATGGGGTTAAATATTTCATCAATGAAATGTTCTGGTTCTGTCTCTGGAGAAAAAGATGTTGAAGGACAAATATCACTGCAAGTCCAAATAGCCAACAATGAACCATGAATGTGTCCTGTCAATGCTAAACAATCAGCATATTATATTATATTATTATATTACAGCATAGTGAACAAGCCATGCTACAACATTCCTCATATTAAAAAATGGGCCAAAGAGCCAAAAACTTGTTTCCATCATGTAAGAGTGGACAAACAGGGCATTAGTCTTGTTTTGCCCCTGCACTGTGGACCATGTCGTCTGCCCTTTAGGTAAAAGATTGGTTTAAAAAAAGCTCCTTATTGTTTCCAAGATGTGAGACACTTTGCCGGTGGTGAAATCAATAGGCCAGTAAATTGTTAATTGAATGACTGCGGGGCCTGGAGCCTGGTGGAGCTTTACGGGCTACAAGAAGGCGCCTCTGAGCCTTTGAGAGCCCATGCTGGCATTGTTGTGGTCTGGGAAACAAACGTCATGTCAGTTGCTGAGCATTGGTTCACCTGCTCTGTTACACTTGAACTCACGCTGGTTCTCATATTACCTCCGATTATCTCTCCGAAGATCTTTTTTTTTTGTGGCCAAGTTGATGATTCACGTGTCACGTGACACTGGGGGTGTGGTGTCATAGATGTCATCGAAGATAAATGACATCCCCCCCCCCATGGTTTGAGGGCAGAAACACGGCGGTTGGGAAATGGACACCGGGTTCCTGGATGAGATGCATGTTTTGTGTTGTGTTTAGTAGAGGAGCTGTCTTGGCTGCTGACGGATTGACTGACCTCAGGGCTCATGTTCACTTCAACGGAAGGAAAGACTAAACTCTTCAGGTGGATTTGGATAACGTCAGGTTTCTTACACACAGCAGTACAATCACTTTTTGAACCTGTTTGACTTCAGTGCACAGAATGCGTTATACACGGTGTGAGAGGTCAGAATATTAAGGGCAGTTTCGTCAGAATCGTTTTTCAGATATTTCTTTCCATTTAAAGTTTTAAAAAAAAGTTCAAACTACAATCAGGAATGTCTCTGCAAAGAGTTTGTCCAATTAGTGTGGAAGAAAAGAGTTAACTGCATGCCGTCTCCGAAAAGCCGTTAGTGTGCAGTCAATATTATTTTTATACATAAGGCTAGAGATATGCATTGTTATAAAGTGTATGAAAATAGCAGCCCATGACTAAACCAATCCAAACATTTTTGTCGAAAAATATTTTTTCTCTCCACCACTAGTTACTTTTCCATTGTAGCCTCTGTCGAAAAACCTTGGTGCCATCTTTTGATATTTTTTCCTCAAATGTCCAGTCGGATGTGTTCTGAGAGCATCTTTTGAACTGAAAGGCAGCGGGGATTATAAATAATTAGAGCTCAGAGGAGGCTACACTCCAAAGAGATTTACACAAATCACAACCCGCACATTTTTACCACATCTGTTTAGCCCTACAATTGAAAGGAGATTCACAAGGCTGACAAACGGAGCAAGGCAGCTAAAAATACAACTGCAATTTAAACCGCTCCTCCATAACCTTAAAGAACACCAACAGCAAGCAACAATATCATTCCTGTGGCATCCCTGAATTTTACACACAAGCAACTTTCCCCCCTTTCACTCATTGTAGCTGCACTACAGTAACGTCCAGGCGTGTGCACGCAGCTATTGTTTGCGTGTTTTGTTTGCGTGTTAGCCGTAACAACATTTCTCCAATCTCCACCAGAAGGTATTGCAGGTATTCACTTCATTAACGCACTCCTGCAACTCCCTCTAAATTCAGACAGCCAATGATTCCATCCCCTCTCGAGTTGAAGGAAGCAATCATGTTTTCACTTTTTTTTATAAATAAAATGTCCCCAGGACTGACTCTGAGGCACGGTATCTAATTAATAGACAGAAACACCCCCCCCCCCCACCTCTTTGAAATTAATTTGAATTGATTTTGCCTCGTCCCCTTTTGCACTGACAAGGTTTTCAGAAGCACAATTCAAATGTTCAAGGCCACATGAACGAAACCATGTTTAAATGAAGCCCATCGGAGAGAGGAGAAGTCTCTCTACACACACCTGGCCGTGAACAAGAAACCATTCTGACCACAAACTACCCAACTGTTGCATCGAAAACATACTGTGTAGCCCAATTATTATTTTTACTCAACACTTAGGGATAGAAATAACAGTCAGAATGATAAATAATAAAAAAAAAATCTGTTGTTTGTACTCTCCTAATTCATTGTTACCCATAATCCCTTAACTCATAACGCAATTCTTGGAAAGTATGTGTGCAAATTGGTCCCAAGTACAGCTCTTCACTCTTTAACAAACAAAACAACTTACATGGGAAAGGCATGCGGAAAAGCCAAAACTCCTTCAAATCCTCAAAACAGGGAAACATCACAGACAACAAGCAAGGATGGCTGGGAAACACGACCAATAACAGACACTTTTATACACTGGGGGACAAAGAGACACAGGTGAGACTAAAAAAGACTCGGATGAAACTAATCAGAGCGGTAAACTAAACTATGGCAGGAAGTAAAACTAAACACAGACACACAAGGAGAGGAACTACACAATAAAACAGGAAATCAGACAAGAAACCCAAGGAGGGAAAGAACACAATGGGGAAACAGAACAAAGAAACCCAACAACTCAATATGCCAAAACTCAATAACTCAAAAGTCCATAGACATTTTTGTTAAGTCCCCACACTGAAATGTCACCAACTCATTTCATGCTACAGCAAATATGCTCAGAGTCAACCTGCCCACACCCAGTCATCACGCTCTGGATTTACAGCACCAGGAAAAAAAAATAACACCTGAAATATGACTGAGAACCGTGATCCCCAATTACATCGAAACCAAACAACCCACATTTAATATTTTAACAATCCATCTCTCTGGCATAGGTGAAAAATAAACAGCTAATCGACCTTCAACCAACGCCAAAAAAATAATTATCTCATTGCACAAGGAACGCAGTGTGACCTTGGTCCTGGCAGACAGTGATTGTTTTTTATTGCCTCACCCCCACCCACAAAAAGGAGCCCAATGCTCACCAATGTACTCTGGGTGAATAAAAAGGAATGAATTATAGTCTCTGGAGTCTGGAGCCGTCCAGTCAACTTTTTTCTCTCCTATAGCAATGAGGGGGGGATGAGCTGCAATAAATCTGAACCACAAATCCATGAGGTTTCTGTTCTCTGCAGCTACTCTCTCCGCTTCCCTTTGTTCTTTGGACCACCCACAATAAGTACTGCATGTAACATGCAACACCTTCATACATAAAGTACGTTGTGTGTCTGAAATTTGCTTCCTTAATTAAGTAAAAATGTTGGTTTTGTTAGTTAGATTGAATTTAAAATTTAAAATCTTAAACCCGATCTTGAATAAGACTCAGTGTTTCCACTACCATTACCTTGGGGTGGCGCTTATGGAGACTAATCATAACTTTGAGAGGAGGGTAATAAGTGTATTTGAGTTTACAAAAGTCCAAAAGAGTGGAGCCTGCACAATGTGTGTATATCATAAGACAAGGTTCTGGATCAAGGTCAATATCCCCTACAAAATGGAACACTAAGACTTGGCAAGTTGGCAACGTCCCCAGTATATTGACCCTTCCGCATCCAACGGTACCATTCGCGAGTCTCTACGACGTTGGGGATTGGTGAAATAGCGAAAAGTCTGATAATGTTTTTTGTGAATAACTTTTGGTAGGAAGGTCTAATCGACTTTCTGTTTTCCTTTGCCCGCCATTTATGGTATTTCCGCATCCAACGGTACCACATCAGTTAGGGTTAGGGTTGGGGTTGGGGTTAGGGTTAGGGTTAGGGTTAGGGTTAGGGTTAAGGTTAAGGGTTAGGGTTCAGTTTAGGGTTAGGGTTAGGATTAAGGTCAGGGTTAGGGTTAGGGTTAGGGTTAAGAGTAATGGTTCGGGTGAAAATTTAAGGTTAGGGCTAAACAAACACTCCAGAATGAGTGAACACTTTTGTAGCTTTTGATAGGAAGTTCCTAGAGACCTGGAAGTTGCCAACGTTCCCGCTATATTGACCCTTCCGCATCCAACAGTACCATCCGCGAGTCTCTACGACACAAGGAAGTTGGTGATATAGCGAAAAGTCCAAATCTCTCATCATATTTTCTGCAAATAACTTTTGTTAGGAAGGTCCCATAAACCTGGAAGTTGACAACGTCCCCACTATATTGACCCTTCCTTATCAAACCGGTTGTGATTCTCTACGACGCCTGGAAGTTGCTGAAATAGCGAAGCTTCACACCCATGACCTGTACTTGAATGATAAGAAACAACTAGAACTTTAAAATAAGAGAAAATAATAAATGTATACACAAAAAATAATCCAAGTCTTCATCTAGTAACTTTAGCTCAAGTCCAGGCACGATGTGACACCTTTGTTTAACCCACTGTTTGTGTTTTTGTGTGTGTTTGCATCAGCGCAGATTGATGATGAAATATGACCTCTGTAAAAAGTCTCCTTGTCCCACAATCTCCCCTTTGAACTCCAATCCATTATCTCCAGGTATCAGATTCACCCCACCAGGTGCGGGGTGGTAAACGATATGGGCCCGTAGGCAGCCGGCCACATGATGAAGGGATGAAAGAGGATGAAGGAGTTTGGGTTCTAATACACACAAACGCACACACATATACCCACATATCGTCATCATTTCACAGGGGCCCCCGTGCTGAAGCTATCACCTGCATCAATTGCAGCTGTGTCATTTATTTTTTTGGTTTGTTTGTATCTGACTCGCATGAGATGTGACTGAGATTTTGAAAAAAAGGAGAAATATCACATGGTGAGATACAGCTGGCTCTCCAATTGGCTGCAAGGCTTTTAATCCTCAAACATCATTTCTCTTCCCTATCCTCGAGCATCCAATCGATTTCTGAAAAAAAAAGAAGAGTGTGTTTCTTCCCCCTGCTGCTCGCTGAGGAAGACGAGGAGTGATCGGTGTTTGAGGTGTGAGAAATAAATCTCTGGTGGAATGGAAGAGACTTATCCACTCCACCATCGATTAAGTTCATGATCAGGTCCTCAGCTCGTCTATCCGTGATGTCCCATCACAATATTGATCATTTTAAATCAAAATGAAAGATTTCACGGTTAATCTCAATTTAATAATAATATATTTTCTTCCTTTGAGGAAAATAAGATATTGGCTTCTGCCATTTATTTTTTGGTATATTTTCAAAATAAGATATATATATATATATAAATATATATACGTGATACATGTAGCCGAGCTCCAGTCAAATCCTTTATATTTAGTCATGCTGAGGCTGAGTCCCTTGTGTTCCATGTGTTTGATGGTGCTGACATCTCCCGATGCCTTGTTGCAGTGATGGTTGAGAGTGGTGAGGTGGGACATCCACCCACCACAGTCACAAACACACACGCTGACGCTCACACAAAAAAAAACAGGAGCCGTTTGATCTCGCTCTACCCCGAAACCACCCTGAAAACATACACTTCAATGCCCGTCCTCCCTCCCACCCCTCATCCCCAGTATCAATATTCTTCCCTTTGAAATCCCTTTACCTGTGTCCTCTTTTTAACGAGAGGAGTGAACACTAGCAGATGAGACAGAATGGGAAATGTAGAGGAGGAGCGCAGAGAAGAAAGAAAAAAGAAAAAAACACACAGTCAGAGTTCACTCTACAGGAATTCCGGGTCAGATGGGAGGATCGGTTCCTCTTCCTGCGCTATTCAGGAGACAAATGTCTCCCGAGGAGGTTGGTGTGTCTCACGTTTTCAAAATCAAATCAAAGCGGAGCCTCCATTTCCAGTTGGCATGGTTTGGATGACTCTCCAGACGTCTGGACCAGAACTTTGTTTGGACTTACATATGTTATACATTGATTAATGGCACTCAATCATTTAATTGTCATTAAGGCCTCATTAAGTGTCATTAAATACAGAAGTGACGAATGCATCGTCCTGTTGGGGAATTGGACTGATTGGTTTGGTTTCCCTTCCTATGGCGAACCCTGTGGCCTTATGTTTAAATAAGTGCCTTTCGTGTACAACATCCTACTTCATCTTGTCGAGGGGGACCCTGGGATCCATGTTCACTTCAATTCTTAAGTCCTAGCTTTAAATATTTGAGCAGGCAGGCACGAATTAAGAAGAGAAGAAGAAGAATGGCTCCAAAGAACACATGCAAGAATAGGAAATGCACATTCATAATGAATGCACCTCAGTTCCACGCTTTATTTCAAGGTGGATGAGCATCGCGAGTGACGTGCGGAATGAACTTGTTTAACGCACGTAACATGTGAGGTGAATGGCATTTTTATATTTGCCTCAGGCGATGCTGCCGAGTCTGAGGGTTATTTCAAAAAAAGGGAAAAGGACACATTGTATCCGTCAGATGTCAATTTAAGAAGTTCTAAATATTTCAGGCGTGCGCTTTAGTTCTTTTTTCTTTGAGCCGTACCTGCTGTCAACAGCGGTTTGTCATTTCTGACATTTCCCAGGAAAATTTCTTTGAAAAGAGCCCAGACAACAAGCTGGGGGTCACATGAGGCGAAAAAAAATAAAACGTCTATGTCCTGTAGCTGTGTGGCATCACGGTCTACTGAGCCCTGAAATCAGTCTGTGTCTTACAATGGATTGTTTCCCACTTTGATGCTTCCGATGGATTAAAATGTTATCTGACTATCAGTCGCCACTGCCGTTGAGATATTTTACGGATCTCATCATCAACACGCTTATCTCAACAACAACAAAAAACCTCCACACACCGGCAAACAATACCAGACCGAGAGGTTTAGGGCTTTTTTCGTTTACAAGCTTTTCTGACAATGTATAATTCCAAAGATTAGATATAATCAGAGAGATGGCTGCAGGCACAGAATCAGTTTTAATATTTAAAGATTCTCAACTACACATCAGTTAAAGCACTGAGTCCCTCTCTGTTTGTTCTCCACTGAGCAACCCAACCAAAAAACAACAACAATATAAAAAAGACTTCTATTTTTGCTCTTGCATTGGTTTCTTTTGTGATTTGGAATTGGGCGTAATCACAAAATAGAAATAGAAATAGACTTTATTGTCTTTGTATGTTACACACACACAACGAAATTTGGGGAGCTACTCCGCATGGTGAAAATAGTGCAAGTTACAAAAAAATAAAAAATACACATATTTATATATAGATAAAAGATAAGAGGTGGGTAAAAAGAGAGGTAGAAATAATTTAGCAGCAATAATTACAAAACAAGTCCCAATTGAAAAAGCAGTACCAACCTTCAGAGTCATGTTTTATTTGCTTAGTGGACAATCTAATCTGTCACTTCAGCGCCGACAGCTTTACACGTTTGGCGTCTTGGCGTGGACTCGTTTTTTTATGGCTGAATGTTTATCAGAGCGACTGAAGTGCATTACTTCTCCTGAGGAGAAACGCTACAGCTCAGTCGGCCTGGCCTATGCTCCAATAAATACAGGCTAGGTTATGGTGGTTTACAGGTTTAAAAATCTGCAACTTTACATTGTTGTTATCAGTTATTGACGATTTATGGTGGTCCCTGAGAGGAAGAGAGACATTAAGCAGGAGCGTAAATAACCAAACTAAAGAAAAACATGGAACAGAGACGTAAACAAAGAAAAGTCTGCTGAGGGTCGGACGCTCCCTGGACACAGGAAACAGGCCCTGGACTAACATAACGCACAAACACAGCTCACACACTCGACTGGGTGTCACAGTCGTAACGCACCTACAGAGTAAACACAGACACCAGCATAAAGTCCATCCTGGCGGAAGTAATGCATTATACACAGCAGATGCCCGACTGTAATCTTGTTACCGAGACTCTGCAACAGAGCGACGTGGGATATTAAAGTTCTAATTTTAGTCATCGCATCACATTTAGCGATCTTATCGACGAGTTGTAACCGGTATCGCGTATACAACCATTTTAAATCATTCTGAAATACTATACCTATTGAAGTTCTGGTTTATTTGGTTTGCCTTGTTAGAGAGGTAGAGGAAAGATGAGAGGAGATAAAAGAAGAAAAAAAATCTAATAGCCAGAAGAACAGATTTAGCTGGGCTGGGTGGCATCTGGCTAAGCTCAAAAAGGCATCTTAGACATTTGCAGAGCGCGTGGTAAGTAGCCAGAGATTCCAAATAGTCTGCAGGGATTCTATAGCATTCACCAAATAAAAGGTAATAATGATTAAGACTCCAAAAAAGTTACATTTTAAAAAAACTGTTCAAATGTCCTTCTCGTCAAAGAATGGCGGACAACTGTGACGAACAACAAGGCACCAAATGATTGAGCTATATCTATTATATTCAGCAATTCAAAGCTGTATATATAAAAAAATATATATTTTTTTAATAACTAATCTATGCTATTAATGACTAATTAATTCATGAATTCATCTATTATTGTGACCTGGAGAAAATGGACGGGTAGACTACCCAATTAAAAAAAGTCTGATTATGACTGTCTTAATCAATATAAAGTTTTTGAGTTAAAAAAAAAAAGGCCAGAGTTATAATTTAAAACTTAATAGCGCTCAATAATAATAAGGAGACCTTTGTAATTATAATTTTTTTGAACGGATAAATGGTATAACGGAATAAAAAGGATTCCAAGTCTGTACAGTCAGAATGGCACTAATTATTTCATCCTGTCTCCTAATAATCAATAAATAATTAGTTATCTACCAGAAATGTGTACTTGCACAAATACAAAATCAAACGACTACTGTTTTCTAACAACGGCGAAGACACCCAACAAAACTAGTTTACATTCTTCCTTAAAATCTTCTTCTTGCTTACGGCCTAAAGATAAACCATGCATTTTAACTCAGCGTCCACTAGAAGGTGCCGGACGTTTCACAAAAAAAAATAAAAAAAACACTTGGCAGATTAGCTCCTGAAATGAGTGTGAGGACAGTTTTTCACTCAGCCGTCACGGGACGTCCTCAATGCATCAAGCTGTCATTCTATTCCTGGGCAGTGGGGACAGAGAGAGAGATGTCCTATATCAGTCCCTGCTCAGGCCTGGCTTTATTGGAGACCTGCTCCGTTCGCAGTTCAAGTCAATTGTCAACATGATTTATGGAGATGTGCGCTATCTCCAGAACCGGGCTCCTCAATCTTCTCCCCTGACGAATCGGCCCATGTAACTGTCGTTTGTTTTCCTCACCGGCCAATTTCCACCCCGGCTGACAAATTAAATCTGCTGTGTTTGGAGAAAGCCATTTTTTTCTTTATTTCCCAATTCTCCTTTGTTTCCCATGTATGACCAGCTCAACAAGTACCAGTGGTGTGAGACTGACACCGAATCAACCGCACGGAACGTTTATGTCTTCCTCCTCCTCCTACGAGTCTGGGGATTGAGTAATATCCCGACTTTTAATAGAGGTATAGCGTCATAACGTTTAATGGTGGGGAACTTGGTTTGGCTGACGCGCTCAGGAGTCTCAAAGACACGCACCACTTGTTGTCCCAAATATCTCGTATAGCTTCACCAGCACCAATACAACGTGATTAATGTGACTGGCTTTTATGAGCGGGGGATAAAAAGGCGCCGCATATTACCGAGGCAATTATATTACCCTCGGCAAACGCTGCTAAAAACAAGAGGAAGCTCACGCAGGTAACAACGTGACTCCTAGCAACTTTTTAAAAGTTGGGGCAATTTAAGTTCATAATTGACCTCCCCTACACCACCACTAAAAGGAAATGAGGGGTCCTGTGAGCAGTCAGCCGTGTCTTTGTCCAGGACGTTTGTGGTCCCGCCCAGGCCTGACCTGCCTGCAGATTAAAGGGAAATTAATTGTGGATAACTGAGAGGTTGTCGGGACAACTGAAAAAGCAGTCGTGTGTGTTGTGGTCTGGATTTTCCATCCATACAGTTTATACTCAGTTATACTATCGGTTTAGTAAATAAACTCCACGTCTACACCTGAGTGTTTAAGAATCAATACACTTAATAGCTTTAACCCAAACAAATTACACTCTGGATCAAATTCATTCAAACTTGACAGAGAATTTTATATCTGGTCCGATGAAATCAGGAAAACAGAACAAACAGGTCCTGGACTATCACCACTTATGGTGCCAGCTAGAGAGATGGATGGGGTGGCAGCGGTTTCTGATTTACTCCGCACAATGTGGCTGAGTGATTTTCTCTGTGGAGCATGTCTTGTGTCTCTTAGCCCTCCAACGGGGGAGAACTCCTACCACACAACCCTTCTCCCTTCAAACCACCGCCTTCCTCCCCCATCATACCCACCCTACCGCCTTACTCTCCTTCGCCGTGCAGGAGATTGCCTCCCTATCCCTTGGTGTGATAACCACTGATGGATTCGGAGCCAGGAGCACATTTAGAGGTAGGAGATGTACGTGGATCTCGCCTCAAGTCTGTAATTACATGCTAACTCACTTCTATATGGTCTGTATCTGGAGCAGGTGTGTGTAGACACACTGTATATATATATATATATATATAAATATATATATATATCGTGTTGATGGAGACCTTAGAGAAACTGAAATGAACTGCTGCCCCTCTGTGATAGGTTTTCATTTTTTTTGTTTCAGAGAAAAAAAAAACTAAGGGCTAAGCAAAGGGAGAAATCCAATAGATATACAGTATATATTATATATATATATATAATTTGAAATGCACAAACAAACGTACGAGTATCTTTTTCCAGCTCATTGTTGTGTCCCTGAACAAATGTGCTGTCAAAGCTGCACTTTAAAGACGTGTCACAGAGGGCATGTTTGAAGCCGCGCTCGCCTGGAGGCAACACGGACGACCGGGTGTGAAACAGAAGGAAAGGGAGGAGGAAGCACACACAACAGGCGGCACAGACAATCCTTGACATTTGGCTACGAGCACAACATCTCAACTGCTGCTGAATGCATCATGGGAGCAGAGGAATGAAATGTCCTGGTGGGCTGCGTTTCAGGAGACTCAGAGACTCACGCAGAGTCCATTTAGGACCAGACCCCAAACAGAACCAGAACCACTGATGGCTTTGTTCTTCGGGGTACACTCCTGCCATAAAAATAAAAACTATTAAAATAAAAGCAACCCATTTGAACATGCAGCTTCTTCCTTAAGGGGCATTCAAGCATCTCAGAGATCATTATGGGTGAGTTTTATTTACAGGCTAAGGAGCAAAGAAAGAAACCTAAACGCATCAAGAGCACGCTTGTGAGAAAATCTTCAATAAATGCTGTTTTTATTGTCTACGTGGAAATAGAAGACATCAGTTTTTAAAATGTACATTCCGTGTGCGGCAGAACGTTTAAATCAAGGTGCCGGATGGAACAAATCATGCAGTTAACATGTTACATTTATCCTGAATATGACCTTTCTTTTGTCTATTAACTGGACCAGAGTGGAGATCACACAGATTTCAAAAGGCCTTCGATTTTACTTATCATATGTAAGATATGCGTTATACCAGATTTCATTATTTGATTCTGGCGTAAAAAAAAAAGAATAAACGGTGATGTTATCTCATCCCAACTCTATAATTTGGACTTTTTAAGGCACTGCTGTTGGTTGAGGTTGAGATGTTTTTTTTTTAATCCTCCGTGTGTTGTGTCCTATTCCTGTACCTCTCTCTCTCTGCCTGCCTAACACGCCCGCCTCAGAGGGCTTTCATGCTTCAGTAGGTGTACATGCTCCTAGATGGAGCTTCTTAAATGGGCAGATAGGTCAAATACTAACAAAGGCAGGAGTGCGGTCCACGCCGGACGCACAGGCAGTGTGGCCAATTATTTTACCTCTGCTCCATGTCTGCTTTCTTTTTCTTTTCCCCACATGTTCTGTAACACGCTGGCGAGTCCTGCGTCAAACTGAAAAGTAAGCCCTTCTCTTGTTAAAAGCTTTTTAAAGCGCGTTGAAGGCAGCGGTGAAGGTGTGGGTGGACGGCGCTTATGACTTTCATCCAATCTGACAAGTTTTCCTGGCTTCTCTGTCAAACGCTCCGACATCCGAGGAGGGAAACCGAGCACACTCCTTGCTCGGCCCCCGGTACCAAATCAATGATGTTCAAGATAAGCTCGCTATCAGTCCTGACATCTTCTCTGCCTCCTTTTCATCTGTTTCCCCTCCACGGAGCAACAACAACAAGAAGCAAAAACAAAAACCTGGGAAACATTCGTGAGCACACGTGCATGTGTCAGAGCGGAGAACGTCAGAACAGGAAGGGGTTGTTTGGGGTTGCGTTAGTCGTCAAGGGAAGGACTCTCTCTCTCTCTCTCTCTAAATTATGCTAATTTAGGCTGTAGAGTTGAGATCTGAGACGTTGTGCAAACAGGTGTGGACTAAGGATGGAAATACACACACACAAGCATTTTTTGAAAAGTTTTAAATTAACTTTTGTTAATTAAAAATTGCTGGGGTTTTGTTTGTTTTATTTTGCATATTTTTCTGTCTCCGAAATTATTTGTTATAATTAGATTACTTGAATCTGTTTTTATTTTGTCAAATAACTATATCATATTTAGCTTTGTCTCTAGCACCCAGTCGATTCACGTCCGCCGGTTGTTAAAGTCTCCGCGGATGGTCGAGGATCATTATCGTGACGTTTTGAGCTTTCTGTTATTCATTTGTTCTTCCTCCAGCTATATTCGATTTTCAGACGTGCTGAGATGGGGCCGAGACCCAATATCCTCCTCCTCCCTCTACTTACAGAGGCTAACATGAGACAAGACGGGAGGCGCATAGGCCTCAGATTACCAGATAGATTAGAGTCGGAATCGGAGAGACACAACAACCCTCTCCAGGATGTGAAATCTCTGGTGTGCAGGTCAACATATGGGCCTGGTGGACAACAGAAGCAGATGATGATGCGGAATCATAACACACAATGAGGGCCGAGATGCACTTGGTGCATGCTGGACAATGCGGTCCAGGGGGCTGAGGTTGAAGGGGCCCCCTCCGAGCAGCGAAACTCATGTCTAATTCGGGAAGCCACTGCAGGTGGGAGATGGTCTGTTCTCTACAACGTGAAGAAGGCAGTTATTATACGGCTGAGTGGAGAGGGAGAGGATTAAATGAGGCAGATGTACCGTTACAGCACATCGCCATTGTCCTTTTTTTCCCAGGTGTTTAGTTACAGATTGTTAGTTTAACAACCTTTTCTTCCGGAGACATAAATGCTCATCGGGCCAGAAATAAGCCCCTTCTGTGAAGTTTCCAGAGTTTTTTTTTTTTTTTTTTTAAACAAAGTTTTTCACTAGGAGTTACTGTAACTGCTGAGATTCCACCTGATGGGGTCGACGGTGCCTCTCCACTGTCTTTTGATGATGTGCAACGCATTGTAGCAGCATTTCCCATATTTATCCAAACCCTATAATAATGAATAACAATACCGTCGATATAAATACCATATTGAGCTGCAAACACGCTGACCCCGGTTCACGCTTGTCTTCCCAGCAGCTGCTGAGGAATTAACAGTGTTCAGTCAGTGTTTGTCTCCTGTTCATTTACGGAGAAGTGATTCCTCATCATTGAGCCCCCGCTCTCTTGTATAAGTGAAACATGAAATCTTGTAATATGTGAAAAGCCACACTTGTGTGTCTTATCTATCAGTCACAGACAGACTCACACTTTCCTGTTGAACCCCCTCCCGACTTCAGTCTGTTTTCAGCTCATCATGTGTGACAGTGGTAATTCTTGGCTTTCGTAGACTCGATTTTTTTTTTCTTGGTTTCTTTGCCGCAGTTAAGACGGCGGGTGATACTGTGAATTCGTTTTTTTTTTTGCCGCCGTGAGTTTATTTTTTTCTCTCCGTGGCAGAAAAACACATTACAGAAGCCTTCAGAGACTCCTGCAAGTTAAATTGGGCTAACAAAACACTTTTAGGGTTGACTGACTCCGAGATACTCACTATAAACAGTCCTGATAACACTCACTAGGTAAGCAACATTGCAGGGTCTATGTGAAAGAACAAACAAATAGAGGGCCGCAAATTACCAGAAAGATGGGGTGTCCACACTTTTCATAACACACAAGGGAAAGACGACCTCCGCGTCCTCAGGTTTTTTGTCAAAATTCACCGATTTTTTGTGGGTCCAGGTTCAATAAGAACAACAGTAGAGGTGGTTCTTATATTAAAAAACAATAAAACTTCAAACAGGTGCGTTAGTTCACTATTACACAATTTTGTTTCCATGTTACAACTAAAACTGGAGCTTGAGTAGGTATAGTGAGAGAAAAAAAAGGGAAGCACCCTTTGGGGTTCGACTTGTGTCATTTTGTTGTAACCCTGCTTTGTGCCATCCCCCCTCGGGTTCTATTACAGCCTCCAGCGACCCCTCCACCGTGTCCAGATACAAACATAATCCCTCTGCGGTGTAGCGGAGCCAGCAGCTCAGGACACGGAGCATGTTTAACATCTCGATTCTTCTTTTTCCACTGTGGGGGGAGCGGCTTGGGCAAGGGTTGGCGCCAAAATCAACACAAGGTTGACGGCCATCTGGTCTACAGCGCAGAAAATCCCTAAATGGCAAATATACCACCCACAGCCCGCGGCTCTCGTCTCCCAGCGTACGCGGTGGGCTCCAACAATCAGTCAGGCGGGCCCGGCCCCCGGTCTGGACACCACACACAGAACCGGTGGAGACTACATCAAACAAACGGTATAAACAACCCTTGTGTTGGTCTCTTTACACAGAGAGGTGATTGGCTCGGTACCCTTTTCTTTTATTTATAGCGACGTTTATCTGAGCGGGGAGAAATAGACTGTGTGAAGGCCAGTGGGCCCAGTCATCCGAGGGAGTAGGGGTTTGTGAGCCAGTCAAGGCTGCGCAGCATCGCGCCGGTCCCGCCATTATCCTCCCATCGCCCCAACACGCTCACCCTCTCTGGGTCATCATTTCTACGAGAGCCGCCGTAAATCACTTTTACTGCTACCTCTAACATCCATTGTGACGGCCTGCCCTTCTATTGGCAAATGTCATTGTCATAATAACACCTGGAAGGTATCGCTTTAGTGTGATTACCAGTGCCGCTCTGATGTGGGAGTGAGATGAGCACCGACCAAATAATCTGTGTGAAGAATCTCTTCGGGGGGAGGGGGGGGGGTGACTTTTACACAGCAGTTAGTGGCCCATGTGTTCTATTGGGGAAAAAGTTTGCCACAAACTCAAGGAGTCACACGCCGTTACATCCATTAAAATGTGTATTCCTTATTTGTGCCATTGTAGCCGGTCGCATTTTTTTTAGGCTGAGTTGGAACAGCTTTGGTTATTTAACCGAGAGTTGTTTTTTTTGTGTTGTTTTGCTGTGTTTTTCTGGGTGTGTTTTTTTTCTCGCTTGTTCGAAAAAGCACCACTCGGGATTTGGGGGAATGTCTGAATCAAAATGAAAGTGTTGTGCGGTTGTTTGCTCGTGTTAGCATGGCCCTGATGGAGCAGTTGCTTTTGAACATTAGACTCTTAGTGAATAATACCACGGCCTATTTTGTTTTTTGACTAAAAGTGAACACGAAAAAAAATACATTCTAATAGTGCTCAACATGAGTGTTGTTGCTATCATTTTTTGCAGAAGTTTATTTCAACCTATTTTATCTCTTGACCTTAAATATACTAAATAATAGACTAATATCCCCATCGTTTTTTTTCCATGAAAAGTAGTAACCATGACATGCAGTTGAAAGCTCCAGAAAAAACTACTGAGCGGTGGTCACATGACTTTGGATTTCATGATCCTGAGGGAAAATATTCCATTATACTATACTGTCTACACTGGCCAATATTAGAGTCTTTCCTACCACTCCTCTGTGAGGCAAATGCGCACACCTCTATACTTAGAGGCTTATAAATAAAATGATCCTATAGGCAAGCAGTAAGGAGCTGGGATTTTTTTTCTTTCTCCCACACAGTGGGCTACACGGTAGGAGCATAGGAAGGGGGGGGACAGAAAGCAGATCCCAGAAAGCCTTTTTGTAAACAATACCTGGCGTATGTGTCAAACATTAGCATGTGGAAGAAGTGACGAGCGCGTGGAGGAATCCTGTTGTTTGGGACCTGGAGAGTGTCGTCCTGATGTGGGGCAGATGTGGGGCTACCAGGGTGGCTTCCTACCTCTGCACCGCGTCTATATAACTATTTTCTTTTTAATTCTCTCAGCGTCTGAGCCCAGGCACCCGCCGGCCGCCGGCTCGTAAATCAATCCTCTGCCTGTTTGGCTAATTGTCGCAATTGGGAGTGGTGTGTAAATTCATCCCTGGGCCCGATCCGTCAGCCGATCGATGGCATTGACGTACAGACGTTTCCACGTCTGGACATGTGTTTATCGCAGTGCCGCTCTGAGCGCGTGCAGATTGTGGAACAATGCAAGCAGGGCACACGCCCAAATTACTTTGGATCAAGGTTTATTTTTATTTTACCGGATGTTCACTATTTTTTTTCATTATCATGTTTCTCCATTTCCTTGAGCATCCTTATCCATCAAAGAACTACTGTGTTTACTTTGGCAAAAGAAGAATCTTCCCACAAGGTCCACTTACTGCCTTTTTTTGAGCTTTCACAATGCTTTGAAAAGAATTTAGATATTTTTCGAACTTTAGAAAGAAACGTTTCTTTTCAAGAGGATGAACCTTCATGCATTACTCCGCCGTTAGCTATTTATGTTCTTGTCCATATATCTATCTCTCCATTCCATGATTTTCCACATTCATCCTGTAAAAGAAGCTTTTGCATAAAGCTCTTCTTTTTATCCAGCTGGAGATACAGCACATGCACTTGGTGTTCATAAATTAGCCAACAGACATAGAAATGCCATTTTTATTTGAAGTGCAGCGTATTATTTGTCATTAATCAAGCTGAAACATCAAACATTGTCTTGTTTTAGCTTCTAATTTGGGGAAATAGTTGCGTTTCGTGCCTGTTGCTCAGATAAAACAAGCAATTTGAGGGCAGCACTGTGGCTGCGGGAGAATATTTCATTATTTCCTAATCTTTTTTTGAATAAACAACAAATTAATGAGGAGCAAAAAAAACTTTCTGCATGAATCGCTAATGAAAACAAACATTCAAAGTCTCTATGTATTACAATTATGTGACAGAAACCGCGTTCTGTTCAAACAACATGACTACAGCGATGGCAGCGGCCACACCGGGTGTCCGGCCCGATCCATTTGGCGCCGGCGAAGATGCAAACACAAGCTGTCCAAAGGGAGTAAGGTAGACTTCAATCAGCTAAAAGGTGATAAAACCTTAATTAATTCAATCACCCACTCACTCTCACTCCCTTTTCTCTGCCCGTCCTCCGAGAGAGAGGAAAAAAAAAACACCAAAACAGCAGTGAGCTCTTCCTCCTGCGTGGATGCATTCACACCAGTAAGTTAATGGGAACGTGCATTCACAGTTTCCCACAAAGACACCTCGTCCTTTCCTCTCTTTCTCCCGGTGCCCAGTAACAAGCTCACGTCCAATACACAATACATTCGACTCACATTCGAACACACACTCACCCATTACCTCTGCACACAAATCACACAAAGATCTCTACTCATGCAGAGCAAGTGGAGACCAACCTCACACCTCCACTCCTACACATTAACTCTTAAGGCCTCTACAATAATAAGAGGATAAAGAGATAAAGGCTGTGTGTCCACGAGTAACCCAACAACGTTTGCGTTGCTCATTGAACCCACACTTTCACAGAGGTCACCAACACCACAAACTGCCGTGGCCTTTTTGGCCCGTCAGGGTCCAATAGGTCACCGTTACACCACCATTGCTACAAAACTCCTTCAAAAAAAACAGCCATATAAAGTAACAGGCTTTTTAAGGTGAAACACGGCCTCTGGAAACGAGTGAGCATCACATTTCGTGTCAGGCTGGTGTGAAATATGTACTGGGAGAAAATTAGCTATTTGTCTGTAAAGATCACGGTTGGCCCGAAGGCAAGATGTGCAGAGATCAAAGACGTGTGTGTGTGTGATTTGTGAGGTTGCATGTTTTTGTGAGGCAAAAAGAGTAAGTGAGAAGTGTTGTGAGATGTTGGTCTTCAGGCGGCGTGTCCCTGAGAACCGGTGCTGACACACCACCGCAACAAGGTGTGAGACACCAGAACAATAGTTAGTGAAAGTAGAGCCACACATTGCTGCATCCCGTCTCCCATGACAACCGAGCACTGAGCCCCCAAGGGACCGCCGACAAACAACCGGAGACAGTTTGTCCTCCCGGACCACGGCGGACAGTGATCTGGTAAATGGTACTAAGGAGGAAAACAACAGGCCGGCGCCGCAGTAACAAGACAAACAAGCCACAACAAACCAAAGTAACTGACTTTTAGTGAAAGGCTTTGATTTAATTTAAATTCCCCCTCCTGACTCTGATCAGGTTGACGTGACTTTGCATAGTGTTTTTTTTGTGGATTTGGCTTTGTGTTATATCACTTTTCTTCTGATATTATTATTATTATTAAATTAATTTCCCATTTGGTGAAGGAGGTGATCACCAACAGCTTTTTAAGCTTCCTGTTTCAAATCATGTAATTTGTGATCAGCCATGTCAGTGATGTTTCCTGCAGCAAGTGGAAACTTTTTAAGAAAAAGCAGCTCAGATAAAGAACAAAAAAAACAAAGCAACTGTCTGCTCCTGCACTGTATTACATGTCAAAGCTAATCGTAACAGTGCAACAAGTACAACATCCAGACTTGTTCAAGTTAAACAAAGACTTCACATTGGACTTACACGGATGAGATGGGAAGGTCTGGGACTCCAGATGCTTTATAATGTTGCTCCATGTTCACTGGAAAAAAAGGAAGAGAAGATAAACAAATATCTTTAAAAATATACCAAGCACCTTTACATAACTCACAATGACATGTGTATTGATAATAAAACTTACATTCATCATGTGAAGACAAACTTGACGCAAGAAGACAAACACTTTGTTTCATGTATGATAAATGAGTAAAAAGGCACACGAGCTAAAGCATGTTAGTTAAACCTGTTAGCTAACACATGATATGTAAACATGTTGCCTAAGGCCAGTTAGCTAAAACAGGTTGTTTAAAAAATGTTAGCTAAAACCTATTCGCTAAATCATGATGTGAAAAACATGTTAGTTAAAATATCATGTGTGAAGCATGTTAGGTTAAGCCATGTTAGCTAAAACATGATATGTTACATGTGTTAGCTAAAATGTATTAGCTAAACCATGTTACCTAAAACGACATAGCAGCTTATGTTAGCTGAAAAAAATCAAACACTTCTCAGACATTCAAGACAAAAACTAGGCAAAAACTTTCTCAAATACTAGACACGACCTCAGTTGGGACATTTATTCTGCTCCTTGGGAGAAAAATGTGTGAACATGTCTTCATGCTAGCTCGTTTTGGCTACAAGGCTACACAACCAGAAGAGACAAAGAAGAGGAGAAAGTGGACTCACTTTCACCAGCTGAACACAAACATGAGGCAGGAGGACCCACAACAGTCTTCTGTAACGTTATACACCGCATTTATGTTGTTTTTATCTGTACAATATATGATATTAACCAGGAGGGAACACAGAGTGTGCTTCCTACTACTGAGCTCACAGTACAGCACTGCTCACACACTGGAAATCAAACCAGAAATAACTGGTATACTTCTACAATATAAGACTACTACCACGAGTACCACGAGTACCACTACCACTACCACTACTACTACCACTACTACTACTACTACTACTACTACTACTGCTGCTGCTGCTAGAAGTACTGTGCTGTGACTACGACAACTACTACTACTAATAATAATAACAATAATCAGAATCATAATAATAATAATAGTTTTAGAGAAGAGTTTGTGAAATACTGTTTACAATATACAGATATAATTCAAATAAAATATTTTGTTGTTTTTGTTGGTCAAGCTGATTTATTGTTTCATGCAATATTGAAGAAATATGGCTTTGATATAAGAAATGAGATTCAACAGATGTGATTTCTTTTAATGGCATCTTCAAAACATTGATTTTACGTCAAAACTGATGAGAACAAAATATCAGCACACACACACATATCACTCTAATATAATATTAACGTGACAGTGAGTCTGACCAGGGAAATTGGTGTATTTCTATATATATTTATATATAAAAACTCCTCTTAAAAGGCTTTGCTCTGCACCTGATGACATTATCAGCACAAAGTGCCATGTCCCACAGCTCTCAGGCTGTACAGTGCATTATAATCTCATTATGAACAAGTCATTTGGTTTGTATAGAGGCGTGTTTATCTTGTCAACCAACCAAGTCTGAAGAAAACATCTGCATTTGGGATAATGTTACAATGTTCTCATGTTTCAATGATTTAATGAGGACATCTACTAATATAATAAATCAACCGGTCCCATCACAAAAAAACACCTTTAATTACATTATAAGCAGAAATAAATGGTGATGCCAGTGTTTTTCCAGGCTGAAAAATAAAGCTCCTGCTCCATTTTTGTGCTCCACTGGGGGATGTTGTCCATCAAGAAAGAAAAAAAAAAAGACACATAATAGTTAGACACCAACAATGAGACAGAGAGTGAAAGGAAACAAAGACGACATTCCGTCTCAATGTGGATAATTACATGTCTACCTTTCTCTGGCAGTTGCATTGACTCAATGCTTGTAATTAATTTCATTATTTTTGGCCCTGGCTGTTGAGCGCAGATTAGTTCGCTCTGAGTTGTGGGGATAAACACGCGGTAATTGCTTATTACTCTCAGAGCCCACATTAGATTATACTAAAACCTCCAAATTAGAAAATGTCCAATCACCTTTAGGTGCAATTAAAAAAAACCTGCTGTTGTTATTGTGGAACAAGTCTTTTTTCTGGGTGGATCAGGTTGTAACACAAATCCGGAGCCAGCTCCATTAGTTCCTTCTTTGTTGATGTGTCCATGTTGTTACCCTCACTCCATTTTTATTTCTCTCCCTGTATTAAATGGCTGTTTGCTCAGAAGTCCTTCAAATATATATATTTTTTTAAATCCGCGGTTGTATAGAAACAAACTTTTTTTTTTGTCTCACCATGACAAGCATTTCAGGGAAGCATGTCAGAGCCTTGAACCCTGTTATTCGGCAAAACTGTGGTTTGTGAAATGCAGATGACTATTAAATGGATAATTATCTGACAAAGGTCAATAAAAAAAAGATTTTTTTTCTCAGTTGTAAGCAAGCAAGAAATGAGTATAATAAACTTTGATTGCCCTGTGTGTATGTGTATATATATATAGAGTTTGTTTAATGAAATGAGTTGCAATAGTTGTCATCATGGGGTTATAGTATCCTACTTGTGGAAGGGCATGGTCACAATGTGACAACTTTTGAACATCCCTGACGTAGATCATCCCTTAAAACTGCCTCCACTCTGCGTGTAGAAGTGTCCTCACTCCCGTGTGTCTCCTCTCGTTTGTTGTGCGCCGACACTGGAGTATGTGGATTAGTCGGGGATGTGTGTGTGTGTGTGTGTGTGTGGTTACTCAGAGGCAGAAAGCCACTTATCTGTCACAAACTCCACCTGAGGAGCGGATCAGAGCGCCGGCTGTTATGAATAGATCATAACTTTGGTAACAAGATCTCAACACAGACACCTTGAGTTCCATCAGCCCGGATAAGAGCTCGACAGGGACTCGGTGCGGGACTCCCGACAATGCGTCTTTGTCATGTCGTCACTTCTTTTTTTGTACTGTGGCTGGGTGGAAAAAAAAAAACCACGCCGCGTAACCAGATCCGGCCGTAACCAGATCTAAGAGAGGAGGCGAGGGAAACAATGAATCACTGTGCCAACAAAGTAGATACAGCTCCAAGAATATCCAGGTTTTTGTTGTTGTTTTTTTTAAATAATTATCATTTCATCTGCTTGTCCGTCTATTTCTGAATCTTATGGTTTTACCCGTGGCCCCTGAACAACATGGCACACGCTAGGACGCCCGTTCAACCAAACTTCCAAAATAAGTTTTATTTCTTTTACAAAGCAATGGAGACTTCATGGTTTGCAAAATCGAGAAAAAGTATTTGTCATAAGTTCATACTTTCTAGATTTGGTTCAAATTGTATCGTCTTCATAAGGAATGCCACCTGACATTAAAGAGGATCCCTGTGTAGTCGACACAGACATGTTATAGATATTCATTATTCATTCTTTTTTTTTCTCTCTTTGTCTTACTGTTCTACCTAAACCAGCTAGATACAAAAACAGCACTACCTGCTTTATTAGATATCTCGAAAACTAACGTGGCAGTTTATTTGGGATTTTTGATTCTCTCGTCCACGATTGGCATTCACCCCTTGGTGAACATCGCAGACAGAGGAGCGAAGAAGCTCCATCTCCTCGCCAAGGTTGATGGGTTCGACACCGTGAGCGGAGCCCTACTCAAATCCACCCTCTCATTTTCTCCCCATGTAACGGATGGAGAGAATACAGTGTGCAGAGATGCATGTGGTGAATTTCTTCTGAAGGAGCAGGGGGGGCTCCTGGGTTGCAGCGGCCTGGCCCCGCCACTGAAGGTAATAGGGTCAGACAGGTGCACGTTAACTGCGGATCATCTCCTGTGACGCGGTGGTGGAGCAGATACCTGAACCTGCCTCTCTGGGCTGCCCTCTCACATCCTCGACCTCCCGCGTGGCTTCAAACTCATTCTGGCTCCCCGTGCACGTGCTGGGCGGCGGCCTATCGTGCCCGTGAATTAGCGCTCATCAGAATCAAAGTTCCGTGTTGCAAACATGCAATCATTGCAACGGACAATGAGTGGAACAGCGAAGGGAGATACAAAAATGCAACCACAGTAGAGACAGTGCAGGTGGAAGTGGCCAATCATCTTCCTCCTCTCCGTGCAGGCAGGATTTTTGTTCGAGGGGGATAATTCACGGAGAAATGGGAGGTCCGTCTTTTATTTTTTTCCTCTTCTTCTACACAAAAGTCGACACGAGCAGATGAGCCGGGTGGAGCCTCCATCTCCCCGAGGCCCCTCCGTGTGAACAAGACAACTACAAGGCCTGTAATTAAAGATGTAACAAAAGCTCCGGCGATTGTTTCTCCTCACATCTCGCCTGGCGTGACGACACAAAGCTCAGCGTGCCGAGCGCAAGGCCGCGCGCCTGGAACTCCACTCGGGCCAAAAAAGAAAATTCCCTGGCCTCTTCAGAGAGAGAGAGAGAGAAAAACTCCTTTTGTCTTTCAGCTTCATTATATCAGCGATGAGAGATAATCAAATCCTTCAGAGCTGTCGGTGGCTTACAGAGCGTGACCGAAGCATGCTGGGATTTGGAGTCCCGCTCAAGGACTCTTTCCGACGGCGCACATGTTTGCTGAAGGGCAAAACCGAACCCGTGAGCGGATTTTGAGTTTTGTCGGAAGGCAGAGCTGCTGCTCCAGAGGTGGAAATAATCTCTTTGATGAAGTTAAACCCTCCCCCCCCAGAAAAAAAAGGACCAGAGTGCGTGCAGGTAAGCCACAAAGGATTCTGGGAATAATCTGATTATTTATTTGCAGTCTGCTTTAAAAGCAGCTTCACCCGAGTCTCTGAGCTGCTCCGCTTGGACGTATTGACTTTCGGGATTTGGGCTTGTGGTTTAATTTCATCTCCCTTATCTGCTGGAGTTCACGTTGTGTGCAAAGGCTTTTACATTTTTTATGGATTTGCAATATTGCACTGCGCACCGTTCGCAGAATCTAATAAGTGTCATTGGACATCAGAGTTGGGGTTTCAACATTTCCCCTCAGTCCATGTTGTCCCCGGCCAGAATTGAATTGAACGTGAGATTCGTTCGGGAATAAGATCACGTTCAGTTTCTTCTTTTTTTTTTGTTGCCATGTGTTATGAAGTGGTAATCAGCACGTCTCCTTAATTGCAAAACCCAACTGACTGCAGGGATTTTTCTTGCATCCTACCAGATCCGTAGTTTCATGGTATTTAGCCGTGTGCTGAAATAATGAAAATGCGATGGTTGGTTGGAGTCGTGCACTCAAAGTCACCGGGTTGACTTTCTTTTTTGATCCACTCTGCCGTACTCTGACACTCGCCGTAGGGGCCATTTTTCCTGTGACTTTCTGGCGACGGCATCTCCACTCAAATTGCACACGTCAATTCTGGCAAGGTGGAGGTGTCATATTGTGATATTGTTATCCCCAGACATAACGGCCCGATCCTACGCCAGAAGTGTCACATCTTCAAAAAGCTGATTCTGGGCTGCTGATGATGGCGATGGCAATTCATTCCAACTTTTAGGAGCCTGTTTTCCTTTTGACGCTCCTCTGGCTCCGCAAATGAGGGTTTTCGAATTCTCCTTTGCTCGGGCCCGGCTGTCTACCCGCCACGCAAATGACTCTCTTTGAAAAAGTGAGCGACGCCACGCGGCACTGTGAGGTGGAGTCATTAGAGAGAAGATTTCAGTCTGTCTCCAACCCCGGCACCGGCACTAACGGCACTATATTAAATCAGCTGGAAAAGCTGCTGCCATATTTCACTCCATCCTTTCATCAGTTTTTTGGGGGGGGGGTTGGTTTTTAGCCCTGCAGTGTAATAATACAGCCAGGCTGGTGATTGGATAATATACAAGATATTAAGTTCATAGATCAATATTTGGAGTAAAAACAAATCCTTTTTTTTTGCATATACATATCAAATGGAATTTCAAGTTTCACCACTCCAACTTTTATACTTTGAGTGGGGTGGGACATGCACACAGGAATCTCTCACAATAAAACAGGCAGATTTGTTTTGATTTGCACTTATTTCGCAACCTGCAACTAAAATGAACACAGAAGCAAGTTTAGAGTAAAAATAAAAACATTTTACGGCTTCGATTTAAAAGGTGAAAACTGGGGATAAAGGAAGAACCCTCGGCGTAATGTCTGCGTATTTGCGTTATTGTGAAACAGAATAGGTCAAATTATCAGACCGCATCACATAAAGCCACACACGCACACGGAGAGAGAAAATAAAGGCATGCACCTTTAATTGTCACATTGTCACCAGCATGGGAGTTTTTGGACATACTCCCGTTGTGTAGGTGTCCTCTGGTAAAAAGGCCTCGTTGTCTCCCTGACCCTGAGTCCGTGACCTTCTGAGACCAAAGTGTCCTTTGAAGCTTTTCGTTGCCAGGTGACAGTGGAAAATATATATATATATATATATATTTCGCACAATTTCAACGAGGGTGTTGTTATATAGTTGTTATATGTTGGTGGGGGAGGGAGCAAGCGATAACAATTCAGATTTTTTTTTTTTTTTGTCCATACATTAGTAGTTAAGGAGTTAGTTGGTCAAGTTTTTTGACTTCTCAGCATAAATAAATCCAAATATGGTTTTCCCTCTAGATTTCTAAAGTATATGTCGCCCTTTAGAAACTTTACACCCACCTAGCTCTGAGTTGAACCTGCCAGATTTTTTTTTTTCCCCCACTCTGGTGGAGCAGGTTTGTTTGTGTGGCGAGCGTGTGGACACTGCTGCTGTTTAAACCCCCGCTGAACTATTTCCTCCTCTGATCACTGGATCAGTGTGGAACTACAAACACACAGGAACCATCAAAGGAGACATTTATCCCGTGTGTGTGTGTGTGTGTGTGTGTGTGCGCGCGTGTGTGTTTGTTTCTAGTTTTCCCGACGTGGCTGCCTGTGCATACACACCCCGCATACCAAATGTGTAATGGAGCGTGCGCACTTGTTATTCTATTGACTCTGGGAAGTGGGGGTGGGGAGAGGGTCTAGGTCCGACCTGCCGGTACCAGACCCGTGCACTTCCATCCAACGCAGAGATGATGTTTGCGTTAGGGTGGATTTGCTCTTTTTTTTGCTTCAGGTTTTACAAACAACATCAATACAAGAAGAGGAAAAAAATGCTGCAGCTGAGTGAGTTCAAATACTCTGTTATTTTTAATTTGGAGAAACATGTTTTCCTTTCTTCTTTCTACACTTATCTGAGTCGGCGCCGCGTAAATAATTGAGCAGGAATAACATGGCAGACAGAATATTCATTCATAATTCAGGGCATTTCATGTCGTGCGTGCATTTGTGTTTGTTTCTTACATGAGTTGTGAAACGTGTGCCCCTCCCCCCCCCCCACCATCTTTAATTCCGACTTCTGAGGTCTCTCTCCGGTCTTTCATGTCAGACGGGGTCCCGTGGACGGAGCCGAGCGTCAGGGGTTATAGGGAACGACAGAAACAGGGAGGGGGGGGGGGTATCAGAGCGAGGCGCACGCTTCCCGGGGTTTGTGGTCCTGCTGCTCCGAGGCCCCGCGTCTCCTCGGCTTCTGTCAGCTCATCACCGCAGCCCCCCCCAGAACCCCCCCCCCCCTTCCCGCCGAAGGAGGCATCAAAAGGCGCGGGGAGCCTTTTATCCCAAACTGAACGCGGCCTGGTGTCGCAGCGGAGGCTCGGCACATGGACGGCAAAGTTTTACGCAGCCGAGGGAAAGTCAATACCCTGCCGAGGTGGCGTAGAGAACCCCTGCAAGTGTGTGTGTGTGGTGTGTGCTGATAAGGTCACCAGGAAAATGGGACCTGGTGGATAAGACGCAGTTTGTCACAAAAAGGAGCGCGACGCGAGACAGCTCATGTCGCGGCTTCACAATTAAGGACCAAACGTCTTTATTTTTTGTCTCCTCCACCAATTACTGGAAAGGTTAGCGCCTCACCCGTGAACTCACCTGAGCATCCTCCCGAAAACAGCAATAGACACCAGGACCCCCCTCTTTCCCTTTGGTTTTTTGATTTACGACCTGTAGCCACGAAGCCGGCATGAAAAGGGCCCCCCAAAGACCCCGGAGCGGCCCCTTTGTACTCGGGGCTTGTTCTGCTCCGTGCCATTTTTAATCTGGCGCAGAAGAGGAAGAGAGGCTGCTGGTCTTATCTGAGATGACAGGGAGGCTCTCTCATCCGGCTCTTCTGAAACTCCTCTTTCATGATCCCCCCATCGGTGGTGGCGATGGTGGCCAAGTCGCGCCTTGAACGCCACCCTGTGTGAATTTAGTGGAGGTTATTTTCATGTGAAAGGCTGTGACATGATAGGTGAGTTTTTCCACCAACTCCGCTGCGTTGAAGTGTCATCATTATTTTTAATTGCCTATTGGATGCGGCGCACGATTAAGATTTAGGGTTGAACACTCAGTGTCGGTGGAAGTTTTTTTTTTTTTCTTCTTTTCTGGACTTTCAGGTCTTTTTAAATGTCACCTGGAACTCTGGCTCAGGTCGTAATATAAACCTGCTGTTATCCAGTCGTAGAAAAAAAAGAGGAGGTCACCACCTCACGTTCCTCCAGATTCCATAACTCAATGCCCTCTCGCTCATGGATCAGGGGGGTCTCTTATCTCTTTAGGGGGAAAAAAGAAAGACACTGAATGGGAAAATAATAGCCCGTTGGGTATATTTAAGACAACTTCTAGCATATTGCATGAGGCAGAAGGTAAGACATTACAAATTGAGATCACTTCCCTTTCTGACATTTCCTGGTTTAACCAATGAATGCCATTAAATCCATTGTCTGTCAAAGTGACTGAGAGACCGGTTAATGGGACGTTAATGGACTGCTTCTGGAGGTGGTCCCCGTCCACGGAGGATATGCTCCACCAACATGCATGAAATGGCTTCATTCTGAGGACAGAGACCTAGTTGAAGGTATCCGTGTCCTGAACAGAGCTAAACCCGAAGGGGGGGCGTTCTCCGCCTGATCCGTGAAAGCGGCGTGTCCTCGTAACGTGCTGCGTATTACCGCCAGACCAAAGTCCGGCAACACACACACACGCACACAACACCACTGTATCCAATCTATTTCTACGCCGGATCTGGGCCTTTGTGCCGGGACCCCGCGGGGACTTGTTTTCCAGACGTCTACCACCATAAGAGACTTTAAAAAGAAAAAAACAGACCATGAGCCCTATAGGTTCAATTGGTTCCGCCAATTATGATCCTCGGCGGTGATGGAAGGCCTGAATGCTAGACCCTCTCTTGGGCCCCGCCCCCTTTTTTTCTCTTTTTTCTTTTTTTTATTCCGGGGGTCCAGTCAAGCATCGGCGCTAACCAGTCCCGACTTCAAAGAGACAAAGACGGCGGAGGAGGAGAAGAATGACCTGCCAAATGAGAAAGAAGACATATTGAAAGGGACAGAGAGGCAGAAAGAGAAAGAAAAAAGAAAAAGAACATATTGAGCCGATAGAGAGGTACAACCTTTTGACCATCTGGCTCGGCGGCCGACGACAGCCTTCATCTGTATCTTTCGAGCCGTACAACACGCCAAATGACTCTGTCAGGAAGATTAAAGTGAGTCAAAGGGTCTGTGGAGTGGAAGAAAAAGAAAAAAAAAAGAGCAAATCTGTCCCGTTGGACTTTGTATAGTAGAGAAATCCGAAACTCTGTAGATCTGCAGCTCCGCGGCTGAGTTTCCCCACAAATGCAAAATAAAAACTCAGCTCAGACGACAAAAAAGAGTTCTGTGTAATATATTCTCATTTCCCTCCAAAACATGGTTCACTAACATCTCCAAATAGGATTCCATTTTTTCCTCCTCCTGAGGGAATCAACTTAAACATTTTTTTTTTTGCCGCATTCATTCCAGGATTGCTGAAATGAAAAACTGTGATTTTTTTTTTTTTTCCTGGGGGTGTTAAACAGGGCTCAGATCTCCGTGACCACGACTGATCTTCCGCTGCTCTTTGTGTGTTTTGGAGAGCCCCTCCTTTTTTTTCCAGGATCTTTTAGCCAATTTGTAAAAAAAAAAAAAAAGAAAACTAATTTGCTTCGACTTCTAACTGGACGAGTGGAGGAGAATAATGCCGTCTAAAGCTTCATGGAATCCCTGCGCAGATCCAACCCGCTCATTCAAATGCAGGAGGGCGACTTGAAGGTGGATTTTTTTTTTTCCTCATCCTGTTGCGCTTTTCTACCCGGCTGGTCTAGCGATCCAAGGACCACGCGCGCGCCCGGCCGCACACGGCGGAGTTTTCCTCCTCCACGCTGGTCACTTCATTCACTTGCAAATACCCTGAAATGAAATTGTTGCCTTTGAGGAGCATTTTCCTCCCCTGCTCACCGTCCAGCACCAACTCATGTCTTCTCATTCCTCCACCCCCACCCCCCCCCCTTCTTCCATTTCACCCCACCACCCGCCCTTATATGCCTCCTCCTCCTCCTCCTGGGCTCCTTCCCCCCCCCTTCCATTTCACCCCACCACCCGCCCTTATATGCCTCCTCCTCCTCCTCCTGGGCTCCTTCCCATGCCAGAGGTTGCAGATTGCTGGATTACACTGGAGCCGGCTGGGAGGCCGTCCCACTGATTGCAAAGAGACGCGCAATTGGTCCTTCAGTCTGATTGAGTCTGTGAAAAGAGCAACACCGGAGACGAGCCCCGAGAGTTCAGTGGTGACAGAGCGGAGGCAGCCAGAGAATATATATATATATATATACATTTCTTTATATATATGTGTGTGGTTGTATTTATGCAGCGGTAACGACAGAAAGAGAGGAGAAACGTTCTAAGCAAGAGAGAGACGAGGACACAAGGTGACTTCATGGAAACCAATGCACCGCAGGCGGAGGCTCTCACCACTTTTTACGAGTGAAATTTAGCCAGCGCGCCGGGAGCAGAAGAAGACAGGAGGAGGAGGAGGAGAAAAAACAGCCTTTTTTTTTTATTCCCCAGGAGGAGGAGAGTTGAAAAGCAAGAAGGTAAGGTGGAAAAATCAGGAATCTTCATTCTGGACTTTGACTCGTCGCGTTGAGAGTAGAACAGGAAATACCAGTGGGGGGGGGGGGGGGGGTGTCCCGGGGGTGTCACCTGATCGATCACCTGACTGATCAACAAAGGAAATGAATGTCATAAATCACGGGGACTAGCCGGAGAGCCCGGTCTCGGCAGGTCGGGGGTTCCGTTGCACATTGTAAAAAAACTTTTCGAAGCTCCAGCACCTAACTTAAAAAAAAAACAGATTGGCACGCGGGGGGCGTAAAGTTTTTCATATTCGATATCAGGGTCAGCGAGTGGCGGCGGAGGATGAGGATTCTGGGAAAAGTCTGCAGAGGCCTCGTCAGACTGTTGCTCCTTCTATACGCCAAAAAAAAAAAAAATGCAATTTGAAAGGATCTGTCCCCCACACGCCACCGTTTAATTTGCAGTGGAGTGACACTGATTGCACCTTTTTTTTCCCCCAGATGACGTGTACGCGCGGTGACATCATTTCCATGCACCACTCGCTGGGATGAGTGCCATTTTGTGTGATTTAATTTCTCCGTCAATGACAAGGCTCCTTTTCTTTCAATGAACCCACTGAATGTGCACTCGAGAGGGGGGGGACGGGGGGGATCAAAGACACGGGGGAGAAAAAAATGGCAAATTAAGTGGGGGGGTCGAGAGGGTCCATTGGTCATTTAAAAAGTGTACAGGAGCTGATGGAGGGGGAGGAGGTGGCAGGAGGCGCACATATCTGGGCCAGGTCCAGTTGGACGGAGGCTCCCCCAGGGTTAGAGACGCAGGTTCAAAGCCCCCCCCCCATGCCGGCGCCTGGGCCCTGAGGGGTGAGAGGACGCCCACATCCACAGAGAAAGTCCTTTTCGTACACATAGACACAAACACGCGTGTGAACTTGACAGAGTTGGGCCAGAACACACACACACACACACACACACACACACACACACACACACACAGCCTTTGAAGGCTGCGGTCGCTCCCCCTGAGCCCCGCTGAGGATTCTGGGTCCTCACTGTAGGCGCTGAGAGTGTACCCCCACTCTTAGAAAAAAACAGACCCTGGTCCTTTTTATTCACCCACACACACACACGAGAAAAAAAAGTCTGTTTATTCAAAGTCAGTGTGGCGGCTGAATGTCATCCTGTGTAAATAAGTGATTCTGATAAAAAAAAAAAAAAAAAAAACTTCCGCACCAGCTCGACTTATTCTGTTGGACTTCCTCGTGTCTCAGCTTTTTGCATAAAAAAAAAAAAATGAACATGCCCGGAGGCCCGCCTCGGCTCTGGGTCGGAGGCGCCTCATCACACTGTGCAGAATCAATTGTGGTTAACAAATTGGCCGTGACGTTTTTTTCTCAGTGCTGGGGTGGGTGGGAGGTTTTTTCACGGGTCCACCCAGTTCATTTTTTTTTTCAAAAGGAGCTTTTCCACAGTCTGGGAGGGCCAGACATGGCCACTGTGAAATTAACACTTAATAATGCTCCACATAGCGCTTAAACAGGGACCAGCCAAAGTGAGGTACCACACACACAGTTGGCCCTGGCTAACCCCACCTCTGACCAGAGAGCCTGAGAATGGATATTTTTCTTCCATCGATCGATCAAGCAATCAATTCAGGATTTGGTCAAAACATGGTGAGAAAAAGATATCAACATTTTACCTCAAATCTGGTCATTTGTGGTATTTTTGACTTGAAACGCATATTTAAAACTGAAAGTCCAATTTTTGCCAAATGATGAGTCAAACCCAAACAAAAAACATGAATATTTATTTTGAATATTAATGTGAGACGTGTGTGTGAGTAGACAAAGTGATGAGTTATTTCACTTAAACAGGCGGAGTTTGGTAAACTGGGTTCAATGGAGCAGCAGGTGGGAAATAACTGGATATAACAATACGGCGCGTCACTTTATTGCAGCAGCTGCTCCCCCCGACAATCAGCTGTCACTCACTTTTTTTTTTTTTGGCCATTTTCGACTTCATTTCTTCTTCTGAGATTTAAAAAAAAGCCCCAAAAATTAAATGTTGTTATTTTCTTGGGGAAAACAAAGGCAGATTTTTTTTTTTTTCAGCCCGGTGGGAAAATACCTCCGCGCCCTTAAATCCGCCAAATCTTTTTCATATGATTGCTCCTCCGCCCTCCGCCTCATCCCTCCATCCGTCCCATCCATTCCTTACCTCCATCCCACCAGCTGCCCTTTTTTTTTTTTTAAATGCCATCACGAGATTAGCAGAAGAAAGACGTGCCAGAATGTTTTGCCAGCACAATGACGTGACATGTCACCTCATTAGAAACGACAAAACGGAGCAAAGAGCCCGGGTGCGAGCTCTGACCTTTTCGGAGTGGGCGGAGCCACGAGGGGGAGGAGCGGAGGCGAGGGAGGCTTGTTTAAAAACAGGGAGCTAATTTGACTTCATAATGGATGCCCGGATGGCGTGAATAGAGAGAAAGAGAAGGGGCGCGCCGGGGTCAAGTGTCAGCCGTCCTGCCTGGGCGGCGACACGCACACACGCACTCGGGGCCGCACAATGAAGCCACGCCCCCCCCCCCCCCCCCCCCCCCCCCCCCCCCCCCCCCCCCCCCCCCCCCCCCCCACCCTTCTCGGGCCTTTTGTGGCTCTTCAACAATGATGAACTGGGCTTGGTGATTGAGAGAGTCCCCCAGCGGCACAATGCTCTCTCTCACAAAACATAATGGAGTCCAGCCATGAGTCAAACAGTCTCTCTTTCTTCCGCTCTGCCTTTCAAAAACTTTCCCTCACTTCCTCCCCCCCATGTAAAAAAAAAAAAAAAAAAAGCTGCTTTCTCTCTCTCTTTGCCTTTTCACCATAAATCTGCCTATTCAACCCCCCCTGCAGCTTGTTATTGCAGGGAGAAATGCGGTTAATACATAATAAAGGCACTATGCAGATGGACGGCCCTTGTGCCCTCCGTGCGCTGCATGTTGAAAAAGAAAAAGGATTTTGATTGGCTGAAGTCGATGCATAACCTTCCGAAAGCACGTCCCGCAAGAAAATTCTGGACCTCGTGGGTTTTCCAGATGTCTGTGATTTCTGCCTCAAAAGCTGAAGCAGAGGGAGGCTTCAAATACATCCAGGAGATAGTTAGTTCTAACATTCCACGGTTTCTTTTTGTGTCCAAAATTAAATCCTCGTTAAACTGTATTTCTTTTGTTTTTTTTACGACTTATTTCTCACACAGAAACTGAAAAACTTTTATTTGAAAGCAGGTGAAAAGGCTCCGTACCGATTGGCTCCTGTCCTTT
This sequence comes from Colistium nudipinnis, assembly GCA_016785305.1. Lineage (NCBI taxonomy): Eukaryota > Metazoa > Chordata > Actinopteri > Pleuronectiformes > Rhombosoleidae > Colistium > Colistium nudipinnis. Next base: position 2,313,317 of record JAFBJU010000614.1, read on the forward strand.
CATCTGCTGAGTGACCTCTTCCACAGTATTGTTCTGCTGAGAGAGGACACACACACACAGCTCAGAGCAACTCCAGCAAATGTGTGTCACCTGTGTGCAGGTCTCCCACAGGCCAAGACAGACAATGCGATGCGACACCAGGACGACGCAGGAAATCTTTCTGAGACTCATCTGTCCTTTTTCTTGTTTTTTTTTTCTTCTCTCAGGAAACCAGAAGAAAAGAAAAAGAAGGTGCACTCTCCCAGAAAGAGGAAAAAGCTCCTTTCAGATACGAAAATGGGAGAGCAATTGCATCTTCCCGCGGTTGCCGGGACCTTGCTCCCCGTGGTCTTCGGCGTTTTGGCCCTGTTGCCCCACGGCGTTGTGGGTAATGTGTCTGCGGCGGTGGAGGACAAGTCCAGCGAATCTGCGCCGCTGCTGAGGGTGAAACGAGGCTGGGTGTGGAACCAGTTCTTTGTCCTGGAGGAGTACACCGGACTGGAGCCGCTGTACATCGGAAAGGTCAGTGCCTGGGATTGTGCGAACGTGACACGCCACACGCAAACCGCACAAAAACCCAACATGAACGCGCAAACGGCACAAAAACACAAAAGGTTTTTCACCCGTACAAACTGTTTCCTGCGCGACCTTTCCGGAGGTCTGAGTCTGCACGGACGAACTCTGAATCGAAAGGAAACATGTAACCCATGCAGACAAAAATAATCATTTCAAATAAAGTGACGGAGTTCATGGAGTCCAAACCGAGGCCTCTCTGCACAGACGTGGAGATCTAAAAAAAAAAAAAAAAGAGCAGAGGACCCACAAAGGAGCGCTTTGATCGATCAGCTGCTCAAGTGAATTCAACATCTGATCAATAGTTGTTGTGGGTCCAGTCGTCACCGGTCCAGAGACAACAATCAAGCCATCCTGAAAGGAAAATTGCCACGTTTTTAGTTTTTTTTTTTGGTTGCAGCTTTTAATGAGGAAGTTTGAGAAACTGAGAGAGTTACACTGCAAAAAATGAACTAAACGTTAACATGGTTTCAGTTTCCTGCCTCAGATTGACCCCAGAGGTTTCCCACTTTGCGTTTGATCAAGCCATGAATAATTCAATTAAGGACCAATATGAAATGACACTTTATTATTTTTAATTAGTGGTGAAAGTAATACTGTCGTCAGTGAGTGTGAGTGGAGTAGAGAAAGACTTTTTCAAATTGAAACCCCTTTTTAGTAATTGAATCGAACATTATACGTGTAATATAATATAACTACATGCACATAACTTTAATACGTTACAGCTTTGAATGAGAGTCAAATTTAATGGACCTCTTATCATGGACTTTCCAAAAAATAAAAATTAATCCAGAAATGCTCCCCTGATCTTTAAAAAACTGGATTCCAGAGCTGCGATTGAATTTGCCGGCGCTCCACGTCAGCTCTTAATAACCACTTCCTCTCAAACGTTCCTTTGGGAACGAGGCTAACGCTAATTAGCACCTGCAATAAATTTAAAGGGGACCGCTCGGGAAGAACGTAGGCAAAATGTCGGCTTCGCAAACCATCACGTGGTCGAGGAGAGGACGAGTAACAAGTCCTGGGAGATTTAACCTTTTTTTTTCACGGCACACGCTCAAATTTTTTTTTTTCCAAGCCGTATGAAATAAGTGATGGTGACAGGCCGGGCCACTCGGGGAGGAGAGGCGTCGCGGAATATGACAAAGCTGGAAAAAGATGTAATGTATCCTCCTCCTTCGGGGCTTTCCGCCGTCACCTCCTCCTCCTCCTCCTCCTCCTCCTCCTCCTCCTCCTCTTGGTAACTTAGCATTCAGAGGCTGGAGGATGCTGGGAGGATTTGGGCTGAGATGGAGCAGGTAATGGATCGCCCTTCTTTTCATGGGCCGGGCCTGGAACGCAGAGGATCAGAGGATGAGGCGCCAAGCCTCAGATATATATCACACAATGGGGGTGTTGATTAAAAAAAATCTATTGTGGGCCGAGCAGGGTGGGCACGCTGCCCAAAAAGAGAGAGAGAGAGAGAGAGAGAGATAGGGAGAGTTGCGCATTGTCCAACCAAAGGTGTTGTGAAGATTGCAGCACAATAAAAAAAAAAACGAGGACAACAGCGGCGCTGACTGCAAACTTGGAGATGTTTGTGTTGTGCGGGAACGTTCCCGACTTGTGAACACGCGTGTTGATTGTGGGACACACACACACGGATGGGGGCATTTCATTCAGCTCCGCCAGTTTTAGTCACCGTACACCGAGGCCCCTCGAAAAAAAAGCACAAAGAGTGGCGTGATTACACATCAACAACAGAGGGCTCTGATTGCACTGCAGGAGCTGTGATTAGATACACACAGACACACACACGCACACACACTACACTGTTAAAGGTTTGATGACCACACGGCCCGGTGATTGACACAACCGCTCAGGCAAGGAGTGTTTTGGGAGTTTTTTATCCTGGTTCTATAAATATTATATTTGGCTTATATACATGAAGCTTAGTCCTTGTATTCATGTGTGTGTGTGTGCGTGCGCGCCGTCTCTCCGCAGCTTCACTCGGACATGGACAAAGGCGACGGCTCCATCAAGTACATCCTGACGGGCGAGGGCGCCGGCTCCACCTTCACCATCGACGACAGCACGGGGGACATCCACGCCATCCAGAGGCTGGACCGCGAGGTCAAGGCCCAGTACGTCCTGCGCGCTCAGGCCCGGAACCGCCTGAGCGACCGGCCTCTGGAACCCGAGTCCCAGTTCATCGTCAAGATCCAGGACATCAACGACAACGAGCCCCGCTTCCTGGACGGGCCGTACCGGGCCAGCGTGCCCGAGATGTCCAACATAGGTAGAGACGCCCACGTGTTTTTGTTTTTTGGATGGAGTTCAAATCATGTGAAGCAATAACATTGTTCGTTTTGTGGTTGTTGGGAGGTCAATGAGCAGAATTAAGACCTGGAGCTACGATGATATGCTAATATTCACATGTTTTTTTTTTTTTCTCCTCCAAATCGAATTTTCTCCGCCCCTCTCACAGGAACGTCTGTGATCCAGCTGACGGCCACAGACGCGGATGATCCCACGTACGGAAACAGCGCCCGGGTGGTCTACAGCATCCTGGAGGGTCAGCCGTACTTCTCCGTGGACGCCAAGACCGGTACGACAACAAATTCCATTTTTGAACTATTTGATCATGTGAAATCATAATTAGGACGAATGACGTCAGGTGGACCAGATTAAGTCCGGGAGGACAGACGGGAACACCACCATCTCTGGGTCCAGTTGTTGCTATGAGACCAACACTGGGCTCCGTTGTGGCAGGGTCTCAAGTTAACTCGACAACAAACCAAAAAACACACAAAAAAAATAAAAAAACGGGCCGAACTCCTTTTTGAGAAAGTTTGTGCGTGTATTCTAAGTCAAGAGTAAATGGTGTAAAAAACGCTTTTGTGTTTAAGTCTGAAATCCGGGTTTTCACGGTTCGGTGGATTCTTGAGCCCACTGTCCACCTCATTAATGTCGTGCGGCCCGATGGGAACAAATCCACGCGGCCCCAATACTGACTCTTTTTTTCTCTCTCGTAAACACGCGGATGACGTGATGATGCTCTTTAAGCTTTAATAGCGAAGCAACATTGACAACCCGAGCCACTCTGGGTCCAGAGACGTTATTGCTTTCCTCCCCATCCATCCATCAGACTCGAAACACTCCAAACCTGAAGCTGCTTTTATGGAGCTTTTTATTCGTCGTTTTTCCGTGCACTGAGTGCCACTCCACCCTGCCTGTGTGTGTGTGTGTGTGTGTGTGTGTTGTTTTTTTTATTATTATACAGTGCAAATATTTTGGATTTATTTGTATAAAATCACAGACACGCACTCGTTCTCTTTATTCTGTGTCTCTTCCGAGTTGTCGTGGAAGTTTTGGATTTAGTTTGGGATCTGTCAAACACACAAAAAAAAATCCAAAAATCGAATCAAAAATAAACTGCTTAGTTGTACGGTCAGTGGTGTGATTCTCTGTCTTTGACTTGGAGAAGCGATTACTGATCTGTATCTGTGTATGAGAAATAACAGGGAAGTCAGTAGAGCACAGAGCTGAGCAATCCTACACGCGATTGTTGATAGAAAAGAGGAAATAATCGGATCACCAGAGTTTATTTGTCATTAGAGCAAAAAAAAAAAAGAATCCTGAATCTGCATTTAAATTTAATCTGGGTTGCTTTTGCATATTCCAGCACAAGTAGACACAGGGGTGAAAACAGCACTTCATAAAAATTGAAACTCAAGGGAGAAGAAATGTAAATATCATAAATAGTTTACAATTTATATTGAATGAATTTTATTTTATATACCAGTCCAACTCAAGCCCTGGACCAAACAAGAAAAAAGAGGAATTTTCTTTGACGTTCCCGGACACGTGACATTTAATCCGCGTCAGGGGTTCTCTGACCTTTCGCTCACCTGTTTTTGTTTTTTTTTTCCCAGGCGTGGTCCGCGTGTCCCTGGCAGACATGGACCGGGAGACCCGGGAGAACTACACCGTGCTCATCCAGGCCAAGGACATGGGGGGTCAGCTGGGGGGCCTGGCCGGGACCACCACCGTCAACATCACGCTCGGCGACGTCAACGACAACCCGCCCATGTTCGACCAGAGTAAGACACTCTCTATTATTATTATATATATATATGAAATATTCAACAATAATCATATAGCAACTTTGACTAAGACTCAAATCGTCCTTGTTTGAAAACAGATAATAATAATTAAGGATGAAACATAATGAATAATGTCGGATCGATAGTTCTTATTTCAGGGGCTATTGGATTTTTCTGTGGTAATGGGTATAGATTAGGACGCCGGTTACCGTGGCAACGGCTTCTATTATACATGCATATGATTCCCGGTGTTGTTTTGCAGATGAAGTTCTGAATGTGAAGCAGTTGCTTTGTTGTTGTTTTTTAATGTACAGTGGCAGCTGAATGGCATGTATGAAGGGATTGTATCCCAGCAGCCCCTCTGTCCCTCGTTGACCCACTGGCCTCCTCCCTCCTCCTCCTCCTCCTCTTCTTCCTCCTCACGGCCACCGGTCGTCCTGTCTCTTTGATTATCCTGATTCCTGCTCGTCTCATTATCGTCCTGCTGAGGTCAGGGGTCGTCTGGCTGCGCGTGGTCATCTCAGCCTGGCTGGCTCCGACCTCAGACAAAAGAAAAAAAAATAAAAAAGAAGAAGCCTCCGCCCACTTCCTCTCTCTGTCACTGGTCTCCCATCAATTAATGAAATCAGATTGTTGGAATGCCCCCCCCCCTTCCGTCCTGCAGGGAGCTCCACAGAGATTGGGCAGCTGTCACCTCTTCTTTGAGGTTAAACAGGAGATGAAATTCCAGAGTGTGTATAACTTAATTGTGAGGTGTGTTTAGGGAGCCATTTCATTCTGGCTGTGGTGGAGAGAGCGGCGTGAGAGTGGAAGGGGATGGAAGCAGTGTGGCTCCATCTACAGGGCTGGAGGTTTAAACAAAAGGAAAGACAAGTAAAAGAAATAAGTCAAATACATGTCTGTTTGTCTCCTCAGGACTGTACCAGATGAGCGTCCCAGAATCGGCCCCCGTGGGTTCTGTGGTGGGACGGATCTGGGCGAAGGACCGGGACATCGGGGTCAACGCCGAGATGAAGTACAGCATCATCGACGGAGACGGCAGAGACACGTTTGACATCAGCACCGACCCCACCAACATGTTTGGCATCATCACCGTGAAAAAGGTAAATAATAATAATAATAATAATAATAATAATAATAATAATAATAATAATAATAATAATAATAATAATAATAATAGTCCATTAAATCAAATCTGGTGATTTATTTCACACATTTTGTATATGCCTGTTTACAAACCCACTGTTGATTTTAATTATCTCGAATTAATTTTAAGCTATGTTTAAAAACTGGAGTAGTAGCTTAATATTAAAAATAATTTTTGGTGTGTTGATCCTTCAGCCCCTGAACTTTGAGAAAAAGCCCAGTTACACCCTGAAGGTGGAGGGGGCCAACACCGTCCTGGACCCGGTGTACCAGCACCGCGGGCCCTTCAGTGACGTGACCATCGTGCACGTGAGCGTGGAGGACGTGGACGAGCCGCCGCAGTTTGACGCGCCCTCTTACTACGTGGAGCTGACGGAGGACGCAGAGGTCGGGACACTGGTGAGGACGGTGTGGGCCAGAGATCCTGATGCTGCCAACAACACTGTGAGGTGAGGAACACACAACATGACTGAAACAAGAAAATGTCACACGTGAAGTGAATACTGACTTTGAATCATAATGCAATATTTTGTTATAGTACAGCTTGTTTTTAAATAATGATAGCTAATCACAGAATATATGAATCATAAATAATCATATGTTTGCCTAAAATGACGAAAATAGAGAAACAAAATACTTAATTACATTGCAGAAGTAATGCACCTCTGACCCAAGTTAAAAAAGTAAAATAAAAACATAGAAGTATTAAAAGTACTAGTGCAGGAACAAAATTAAGTATTTTTTCACTTTTTGTGGGGACTAAAAATATTGTGCATTGGACTTGAAGAGTTTTGACGTTGAAATCAACTCATTTTAAAATGAACAGAAGAAATAATCTCACATAGAACACATTTCAACTGTGGCTGGATTTTTGGACATGGTGTAATGATAGAGAGTCACCAGCAGAGGGCGACATCGTACCACACATGAGACACAGACAGGTGTGGCGCTGGAGACGGGTTTTTTTTCCACAATTACGGCAGACTTGGTGATGATGTCCGCCATGCTCCTCTCATTAAAATAATGAGACAATCAGCCTTTAATGACACTAATTATTATTTTATCTGAATGAAAAATCGTCACTCCTGAGCAGGAAGTGGATTTTGACTCACTGGGTGCGTTTGAGAGTTTGAAATGTGAGTTCAACCTTAAAGTTCAATGAAAAGGTGGAAATTAATAATATGGAGCATTTATTGACCCATTTTCTGCCCCTTTATAGTGGTAACATCAGGTGAAACCACAGGAGCAGTAAAGTTATTCAAATAAAAACTGATCTGATGAGGTTTTCGCAGAGTCTGAGAGCTGAGGTCACATCCTCAGCATCACCTGACAGTCTGAGCACCCGCACGCACCGGCGCGTACACACGCACGCGCCACTGTGGAGCGGTGATATTAATAGAGATCCTTCAGGGAGATGCTCGCCAGCTGTGGATGTGCCAGTCACGACTTTTGGCTGTTGAAACACACACACACACACACACAAACACGCACAAATACACACTCCACTGCTGAGTAATATATCAGCCTGACAACACCGGTCTTTTATTAGACACTTGATCTGCAGATATGTGATAAAGTTTAATGGTTTTGTGTGTTAATTAGTCGTTGAAGGGAAGTGTGTGATGGAGCTGCCCACCCCCCGGGAAAAAAAACTGAATGTGGTTAATGGGGAGTTTCATGGTGCGTTTAATGATCTAGAAGAGTACTCCGCCCCTCACCAGCTCCAAAGAGGAACAAACAAGACGCCGAACCGAATATTTACGCCTCTGTAGGTCAAAGGTCGATGTGGATAAAACACAGCTTCCCACAAATCTCCACAAACGAATCCCCAGCTTATGATGTCATAAAAAGAAAATCCTGTTGGTGCACATACACACAGGAGGGGGTGTGCTTTCCACTCCCCTCTGTTACGCTCTCAGAGGAGTGTTTTGGAAAAGTGGCCGGCGGCGTTAGGAGCTGAGCCAAGACGGCGTGCTGCAGGTCTGTGGCAGGTACTCAGGTTTAACCTTATCTGGAGCTTCATCTTCTTCTTCTTCTGCACCCAGAAGCTGCCAGCCTGTCGCCTTATCACACAGACACACTCGTGCGGTACACGCTGTGTTGTCGCCCTCAGATAGGATTACAAACCACACACACACACACAAAAAGTCACAGAGAGGCATTTTATGGGGCTATTGACACCACGTATTTTTTCCCTCCTCCAGGTACGCCATCGAGAGGTCCACCGACCCCGAAAACTACTTCTACATGGAGATCACCTCCGGCTCTCTGATGACCGGACGCTCGCTGGACCGAGAGGAGAACGGGTGGCACAACATCACAGTCCTCGCCATGGAGATGAGTACGTCACACACAACGCACACACACACACACACACACGTCATTTCTCTCGAGAATCTTTATTTATTTCATGTCAGTGCGGCTCTTTTCCTGATTTTTTTTTTTTAAGAGATTAGTTATTGCCTTGTTTGGTCTAAAACCCTGATGTGACCCTTTTTTTAAATAAAATCTAGTCTTAGCTTGTGACATTTGGGGCTTGAGGACAAAAGGATAAGAAGGAAATTGCCATGGTGGGTCTTCACAGAAAGAAAACGAAAACAGATGGTAGACGAGTGCAGAGGCAGTGATTTTGGGAGCCCTGAAGGTCACCTTCACCCTCCCTCCCCCCCGATGTGTTTGCCTGTGCGAGGTAGACACACCTAAAAGGAGATGCTAATTGAATTAATGAGAAATGAAACACCTTCCCGCACGGTGGCTAATTAAAGGTGTGATGGAGATGAAGAGGGCGAGAGAGGGCGAATAAAGAGAGAGAGAACCGGCCTTTAAAAAAAAAAAAAATGGAAATGAGCCGGAACCAAGTGAAAATGATTTGATTCTCTGGAGTCACTATGACACTTCATATACAGAGAAAGGACAACAGAGTGAAGTTAATATATATATATATATATATATAATAGACATTTATGAGAATATTTGATCACAATATCAAGTGTAACTTTATTTAAAAAGTCAAAATCTGAAGAAAAAAGAAAAACACACAGCTTTGACCTCCGGAGCCCCTGACTGATGGATCATGTGATGAAAGCTGAGAGAGTAGTTAGTGTGGGCTAATTGTGTTTCCATTGCCTATTACACAGCTGGTTAAGTTTTTTTTTTGCCAATGGCCGATTGGTAACTGAGAATAATGGAAGTGTAACTTGATTGGGTGAGATTAAAGAGTGTGTGTGTGTGTGTGTGTGTGTGTGTTCCTGCAGACAACCCCACGCAGATTTCCAGTGTGTCGGTGATCGTTAAAGTCCTGGACGTAAACGACAACCCGCCGCTGCTCACACACTACCTGGAGGCCTATGTGTGCGAGAACACCAAAGCCGGACAGGTAGGCAAACACATTCTTCTTCTTCTTCTTCTCTGGGACAAAACACACACACACACACGCACACAAACACACACACACAACTTTAGACCTGAGGAGATGAGCCAGTGACATGGCACGTGTTGGGTGGAATAAGAGGGAGGAAGTAGATACACTGTGAACTGATTTGAAAAGTGTGTGTGTGTGTGTTGTGTGCGCGTTTGTGTGCGTTTGTGTGCTGCAGCTCATCCAGACAGTGAGGGCTTTGGATCCTGACCAGCCTCTGGGCGGACACCACTTCTACTACAGTCTGGCTCCAGAGGACGCAAACAACCCCAACTTCACCCTGAGGGACAACCAAGGTACGCACACACACACACACATTGAGACGCGCACACACACTCACTCAGGGTGTCCGCAGCCCGTCTCCAGAACACGGACCACACGCGTGGGATACAAGTCCCTCGGGTCTAGTGGGAATGATTCCCGGTTTTCTCAGAGTACTTATATGGTATATTTCTGTGTACTGTATAGTAGTAATACCTGTTTCACGGGACAGCGGTTGTATTTGTTGTGTACTACTGCAGTACTGTTCTTCTCCTCTTACGAGGCAGATTGTAATTTGGGTTGTATCAACTAAAACTTCTGCCACCAAAAGAGTCTCGAGATGTTGCCACCCCCCCGGTACCTGACCTCCTCGCCGTCTCTCTCCAGACAACACGGCGGGGATCCTGACCCGGCGCGGCGGCTGGTCCCAGCGGGACCAGAACCTCTTCCACCTGCCGGTCTTCATCTCCGACGGGGAGCCTCCGGCTCAGAGCAGCACCAGCACGCTCACCATCCGCGTGTGCGGCTGCGACCCGGACGGCAACGTCCTGTCCTGCAACGCCGAGGCCTACAGCCTCCCCGCCAGCCTCAGCAGGGGGGCGCTCATCGCCATCCTGGCCTGCATCTTCGTCCTGCTGGGTGAGTGCCGATGGGCTGCTCTGGGGGGGTGTGACCGGGATGCAGGGGGCGGACTCACGTAAAAAGCCTCCAGGGTACCGAAGGGTCTAACTTTAGTATTGACCTTCTTTTTTCCATATCTTTTCTCCCAGTGATGATTCTGCTCATGCTCTCCCTGCGCACCCATCGCAAGAAGCCCTACCTGTGCGACGAGGAGGAGAACGTCCACGAGAACATCGTGCGCTACGACGACGAGGGCGGCGGCGAGGAGGACACGGAGGCCTTCGACATCGGCGCCATGTGGAACCCGCGGGAGGCGCACCCCCACCCGGGCAAGACCCGGCAGGACATGCTGCCGGAGATCGAGAGCCTGTCGCGGTACGTCCCGCAGGCCTGCGTGATGGGCGGGCCCGGGGGCGGGGCCAGCAGCGTCCACGGGTACGTGCTGGCAAAGCTGCTGGAGGCGGACGCGGACGCCTGCGCGCCGCCGTACGACTCCCTGCAGACCTACGCCTACGAGGGCGAGGGCTCGGTGGCCGAGTCGCTCAGCTCGTTGCAGTCGGGCGCGTCCAACGCCGACCACGAGTACGACTATCTCAACGACTGGGGGCCGCGCTTCAAAAAGCTGGCCGAGATGTACGGGGTGCTCGAAATAAACGCTCCTCCCCTGTGGTAGGACTCCTGAACTTTTTCTGGGCCTTTTTTTTTTTTATAAAAAAAAAAAAAAAAACTCCGACAAAAACAGAGGAAAGGAGAGATTTATATGAAAGAAAAGAAATTAGAGACACAACGTTTGTGCGAGAAGGACACAACCATAAATAAAAAAACAGGATGTGATGACTGTTAGCACTTGAATTTGCGACAAAGCCGCCATGTTGTTTTTTTTTACCTCGGAGACGCCGTGAACTCTGGGAGGGAGCTGGTTCCAGATCTCCGGATCCTCACGGGATGGCTTCAGAGTGCAGTGCAGTGATTTATGCCAAGAGATGAAAATCAAGCGGACGAGACTGAGAGGAGGCTAAATTCGAAAAAATCAAACAGCTGATCCGCTTGTTCAGTTTCCTCGGTGGCAGGTTTCTTTATTTATGTGAGTCTCATGTGCTGTATTTATACTTTTTATTCTTTTTTTGCTAACTTATTTTGGCACTTTTTAAAACCAACGCTGTTCCTAAACAGCAGCGATGGGGGGGAAGTTCACGTATTTGTCCTAAGACACAAGTTGTAGCTCCAAAATTTCCCGGGTTGAAATGTTTGTTGTATTATTGGTTTTGTATCATTGTCGAGCTCTTTGTGTTGTAACTTGTTTTTTTTTTTTCGTTTCTGTTCCACGAGGCAGTTTGTTAAAAAATCATCCTTCAGTGGAACGAGAGGCCGGCTACGTCCCGTTAGAGATACTGTGTCATTTTGTTCCGTCACCACACACACACACGCGTGGCTTAATCATCCAATCCCGTCCCCAGAGACGCCGGTTAGCTGCATTAAGTGCCAAATGTTTGAAAAAGAAAAAAAGAAAAACATTTTGAGAAGAAGGAAAAGTGAAATAAAAACAAAAAAACACCAAAAGACGAAACAAAAGGACTTTCCGGAGCAGCAGGAACCTGAAGGAACATTTTGAACATTTAATTTGGTGGATTTTACTTGAACTCCATGTTGTCAGTCATGCTACAGTTGGTGGTATGTGAATGTAGATATCTTTTGTATTCTTGGTAATAAAAAAATAAAAAAATAAAAAAAACCTGTGGAGCTGTGGAGATCGTTCTTATATTCACAGAATCGTCCAGATTTGAATAAAAAACATTTTTTTTTTGGAAGTTTGGAAATTGTCCTCCACAGTCATTTTGCAGAAGATTCCCGCTTTCATCAAAGTTTCCCTTAAATGACAAAAATTTCTGCCTTTTAGTTTTTCAGCATTTATAGAAATAAAGTTAAATGAATAAGCAAAAAAGCAAAAGAAAACTGAGCAATAAAGCACCCCGTGTGATTTTCATTTTTTTATGCTAACTCTGAATTTCCATTTCTGCTGTCAAAACAAACGGCTCTACCTGCTGGGTGGCATTCAGCGGTGAAATTAGCCAGAAGATGATCCCATAATAATATTCTGCAGATTTAAATGTTTTAATACAAAAAAGTCTCCACGCTGAGCGGAGCACTTCAATTACACTACTAACTCAAATGTGTTTTAACTGTGTTTATTTAAATCACGGCACACGGAACATGTTTTTCCATAATCTCAAAAAAATAACTGAACTAAAACTCCATTTTCTGCTTCATTTCCTTGTTGGAAAATTCTACAAACGAGATCAACTGAAAGGAAACTCGAGTAAGTCTTGTGATTATGGGAATTTCTTGGAAAAAGTATTAAATCGCCCATTTCGTCGTGAACAGGAGTGAATCTTCTCCCCTCAGGTGCGTTGATTCACCTCGTCTCAGTGATTCACTTCACCTGGAACCTCTCAGACTTTTCTATAATATCTGTTAATTTGCTTTAAATTCTGCTTCAGTTCATGTACAACTCTTGCTACTTTGCATCAATTGATACAGTATATACATTTAGAACAAAAGCACAGTTTCATTTGATAGAAGAAAACATAAAAAAAATGAAAACAATTTGACAAAGGGTTAGTTTTAATCCTAACACTTTAATCCAAAATGAAATGAATTCCTAATCCAAATGAAGATGGGATGGATTCTCCCAAAAGAAGCAGTATATCAAAAATAAAAATAAATAAAATGGCTGGCTGCGCTAAAATAGAATATAAGAAATATTAGCTGCTGTTAATAAGCTGTGGATCCAAATTTTCCATACTAATTCTCAAATCAACATAAAAAAAAAATGCAAATCTGACATTTGTTAATTTGTAGTTTGTAAAAAAGGAGAAACGTGACGGTCTCGTCTTTGAAAGACTGATTTTTTACTTCTCCTCTGAAAGACATACAGTATAAGACATCATGCACCTATGGCTGGTATCATTATTTTCATGATCAAATAATTCATCTTTTATCATTTATTTTGAGGAAAACCTCCGGAATCAGGTTTTTTTTTTCATCCTGGTGGGCGGAGTCACCTCGTCAGTCAGATTGGGTTCACCTGGCCTGATTGTGTATAAACCCGGGGCAGATGGGTCATTTCCCGTTGTCTCTCTTCAAGGCCGCGTCCTCTGTATGTTTCTGTGTGTCAGCTGCATTTTTTGTGGAATTCCCGTTGTGTTGCTTCGCCTCTGCCCCATTTTTGACACTGTCACAGTTTCCCCCAGCGTGTTTTCTTTCCACTGAAGGATTTTTGAGGGAAAAATCCAAGACATAATCTCTATTTGCCTTTTTTTTTGTTTGTTTTACAGACGAAGAAAGATAAAAAAAATCATAAAATTACGTTTGACAACTTAAAATGGCACACCTGTGAAAAAGACTCTTGATAAGAAAAAAAGACACACAATATGACGCACGCAGTTTATTTCGTTCTTCTACTAGGGGAAAAAAAATCCAATTTGCAAACCATCACAATACATATGCAATTTTCTTTCTTTTTTTTTATTTGATCTGAAAGGACCAAACGTATGCACCAAAATGTTCATATTCTGATTTTGGACAGTGTGTGAAATTACGTTTCATAAAGAGAGAGATTTTTTTTTTCTTCTTCAGTCTGAGGACGAAGAGGATCAGATCTGGCCGTGACCTTCTTCACGTCTCACCATAAATCTCTGGTATTTGAGCGTACCGAGCCCCCCGTCCTGAAGTCTCCTCCCTCCTCGCTGCGCTTCCCCACAAATAAATCAAAGCCTAACCACCCCCCGTCCCCCCGTCCCATCCAGGCGTCCCACCGAGGCCTCCTTGGAACCAGGAAGGTCAAAGGTTTCTTGCATTAGATGGGAATTGTAATTATTATATTGAAATTTTAAAAAAATCATCGACTTTACGACATGGAGTTTAAAAACAAATGTTTCTATATACACAAACTTCCATAAAAATAAATCCAGCACCAGATGTTGATGCTTGAAACTGTAGCATTAGGTGAAAAAATAAAAAAATAAAAAACAGGCTTGATTATTTATTGAAATAACTTCTTATTGTCGACTGGCTTCTTGTTTTTTTGATAACGGAGGAACACGGGAAAAACATCAAAGCCTCTGTCGTCTCCGCAAAGAGGAAGAGGAGGAGGAGACACCCAGAACCAGCAGGTCTCCTCCTCCTCCAAATCTGAAATTATTCAAGAGTGGGTGGCTTCAAAAGATCTTTTTTATTATTAATGTCTCAGACCCTTGGGAGCAGATCCAGGAGGATCAGATGAGGTGGAGAAAAATAAGAAACTTGCTCTCTGTGAATCTCAAACCTGCTGCTCGTCTTTTTCAAAATGACCAATTTGTTTTGGTGGGTTTGGAGGAGAAGAAAAAGAAGAAGAACCTCAGCTCCTCTTCTTCTTCAGCTTCTACAAAAATTGGACTCTGCACACTGTGTATTTGAAAAGTCCGGGAGTTGTTATACGAATAAAAAATATGTGGAGACGCGGCTTTTTTTCCAGGACTCACATATTCTGAAACATTTCCATCTTTTTTTTCTTTTTTTTTTTGAAAAGCGCCTCAGGCAGGCTTGAAGGCCAAAATTCATCCTTACAGTTAAAATTCAGTATTGATTTTATCTATCAGAATTTATTTCTTTATTTATTTTTTCCCCTGTGACGTGACTAGACAATTTATTTAAGAAACCTTTATTTATTTAGCACCTTTAGTGCTTGACAAGACAAAAGTGGAGAATTCAAATATTTCAAAGATATTTAAAAGTTCAGAACTGATTTATCTGGATTCATCCAACACCGACTCAGTTGAAGTTGATTTTTTTTTTCTGTCACTTGTCTCATTTTGACGCACGATGACATCATCGGACTGACTTTTCAATTTCTCTTTGAAATATGCAAAAACAACAAAAATATTAAATCTATGAGCCTTTTTTTTTTGTGCCAATCTGAATCTCAATGTGCAGCACGTTGTTTATTCCCAGGACGTGATGCATTTGTTGTGAGGGGAGTTTGACCTGGTTCTAATCTCCGCCGCCTCCCCGGAGCTTTTATTAAATCCGGGAGCCGTAAACAGATCAATGGACGCGGATCAGGTTGGACACGGAGAATCCGACCAGGTCAAAATCCAGCTGCTGCTGCTCCCACCAGGAAGCACACGATGTTGAGTCAATTCCTCTGGACGAGACACTTTTGAATGTTCTTCATAAAAATCTATATTCTATTTATTTAAAACTGGCCAATGATTTGTATAAAACTCCAAAAAGCTGCCAAATCTTTTCAAACAACTTAGATTTTTCTCGCATTTCGCACTTTTCTACACTTTGAAATGACCTTGTCCCTCAAGAGTAACTTTGGCTCTTTAGAACTTCGCACGTTTTTTTTTTTGGAAATTGGACTCGGAGTCTAACTTTAATGTATTATTCATTTCTTTGGATTTTGAGTCTGGGGACAGGAGCTGAACTACGGCCGGTGTGTCTTCTTCTTTACTTTGTGGTGCTTCTCTGCGTCTTATCTGTAAAGGGAATTTGCTCAGACCATCAACTTCTGATCAAAGGATAATTACAGACTTTGTCTGGATTTGTGTCTTTTGATGTTTCTGTTGGAGGAGGAAACTCGTAAAAACGCACATTTCCTGCATTCCACTGCAAAGTGCTCATAGATTGAGAGAAAACAAAGCGGAGGCACTTGATGCACTTTTCTTCACATGCCTGTATTTATTCTGTATATATATATATTCTGAAATGCACATATCCTCACAGGTTCATGCAAATGTCTTTCAATGTTGGATGAATCAGGTTAAATGAGAAAATAAAGCTATGGTAGCCTTGTTAACTACAAATTGTGTTTTTTGGGGGCCTTTAGTGTGATTATGTTTATATATTTCAAAAATCCAACCAGAGTTCGTCCCAAAAGTTTTAAAACGAAAAGACGACTCATGGAAAACAGCTTAAACTCAAATGTTGTTTTTTTTTGGGGTGGGGGAACTGATACTTGAAGGTTAGATATAAAGCAACAACCTCACTGTGTGTGTGTGGGCAGGCAGGCAGGTGGACTGATGACTCTGACTGTGGGGGATTTAGTGAAAATGTTTGGACCAGCGCTTTCTCCACCACGGATGGATTAGACGAGCCGGAGCGTCTCACGCTGAGCGAAAGCTTCACTGCATGCTTCATTTCAACTGGGAATGAAAGAAACAAGTCTGCGTGTGTGTCTGCGTGTGTGTGTGTGTGTGTGTGCGCATATTTTTTCTTGTCTGCCTTTCAGAATAGGAGCCACAAAAGTGCACGGCTTGCAGAAATTGTCTGGCACATCTGTGTGATGATGAACAACAATAAAGGGTTCTACACTCAATAGTCCGGTACGGTCCAATCATTGGCTCAGGCCCATGCATGCCTGGGACCTACGTGAATCAATACCATAAATAAATGTATATCCAAAATGAATAAATACATTTATTCATCAAAACGCAAAAAACATTTCTACCACCTGCTCCGAAACGCCATCGATCCTCCCTCAGCCCCGTCAACAAATAATCTGCGCCGCAAATTTAATGAAGAAACTAATCTAATGGGGGGTGAAGCGTTTTGCGACCGGAGAAATGAGTTTAAACGTCCACCCGGGACCCGTGACGATCAATATCGTTGAGGAGTATTTGCAGAATTGGGCAGAGGAAACCAAAAGGGGGGAAGGAATTTGACGTGGCACCCGAAAGCTGAAAAAGCTATTTAATGAGATTGAATGAAAAAATCTATAAGGGCTGTCAGGAATAATAACGAGTCAGAGATGCTGGATACTCCCAACATCTCATAAAATGGATCTTAAAATAGCAAAAATAGTTTTTCATGTTTTTTTTGGGTGACGATAGGTCAAAGTTGGAAAAAAAATACGGTTCTTAATAAATCTCCGAAATAAGCTTTAAATCTGTGTTTTTCCTTTTTTTTTTTAATTGTCTGGTGCAGATGTTTGATTAAAAAAAACGGTCGTGATGGTTCAATAGAAGCATGCTGGGGAAAAAAAAATAATAATTCTCGCCGTCCTTCACGTGGAGATTGACTGGACTCCAAAAAAAAAACCAAAAAACAAAAGGAGTCTGACTTCTGGAACCCGCGGCGCTCTGGGCCGTCTTCCCTCTTAATTAATCCTTCTCTCCCTTTCCGTCCTCCGCTCCGCTCCTCCGAGATAAGGCGACACCGACGGGCACGGAGAACCGGATGCAGCCGGAAAAAAAACAAAACATGTCTATTAAATCCGTAATTAAGTCGGAGCTGGAGAGGTAGCATCCCGGAGAAATCCCGAGGCAAAGAACCGGTGTGAAGACCTTGACCTGGAATTAAACGAGTTGTTGACGTCAGAGGAGAGGCGTTCACGCTTTTCGAGCTCAGAGAGGAAACGGCACGTGAACAATAGTCCGCTTCAAAAAACAGAGAACCATCTGTTGTTTACATCCCTCCGTCAGCTCCTGGGCCTCCAGGAGGAAGATGGAGCCAATATACCTCCGTTTACATTACAACCTCTCTCTCTCCGTCCTCTGGACGAGTTTTCTTTCCTCAAATCTTTCAAAACTCAACTTCTTACTCCTGTGTTTTCTGGAGAGGGCGGGTCGGGATCCGTTTAGCCACCTGTTTTTGCGTCAAAGGTCAAAGGTCAGAGGCGGGGAAAACTCCCCACTTCCTGGACGCCAAAAATCAAAATGTACGTGACTTTATAAAGAGTGGGACGGTTCAGAAACAGCGGAACATTCCATGTAGCGGATTTCACACTTGAATATCAACACAGTTGTGATTGGTGCAGTCTTTTTGTTTTTTTCTTTCCATCTCTAGAAATGACGGGGGTTTTTTTTTTGGCGCGTACCGCGAAACGCGCTGCGTGTGAGTGCACCTCGGCGTCTCTGTGCATGTTGGGGAACAGACCTTCGTCTAATCCTGTCACTTTTACGTTTCCACCCGCCCGACGCACTGCAGGAGCCTTCTCTGAAAAATGGATATTGCTTTTACTCACGCCGTTGCACACTGTCACCCAACACTGCCTCCTACAAATAGGAACCATAACTTTCTTTTTTCCCTCTCTCTCTCTCTCTCAGCTCCGGGTAAAGTCTTCTCATCATCTCCCAGACTTAAACGGATGACAGTCTCCAAAGCTTATGCCGGCAAGATTCCACGCTACGCGCAATACGGAGCGCTCCCGTCATCCTCCGCAGTGCTACGGGAAAAGGCTTCCTGTTCGCTTTGAATATGGGAATTAAATGTTTCCGTGGAATGAAAGCCAGGGCGCTTTTATGTATATTTGTGTGCAAAACTGCGGGTTGCCGCATTTTTCCGTGAACGAGCCGCGAAAATCCATAAGCGTTCATTTTGTTGGCGGCATAAATTCTTATTTAAAGGGAATAAAACAACAACGTTAAGGTTCCGAGTGTCGGAAGAGTTTATGCAGCGCGACGGGGGACTGTGAAATGACTCCAGATTGAAATTGATTTGTAACGTCAATAAAATCGGACTCAAAATGCTCTGTGAAATCATCAAACGGATGACGGCGGGAAATCGAATGTGTATTTGAGAATGCAAAAGCCTCTTAATAAAGGAAATCATTTTTCTGAAAGCATCTGCCTGTGTGTGGATAATTTAGACAAAGCTAATGTCTGCCAAGCATTTTTCCGGAGTTCTCCAGCTCGACATTTTAAGTGCTCCTCCACCAAAAAGGGAAATGTGAGTTTAAAAAAAAAAAAAAAAGGCTATTAAAGCATTGTTGTATTAAAAATGAATAGCGCTGGAGCCGGCCTTGTTCAGATCCAAAGCGTTTGCTTTTAATATTTCACCAAAAACAGCTGCTGCTGACGTCGCAGGCAGGAAACTACAACAGACAACATTTTACACACAGGCACACAATTGACAAGCCTCATTTCTACTTCCTCTTCCTCGTCTATTCATCATTCATTAGGTTTTCTGTAAAAAAAAAAGTTTTACCGTTCTTCAATGGGGAAAAAAAAGAACAAAAAAAAATCCGCACAGAACAGACAGGAGATTGTACAGGAAAAAAAATTGGAGCGGACATAAAAAGGGAAAGGTGAATCATGTTGTGCAGCAACAGCATTCGCCTTCATGTAACAAATATTAAAGTGATTTTTTTTTATATCGGTGATTATAAAGTATGATTTATTGATGAAATGATTGATCAAATAATACAACAGTAAGACACAGTGAGAGATTCCAACACGCATTCCCCAATTAGTCTCATTTTAACAGGATTTCTTTTCAACTCCGAAAAAAAAAAAAAAACAGCTCGGAGCTAAAAATATTTCAACTTTTGAACAAAGCTGCAGCAAACTTCAAAAGAGCTCCCACTCGTATCCTAGCAACAGCATCAGCGCCGTGTCCCACATGAAGCTGAACTTAACTCGCCGTCTCTCTCTCTGCATCTGCTAAACACAGACAACTGTTGCACCAACGGGTTCGATCAAAGGATTTTTCAGGTGCAACAAACCTCCAGCAGCAAAATGGCTGACGGGAGTTTTTTTGTAAAAAAAAAAAAAAATTATGAGCATGTTTTATGTTTTGTTGAGGGGAAACTTTAAAGTTTTGGTTGAAGGTGGTGAAACTATACTAATATGGAAGAAAATGTAAATATTTAAATGTATACATAACTTTACCTTTCGGTGTAATTTATCATTCTTTATATGCAAAAAGAAATAATGGTTCCTCGTGTTGTGTCACCGTTGTGTGTCATGCTAACGTTGCGTGTCCTGAACTGTGAACTGAAAAACTCGTGTGCACTTAATAAATCTCAGTTGAAGGCGAAAAACATGTGGACAAAGAGACACAACTCTGAGTACAATCCATCTGTACAGGATGGGGCTGCTATACAAAAAGAGTCGACCCTGTGTGTGTGTGTGTGCGCGCGTGCGTGTGTGCGGGTGTAACACTACAGTAAACAAACTGCTCAACATATAAAAGTGAAAAAGAAAGGAGGAGAAACATCTCTGCCTATACAAGAGATTCAAAATCCGATAAATCCATATGCCCTGTGGCTCCGCCCACCCCTGACCTCGCGCTGACCAATCACACCCCAGATCTCTGGAGTCAGGGCGGTGGGAAGATGAGGAGGTGATGGTGTGTGTGTGTGTGTGGGAGGACGGTTGTGGTGACCGTCAGGTGGAGGTCAAATGAGTCTACGCCGAACAGCGTCCGTGGGAAAATCCGCCAAAAAAACGTTTTTTTGTTTCCTTTTGATGTCAAAAATTTTGATGAGAAAATCGGACATTTTGGCTCAAAAAAGAAAGTCAATGCTGCTCTCAGATGTCCGCGTCGACCAAAGAGAGAGGAAAAGGCTCCATTTAAAGAATTATAGGCATGTCAAGAAAACGTTTCCCACAGCTTATGGAGCGATATAAAAAAACATGAAACTTATTGAGTCCAATTTAAAAAAAAAAAAATCCCCTAAATCCCAAACATCCTTTTTGCCACTTCATCAATTCAAGGTATTCTCTCACCCAACAGTACGATAACGGATGTATCTCTACAAACCACAGACTAAAACCATCCCCGTGCGTCAGAGAAATCCACGCGCGTCCTTTCAGAAAACTTTACCGAATTTTTTTTTTTTCCATTTTCGTCTAAGTCGGCCATAAAAACAAAAAAAAAAATGGACGCATATCTACCATGTTCTACAGTTTTCCTTGGATGCCCGTGATTTGGGTTTCATCCTCTCTGTTGCCCTGAGGACAGGTGTGTGCGTGTGTGCGTGTGTGCGTGCGTGCGTGAGCGGGCGTGCGCGCGCCTCAGCCGCAGGAGATGACGGTGAAGCGTTTGGAGATGCAGGACATGTTGTGCAGCACGATGCCGAGCAGGAAGAGCAGCACGCAGGCCACCAGGATCACCGTGCACACGCCCGACCAGGTGGAGTTCTTGGCCGGGCCCGTGGCCGCCGCCCTGCGCTCGCCCTCCGCGCCCTCCGCGCCTACGCCGTCCGGCCCCAGCCCCAGGTCCAGGCCCAGGGGCCGCCGCTCGGGCACCGTCACCACGGCCAGGCCTTTCTGCTGACCGGCCGGCAGGAAGCGGCAGCCCAGCTCGCCCGGCAGGCCCAGGCCGCGCTCCTCGCCGGCCAGCGGCAGCATGTAGCAGCCGCTGCTGGGCAGGCGGATGAAGACGGGCGTGTGCTCGGAGGCGTGCGGGATGGCGATGACCGTGACCACGTCCGGGTCGTCGGGCAGCTGCGAGACGGACAGGCCCGGCGGCAGCCTGGTGACGCCGCGGCACCAGGGGCAGCGGATCTCCTTCTGGCTGCTGCGCATCTGCGTCAGACACACGGAGCAACAGGTGTGGCGGCAGTCCAGCAGCTTGGGCCTCCGCCGAGGGCTGTAGTAGTTAAAGCAGATCTGGCATTCCAGCATGGAATCCTGGGAAAGAGTGTCCAGCCGGTCCATCCTGGAGAAGTCCGTCATTGGTCCCTTGAACGCTGGCAGGACGGGAGAACCGAAGCGATGGATCGCAAGAAGAGGTCCGGGGGGGGGGGCCCTGGGTTCAGGGTCCTGCGGGATCACGAGAGGTCGTCCATCTGCAAAAACAGAAAAGAGGGCAGATGAGGATTCAAATACTGACTAAAAAACAAAAAAAACTTCCGGAATCATTCCAAACCAAATCATCCAGAGTCAGCATTTTTTTCTTTATCCTTATCTGTGACGCCCGTCATCAATTCTTTCCTCTTTGTTGCATTCTGCAGAGACGACGTCTGAAGTGGCTCTGAGCTTTAATGATTTTGAACACATCCACATCCGCCGGGGGTTTAAATGAAAAAGAAGAACCTCCAAACTGGCGAGGAGATCCGTCCTATCTTCTGAAAAGGAGACGAAACCACGTCCGTGGACCATCATTTCACCGTGGCTATAAGAATAAACTCAACTCAAACTCCCACAATGCATCACCCCGAGTCCTCCTCGGTATCTATCTATCTATCTTCTCCTAGCCGTCTCCTCCGGGCTCCAGACTCCGTTTGCACCTCCTCCTCCCCCCAGTTGCATAATCCCATGTATTACGTGTTAATCCAGGCGGAAGCCGTGATACTTTGCTTTTACAGATGATTAAACTCTGTCCAAATAGCACCGAGGAAACAATGAATACCAAACAGGCACTTTAGATTCTATTCTGTAATTGTGTGTGTGTGTGTGAAAACTGCTGAGGAGGGAAGACGCCCTTTATTTATTTCTTTTCCACGGCTGCCATTTAAAAATCCCATCTGGGCACGGCAGCTGGAGTGAAAGGTGAGACGGAGAGAGGCGGAGAATAGAGGAGAAGAAGAAAAAAAGAAAAGGTGACCACTCGGCCCCCCAAGCGGGAAACAAGAGCGCGGGCAATCAAGCGGCTGGCGGCGTCCACACGTATGTGCGGGTGACAGATTGAATCCCCCATCCCATAATAAGAACTGCCACGCCACAGCAGGGGCGGAATTTTTTTATAGAATCTGCTGATCAATCAATATCTAGGTAAACCACGTCATCAAAGCAGGTGCTCCACACTTCCTGGTCCACAGCGGCGTCCCACAGGAAATGACCATGTTTGAATAATAATACAATTATTATAAAACCTCTGGGTCAAGACGAGTATTTAAGGGATGCGCCATCACGGCCCACTTGATCTCTGACTCCTCATCAAACAGTCAAAAACCCCAAAAGTGTCAAAGTTCAAAGTCCAGAAAAAAAATCCTAGGGTGTGTTCTGGAGTCGGTGAGGAGAAAAGGAGGTGGAGAGAGAGAGAGAGAGAGAGAGAGAGAGAGAGAGATCTACCCTTGAGGGGGCGAGATACTGAATCCTTTTCCCAAAGATGAGGATTAGCTTTGATCGAACATAAATGCACCGTGGCTCAATATTCCCATAGACCCAGAGGCTCGCTCGCTCTCTCTCTCTCTCTCTCTCTCTCTCTCTCTCTCTCTCTCCTCTCTCTCTCTCTCTCTCTCTCTCTCTCTCTCTCTCTCGTTCACTCTCTCTCTCTCTCTGCTCGGCTTTGGTTCGGACACGAAGTAACAATAGCGACTCAATTCAGAAATAGCAATGGCTGCAAGTTAACCATACAATTCATCGGTTGGACTGGGCGGTTACCGTGGCAACGCCGGCGAACGCTCAGTTTCTGACCTAATTTCTTTCGCACCTACGAGGAAAAATGGGCGGAACCATTTCCGCAACTAAATAATCTGCATCAGATGTGACGTCTGATTGTGTGATGAGGCAGAATGACCCCAGCGGCCATGCCTGCAATGTCTGTGGGCCACAGACCGACAAAAAAAACACACACAAACACACACACATTCCCTCGGGGCCTCCGCACACCATCAGCCGAGGAGAAAGCGCCTCCTGTCCTGGCAGACAGGAGTTAAAAATAACTATCACAGCCAGAAGTAAACTCATGGACAAAGATACGCACACACACACGCGTGCCCACACGCACACACACACACACCCAGCTCGCGCTAATAAAGTAGTAGCGAGGGGAGAAGCTGGTTAATTGGTGAACCCTTAGGAGGTGAAAGGTCACCGAGAGGATGAGGATGAATAAAAAAAAACGTTGTGTTTCCTATTTGTAAACGGAAAATAACCCATTCCTAAAATATCCAGCTGACTGCTTAAAAACAAAAAATAAAACACATGCTCAGATGTTCATATTGTCCCATGTGTCGTCACGGCAACAGATAAACTCCCTTTCTGTTTGCCTGTAGTGCTGTGGATTATTTGGCCCGGAGCAGCTTGGGGCTTTGGACGGGAGTCAAGGCGTCTCCTCCTGCGGGCCGTTCAGAGACTGCAGAGGTCAAAGGCCAACGGCAGCTCCTCCTCTGCTTTATATGCTCTACACTCACAATGTGTGTGTGTGTGTGTGTGTGTGTGCGTTAATGTAGAGCTCATCAATTAAATGAAACTGCAGTCCATTTTTCATATACGTCTCGTGTCAACTGCGCAGGCGAGAAGGACAAAGAACGGTCCGTCCTTGGAAAAAAGGGTCACAGAGTTTACTGTACCCATATAACTGTGTGTGTGTGTGTAATAAAGATATCATTAATGAGCCTGACAGTCTACATGCATCTAGGTCAAAGGTGAAATGTATCTGTATATATTCGCCTTTAGGTCATTTTTTACGACTATGACGCGTTTGCGATAAATGTTTAAAATCTGCAAATTTATATCATGATGTGGCGAGTTGTGATTTCTTTCTGATACTCTGCCATAAAACATGGAAATTTTAAAACATATTCGTTTGGGCCAAAAAGGAGGAAAATATCTCTCACTCGGAGTGGGATTCTTTTTGTTTGTGTGACTTCAAATTCATGCGGATGCATGTCATGTTGTGCACACACACAGGTGTGCATGCGGCCGAGGTCACGCCGGGTCCATCAAAAAAAAACAAATCCGCGGCCTTTCCCTGGGCGCGCCGATGAAAGGCGTCCCAGGGAAACTGATGAAAGAGTGGAACGCTGTGATTTCAGCTCCGGGCCTGATCTCCATCTACTGATTCAAATACAGATCCAGGGGGTCTGAGATAAAAAATAAAAAAAACGCACTGACACTTTTAATTAAGCACCGCCGTGGCCTATGTAAATGAGCATGACTTCAAAACAATTAACCTCGGAACAACCAGGCTGTTATTTCTTAAAAATTAAAAAAGTCCAGCCAGCATTTCACCAAGAGTGGTCTTCGCATGAGTCCGACGTTAAACTACAATGTTCGGAAAATCACTCGGTAAGAGCAGCTCTCATTTCTTCACGTGGCCTATGTAAATGAGCATGACTTCAAAACGATTAACCTCGGAACAACCAGGCTGTTATTTCTTAAAAATTAAAAAAGTCCAGCCAGCATTTCACCAAGAGTGGTCTTCGCATGAGTCCGACGTTAAACTACAATGTTCGGAAAATCACTCGGTAAGAGCAGCTCTCATTTCTTCTGATGGATCTCCCCCTGGTTCACTTATTAAATAACACAGTTCACCACGGAGAGGAGGATGAATCGGAAGGACGGGGCCCCGCGGCTCCTTTCTCCACAGGAGACTCTTCTTCTTCTTTTCTTTTTTTCAACTCACTCTTATTGTAAACAATCTCGAGGTCCGGTTCCACCTGTTGGTCCGGGTTCCTGTTTTTCTTTTAAAGCTCTGATGGGGGAGGGAGTGGAAAAAATAAGCGAGATTCCTGAGATGAGCCCAGTGTGTGTCCGCCGGGTGTTTGTGTGTCTGTTTCAGCGTGTGTGTGTGTGTGTGTGTTCACCAGAAGACTGCACTCTCAGCAGACATTCATCAAACACAACCTCCACTCCGCAACCTGCACCTCGACGCGTTCCACAGTCTCCCCGTTTTAAACATGGGGGGGGGGTGCGTGCAATGCGTTGCTAGGATACACAAGACGTCAATGGGGGGGGCTCTGATTCCGAGCTGCCCTCAGACGCTTTCACGGCACGCTGTCACCTGTTGTGACAAGTTAATCGTAGAAATCCCAAACAAACGAGGCGGCTGACGTCATCTGCAACACACACACACACACTCAAAGACGTGTGTGTGTGTGTGTTGAGGGTGAAACTAAGTTGGCAGGTGAAGAGAATCCGCCTCCAGCCGGAGGAAGCCGTGGATAAGCCTCTCCGACTCCGTCTGCTTCCTTTCAACACTTTCCGACCACTTATTTGCATAAAATCCGGCGGTTTTGATTTGGAGCCACAGCGAGAGGAAAAAGGATTCAAAAACTCACCCAGAACAGAAATCAACAGCGCAAGGTGGAGAACAACAGAGCTTCTGAGCTTCTGAGTCAACAACAGATGTCGGCCACTCGCGAGCACACACGTCCTCAGGCTTTAAAACCGGTTTTTCTGGAGCGGACCGAAGATCCACTCCGATGTTGTTATTTTATTGAAATGTTCTTTTCTGCCCAGACCAAAGAGGCCAATCAAAATAATCGTCAATCGATATCTGATAAATATGCTATTTTTCGCGGTTATTGCTCTGATCAGAGTGAATTCAATATAACTGGGTCACTGTCCCAAAAATCTCAAAAGTCTAAAAAATAATCTGCAAATGAAGATGAATATAAATGTAAAGAGAAACGCGAGACTCAGTCGTGAGTTTAACCTTCATGCATTAAATCTCTCTCCTGTGTTACGTGGTGCATTATTTCCCTTTAGGACCAAAGCCAGCGGACATCCTCTCTCTCTCCCCTCTCTCCTCGTTTGACCCAATCAAAGACTTAAAATGCCAATTAAACGACGGGAATGTCATTTTGGCACTAACGCGAAAGGAAACGCGGAGGCTCGAGCACCTCAGCAAGTCTCCGGCGTGATGGAGCGTGTGCCGTTGCCAGGCAATGAGAAGATAAGGCGACAAAAAAAAATGACTGCCAAACCATAATCGCATTTCAAAACAAGGCGCCGGAGCCAAACTAATCCACGCGCTCCATTTAAAGGTTCAAAGAATGACCCCACGTTGTTCTCCGAAATGAGATCCGCCTGGTAAACGGGATGTAAGTCTTTTTAGCCGAGCACAAAACCGGATTAATGTGCCTCACGTGATCCTCCATCAGGACCACAGCAAAGGTTTTCAGAATAAATATAGCAAAATAGAAAAATAGAAAAATAGGCAAATTACAAAAGGAGTGCCCAGAGGATGCTTATGTTAAATATGTACACTAGACAACGACAACGTCGTGTTAATCGTATCCCACCCCTTATGTTTTGTACTTATCTTATGGTTTATGTTGTATGTTGTATGTTATATGTCGTATGTATACACACAAGCGCTGTACACCATGTAAAATTCCTGTGTACTTGTACATTTGGCGAATAAAGAGATTCTGATTCTGATTCTGATTCTGATTCTGATTAATATTGGCCGACATATGGATATGACTATTTTACAACGTCTGCTTCACAATATTATTAAACTCCCAGTTTCATTTTCCCTTGAAGAAAAAAATGTATAATTTCAACTTTCAATCCAAACAAATGTGTCTTCCCCCCCCCCATAATAACCCTGCATCCTTTGAGTATAAACCAATTAGGGAAGTTAAATCCCTCTATTTAAAGTGTGAATTGAAATGTTGAAAACAAAGAGGAAAAAGCAGAAATCGTTGAGTAACAGCTGTAGAGACGCAGGAAGCACCAGGCGGTGCACGGCTAGCGGTAAAGACTTTAAAGTGAGTTGGTGATGGCGTCCATCAGCCGCTTGGTATTCTGATCAACCAGCGTCTTCACTGTCTGCTGTATAAATAGCATTATTATTATTATTATTATTATTATTATTATTATTATTATTATTATTATTTGTTTTTATTTGTTTTTTATTTTTTTATTTTTTTATATATTTATATATATATATTTTTTTTTATTAGGGTTAGTGTTATTATATAGTCGTAGTTGCAGATTTAATATCCGTTTTTGGGGTCAAATTTCATGACATCATGAGTGACATCACTTATCTCTAATCAATTCATTAGACCAAGAAGCATCATTTAAAACATTCAATGCAACCAACCAATCAACAGTTTAGTCCAAAAGCAAAATCAATCTCCTGCACATGCATTGATTAGCTCCCAGTGAATGGGAAATGATCTCATGAGGCAAATCACAGCTTGAAATCAAGAAGCGTCATTAACCTCAGCAAACCTGTGAGAGCGGAGAAAAAGAAGAGTAACAGATGTGTTCAAACCAGCAGCTCGTCCCAGTGTCCTGCAGCGGGACACTGGGACGTGTTCGGGACAGTCCACTCTCCACGGTGGTTTAAAAATAAGAACCAGATCCTCAGTGATATATGAAGACTATAAATCTCTATAAAAAGTGGGGGGAAAAAACCCAGCAGACATCCGGAGGTGACTAATTCCCACTTTGACGCTAGAATTCATTTCTGTTCACTCATCCTCCTCAACGTGTCCCCCCCGATGTGGCCAAATATATAGGCTTTGATATTCCTACGCGCCTTTAAATGGGACAGCAGAGTGGGATTCTGGGTAACAACGTGAGGGGGGACCGCATCCATTTTAAAAATAATGTGAATGATGCAGATACAGGATGTTTTTTTTAAAGGGCCCCGGGAGGGGGGGGGGGGGTGGGGGGGGTATTTTCAGGTTNNATTATTATTACTATTATTATTATTATTATTATTATTATTGTCATTTGTCTGGATTGAAAGTGGATGATGTTGTGCGTTGTTGTGTACATGTGCGCGCGTCCCAGAGTCATGTGTTGTTTGTTATCCCGGAGGCTTCCTTTTCATCCTCTGACCCTCACGAGTCCATCGGACAAAGGCTGCATTGTCTGTTCAATATATCTATGAATACGTTGTAAATATGAAGATTAATTAAGATTAATTAGTCAAAGCTCACTGAGCGTATTCGGGCTTCGTCTGTCCTCTCCTGCAGCGAGAGAACCCGACCAGAAATGGCAAACCATAAAACACACACACGTGGAGGCTGACACGCGTGACCTTCGGCTGCGTGTCCTCAGGCCCAACATGTGAAAGGCTACCTGTGTTCCGAGGGCTTTCAAGGTAGCTCGAATGAAAATGGCTCGTCCTCCCAAAGCTCCATTTCTGAGGCTTTGTCGGAAAAAAAAAAATACACAAAGGCCGCGGAGCTGCAACAGGCACACGACACACACACATACTCAGATAAATGATAAATGAACAGGACAACCAGAAAATCAGGACTCAGATTGTCGGATTCCTCAATGCAGATGATATATTTTTGATATTTATATGTATAATATAATATCTTGTAAATATAAAAAACAGCTTCTCCTTCGTGTCATTCTAAACGGCCGATACATCCGGAGCCTGGAGTCTGTTTAATAAACGATCTGTGGATCCTTTTCCGTAACGCTCATAAGTCTCATTAATAACAATAAAAATAAAAATAATAATAATAATCCTCGTCATCGATAAAAGTCTTGAAAAGCGAGTGATATTTCCTTGTTAATCGTTTTCCTGTGGGTGGAGATTTCCTAACAGACCTCCAGCCGAAAATCTACAAATCCGTCTCCATTAGTGATGTCTGGAGCCTCCTGCTCTCCTCGTTTGGGATTTACTTGGATTTAATGAACATAATTATGCATCAAGATCCTGTTCCAACATTTGGAACAAACACAGAGACTCATTCTGAACGTCCGTCGACGCTATCTGCTAAAATCCCTCATTTGGGAATTAAGAAAAAAAAAAACAGGAAGTGCACACGCAGCCAAACGGTTTGGCGGTCGAGATAAAAAAATAAAAAAAACATCAATACCACTTAAGAGATTCCGCGATAACAAAAAAAAAACTCCACCTGCCTCCAGCATTTTCAAGGAGCTATGTTTTTCCTTATCCGGTGAAATGAAAACACGTTCTAGATTCAGGTGTTCAAAAGATGAACATTTCTCTTAATCCAAAATATGCCGTTTGACTCCGAGGATTCTTTTCTCCGACAACCATCACCTGGTGCTGAATGTAAATCCGTCCCAGTGTGGGAGCAGCCGGCTCCGCAAAGATATCAATACGGACACCTGAGGGGCCTCCCGTTGCCATGACGACCAGCAGCAGCATCCGTCGCCCGTCGCTGCAAACGCTTCATAAACAAATTAGCCCAGAAAGAAGAGGAAAAAATGCTGAGGCCCCCAGCCTTTAATTACCTCCACCTGAAAACTGATGCACATCAAACACGCCTCCTCCTCCTCCTCCTCCTCCTCCTCCTCTCACTCCATCGTCACTTTGGAACATTTGTTCCTTCCCAGGAGAGAGTCGGAGAGAAATGTCAGGACTGGCTTATCTTGCCCTCTCTGGCTTCTCCAGCTGCAGCTTGAAAAAATCCATTTGAATTGGAGTGATTATCTATCTTTTATTATTATTATACGTACTATATATATTTATTCAAATGTTATTATTATTATTCAAATGTTATTATGATTAGGATGATTAGGATTGGTGTTATTATTCAAATATTATTCTTATACCTTATAATAAGTGTTTAATGGGACCTGAAGCTCTGCTGGGTTCACCATACACGCATCCTCCTGCTCACCAGGACATGCACTAACGGCACTCCGTGAAATCATATTGTTTTTCTTCAGGTGCAAATGAAATGCAATTACAGCCCCATGCAGGCACCGAGGCAATTAATAACTGAATTTAACCAAGCTGCTGGATAATGAATGCAATAGGCCTTCGGGGCTTTTATTTTCCTCATTACCAGGTACACACTGTCCTACACAGGGCCAAGCACGGGGGGGGCTTTAAATAACATTGACTATTCCGATTAAACTGTTTGTATGGAGGCACAAAAAAAACTCCGGCCTCCAAAGTGGGATCAATTTACAATCCAATTCATTCCGATTGTTTGGAAACACGCTCACTGTGAGGGGAGAGAATGGGCCCCAGCCATTAAGTGCAACACAAAACCAGAAAGCAGACCAGCTCCTCCTGATGAGGAATGGAAAAAAAAAAAAAAAAAACTTCCTCAGCTTTAATCCGTGAGGATTTATCACTTCTGTCTCCCTTCCAATCAAAACAGCAATCTGCAGGTTTTAAAGCTCATGCTCGTTCCACTCAAGAATCCTCTTATTGGCTCTTTCACCTGCACCATCGGGGGCTTTTGTCAACAGATGGTTGTTGGCTCGGTTGTCATGGCGATGCCTTTAGCGCTCATCACATATACAACAACCTACCTTTTAGCCACTTATCATAGGTGACATCAGAGAAAGTGGCTGTTGAGTGGAGATTTTTGAGAAGTATTTGCATATAGCAAATGAGCCGTCTCCATGACAACATTTATGTCCTATTTATTTCATGAAATAAATCGAAACAAAAGCCACGAAAACTATTGTGTGTGTGTGTGTGTGTGGGTGTGTGTGTGTGGGGGGGGGGGGGGGGGGGGGTCATATAAGGGTCAGTTTTTCCATGTGGGCACCACCTTCCCCCTGGAGACGCCTCATGGAGCAGACGAGCCCAGTTTGTCATTGTGAGATGATTCAGAGTTAAAAAAAAAGCAGGTAAAAAAAAAAAAGATCCTCAGTGAGTCTCTGGCCCGAGGCTGGAGAGACATCAGAGTCGGATCTGAGCTGAATCTGCGGCAGACTCCCTGGTGGCCCAGACCATATGAGAAGCTAAGTTATCTTCTAAGGAGCATGTGTACGTTTCTCACAGATATTCGTTTTCTGGATGTTATTTAAAAAATATATATTTCCTGAATGCCGATTGCATATATTTTAGAAATTGCTGCAAAGGACGAAAAAGCGTAGAAGCGGAAGAAAATGGACGGAATATACATACGTTATGTTACATGTCACCCGTCATATTCGCATAAAACGCCAGCTGATTTTGACCTTGTGGCTGTCCACCTACCTGCCTTCAATCCGACGAGGTCCGACCAGTGAAACTTCCTTTTTTATGATTATTTCTAAATCCTGCTTAAAAATCGGAAAATAAAGTCGTCTGCTTTTAGCGTCTGGGTTTCTTCTCTGTCCTTCCTCCCGGCTCCTCTCCATCGCTCATCTCCCCCCTCTCCTTTCACTCGAGGAGCTCCATCGAGCCACGTCCCTTCAGGTGTCGTGTCCTTGTGTCCCCCGCGAAAAAAAAAAAAAAAAAAGGACACGCTCGGTCACAGCACGCGCATGTTATGACTCCGCTCCCCTACAGACACAACGCAGCCCCCCCAAACAAAGCTGGGCCGGGTTCGAATCAGGAGGTCATCCTGAAAATAAAGAAATAAATCAGCTGGAACAAAGGCCTCCTCCTCCTCCTCCTCTTCCTCCTCCCGGGATAACAACCATATTAACAACTCTCCTCCCGGGCTCCAGCCTGCCAGATAAAAAATATATATACCCTCTGATACACCTTCCTCCCCCGACCCACCACCGCGCGCCCATTTTTATGAAGGTGAATTAGCTGTTGGAATCTGAAAGTAAAATGAGATGCCTGTGCCTGTGGACAGAGGAGAGGCGAGGTATCTGCTCACCTGTCCGACCCCCCCCCCCCCCCAACAAACACCCCCCCCCCCCCCCCCCCCCAAAAAAAACAACAAAAATAGAAAACATTTTAATAAAAAATATTTAAAAAGGAAAAAGATTTTTTTTTAATCATAGCGTCTGAGAAATATGTGAATCACCTTATTTTAGTTTGGAAAAAAAATAGAACGAAATAAAGAAGTGGGTCAGGTGGTTACCACGGCGATGAGAGTCTTCTCAGAACAGATGGTTTTAATAATCTGATTTAATATGGCGGACGCCAAGTGTTTCCTTTATCAAAACATGATCAATTTTTTTTTAATCATAGCGTCTGAGAAATATGTGAATCACCTTAGTTTAGTTTGGAAAAAAAATAGAACGAAATAAAGAAGTGGGTCAGGTGGTTACCACGGCGATGAGAGTCTTCTCAGAACAGATGGTTTTAATAATCTGATTTAATATGGCGGACGCCAAGTGTTTCCTTTATCAAAACATGATCAACCGTGGACCTTCACAGCCCAGCGATGCATCCATCAGAAATACCACACATCCATCACCCACCACCTCCTCCTCTTCCTCCTCCACCACCTCCTCCTCCCGTCACCGGCTGATCAGACGCCAAACACCGAAGCTCCTCCACGCCGCCGCGTTCACGACCCTCCCGCTTTCATCGTAAATCTACCGCGAACAATCCGGTCAGTCCATCAAAACGACAAGCCCCGCCCCCTCTGTCAGATTCAAACGAGAATAATTACCTTATAATTATAATAAATAATAATATAGCCGTAAAGCTAAAGGCTCCTCTGGTCTTTGGTGAGGTTTATGAACATTTACTAGCCTCTCGTGTTTGTGTCTGTGTGATTTGTGCCATTGGCCGGATGCCTGCAGGATGTTTTTTTTTTTTTGGAATACTACAGTAAATGTATTCCACATTATTTACCTGCAGGCCTGCATCACGGCTCCGCCATGTTCAAACATGTTGCTGCAGGTGAAATATAATGAATTTGCGACGAGCGTCACGGCCCTGCAGTCTGAATATGGCAGCGTTGCGTATTTTTACACCAGAACAATCTTTTAACCTTGTGTTTGAAATGAATTTTATTATCGTAAAAAGAACGATCAAATTCGAATGGTTCCAAATGTCACGTTTAGAACTTCATGCATTATGACACGTATTGCTTTTATGAAGCTTTTTTGGGGGTCGATGGAAAATGTAAAAACCGGATTGGTCCTGGTGGTAAATCAAGTCAAACTGCAGTGATTTCTGATTTCTCTGCATCTCATGAGCAATTACTGTCCAACCGAGTGCAAAAATGTGCTTCTCAACCCGGCTCCTAACTGGGCTGCTGAGTGCCATTTTCTTTTTTTTTGGCTGACGCCAGACTGCGGTGGAGTGGAGGCTGCACACATTCCCGGCGCTGATCTTTGTGCCTGAGCTGCAATCATTTGCACTATCTGGCTTTGAGATAAGAAACCGTCTGGTTGCCATGGCGATAATCTGCGGGACACGATAAAGGCCAACGCGCGGATTACACGCCGTGTGTGGCGTTGCTTCGCAGGTGGACCGCTCTGTGCAAAACCTTTGCTGTAAATCTCTGACAGAATCAATGAGGGAATGTATTGATTGTTCATCTGCGTTCTCAAAAGTCATTTTTAAGGCAAAAACGTCAAATATTCTCTAGTTCCTGATTTTTAAATGTTATGATGTTCTTATTTATGATCGCAAATAAATATCTCTGGGGTTTGGAGATTTATTGTATATATATTTACTATTTGAGATCATATTGAAGATTCCTCCAGCGTGAGTGGAATATCCTCCACAGGCGGAACTTTTCCCGTCCGCTCGTGGACCTAATGGATTGTGAAAACAAGGTCAATGATTCTCCTCTGACGAGCGAGGATGCATTAGCCTTCGCCATCCGTCACCGTTTACACTGGAAACCGCGGCATCGGTCATCAGCGGGGCGACGCCCACAAAACAACGGGAGGCACCGGGGATTGGCTGATTGTTTTCTAGCACAGGAAGCAGAGCCTCAAGATCGTGGCCCCAAATGGTTTTTAAATATATATATATATATACACTGTATGCATGGATGTTTAAATGAATCAACTTGCTGCAGACAGGAAGTCAAAAAATGAGGCGAATACTGGTGTGTGCAATTCTCACGCGCCTCTCCGTTGGTGGGATAACCTTGGAGGTCCGAGTCTGCCAGTTTACTTCTGTCATCTCCTCTCAATTTCCACTTTAAACCTCGTCCCCTTCCCCACCCGTCCTCTTTTTTTTCTTTTTGGATTCTTTTATGGCAAATGAAATTTAGCCCAGCGCGGCGGTTGAGCACGGAGGCCTTACCTCATTACAGAAGGTCAACGCAGGCACCCCGTCAATTGTCAGGAAGCTCTCGACAAAAAAAAAAAAAAAACTCGGAATTGATTCATGGACGGCGGCTCTCAGAGGAGATGGAGTGACATTAGGAATGAAAAAAAAAATCTAAAAAATGTGTTGCAGGAGTGATGAAAAGAGTCAAATTGAGTTAGGAGAATTAAAGATAGAAAAGTTGCGTCTCTTTTCCCGGATTAAGCAAAAATCGACACAACAAACGACACAATTGTGCAGAAGTAGAGCAGCACCGATCTGTGTTGGACACCATCAAAGTCTTTATGTCCCCAAAAAACAAGAATCCTACTCAGAGCGGAGGATCCAGAGTCGTGGGCTCCCTCTGCTCAGTCAACGTGTTTGTTGTGTTAACATCAGCTCAGGTCGAACCCCCATGTCAACACACACACTCGCTGTGAACAAGCACCTCAGTGTTTCCTGTCACTTCCTGTTGTGCGTTTTGCTTTTTTCTAACCAGGCCCACTTCCTCCGCTGACTCACATCTTCATGCAGAAGTGCTGCAGAAAGTGATAAACCTCAAAACCCCCCCAAAAACGACGAGGTGCAGTTTATACAACGTTTTATCAACTCTAATTACTCAATAATTCACTGTAAATAAATAATTTGCTGAGGCTTTATAGAGCAGGCGTGAGGCAATAGTGACAGACGATGATGTCACTCAAACCTCAGAACAGGAAGTGTCACCATCAACTCTTCACGTTTGCGTTAAGCGATGTGGACACTTGTATCTGACTTAGGTCCGGAGGTCAAAGCGTCCCATGATGAATGAACGGTTCATTTCTCCTCCAACCCATGAGCAAAGCATTCTTGCATTTTTTTTCTTTTTTTCTTTTTTTATTAATATACCTGCAAAATCGTCAGCCACCCGGGCGGCGCCTCATCAGAGAGATGAAGGCTGGGAAACTAAATCAATAGAGTAAATCTCTTGACACCAAAGGAGCTGATTTCTCCCAACAGATGGGAACCAATTAGCCACCTGACTCCCACAAAGCACTTGGGCAGCGGCGTGGAGCCGATATGCAAATGAAGCGGAGGGAGAGAAAAAAAAGGTGGACGTCGAAATTAATGGAGGAGTGAAAAATGGAAAGTGGGAAAATGATGAATGGCGGGCCGGAGCCAAAGGCTCCTCAGAGGTTACAGAGACGGGGGAAAAAACGTTGTCTTGATCCTCCACCGGCTCCACACACTCCGTTTGGGTCTCACGTGGAATCATTGATCTAGTTAATGAACAGCTTGTCAAATTTCATTTAAGCGACGCACTCTGCAGACCCCGGGGCTGCACACGCTGCACAACCTCACAACCTTCACTCACCAGCAGAATCCAGCCTTGAACATTCTCGCGACAAAAACGCACAAATTTAGAGAAATGTTCAGAGGGATCAGGGACTTAAGGCGTGTGGAGGATTTACGAAAAAAAAAACAAAAAAAACTAATGAGGTGTCGGGGTTTCTGGCCTCGTTCTGAACGTGTCCAAAAGCTCAGAGACGATGTTTACCTTCAATTCTTCCTCCTGCTTACACAAGGTGTTTGATAAGGAAAAAGTAAATATGGCGCCTTAGAGGCTCAGAGTCTGTCAAGGACGAGGACGAGTCACTTCAAAGTCATAGAAAAAAAAAAACTAATGAGGTGTCGGGGTTTCCGGCCTCGCTCTGAACGTGTCCAAAAGCTCAGAGACGATGTTTACCTTCAATTCTTCCTCCTGCTTACACAAGGTGTTTGATAAGGAAAAAGTAAATATGGCGCCTTAGAGGCTCAGAGTCTGTCAAGGACGAGGACGAGTCACTTCAAAGTCATAGATTTGGTGTTTCGTGTGAAAAAATGGACCAAATGACGTCCCTTTCATTAGGACGCCCTCTCGAAGGACTATTCCGATCCGTCCCAATCAGGCACCCATTCACTGCATGAGAGTATCTCGCACTGATGGGACAATGAAGAATCAAGCATCTAATTCCGTCCCGATGCTTCACGGAGGGGTTGAGTTCCCGGTTCTACGCGAGCTGAGGCAAAAAGAAAATTGTGTCCTGACGTGGCTGTCGATATTCATGTTAGAGACACAGCAGAATCTGGTCTGCATCAGAGCCTGAACCAAAAAACACACAACCCCCGATTTTTCAGGGTTTGGGTAAAGGTGGGAAGCTATGCTAAGCTAATTTAGGCGGGATTTTCTTTTTTTCTGCAGGCCTGCGAGGCAACACGCATAGATGACAAGTATAGACATCAAAGGGTTTAAGGCCCAGATTGTGATCTCCCCAGAATTTGTACACACTGAAAGCCCTCTGAAATGAATCAGCCTCCGGGGTTTTGACTGGCCGGCCAATCACGTCTGACCAGGCATCATCAGCTGGTGAAGAATGAAACGTGTGAAACAGACGGACACGGGGATGGAAACGAAACTCCCAGGAATTTCCTATATTGATCATTATCACTCGCTTCCAGTCATTCCTGGAAGACTAACTGTCCTTCGCCGGCCAAGCCTTGAGAAATGTGCTTCACTAAAGTACGTCATTAAACTCTGTGGCCTTTAGATGATCCGTTTGTCTATAGTTATTCAATATTTAAATGACAGCGATGCGTGACCCAAAGGAAAGCAGGAAATTCCACAACTAACACTCCCGATTCAATCCGCTGCCATTGATTATGTAACTGTTGATCACCTGACTAGTCTCTGCTCTCAAAACAAAATCCCAAGGTTTCCAGGACAACATCATCAATATTTAATGACATTATTAAAAGCTCCCCCAGGAGCCAGAGGACACTTTATACAACTCGTTACACAGGCAGCGCAGTAAACCTCCCGCTTTAAAGTGGCTCCTATTTTATTATCTACACTTTCCTTTCAGGCCAAAAGTGTCCGGATCTGTTTTTTTTTGTGCTGAAAGGCGGAAATGGACAACTTTGCGTTTGGTCCAACGTGAAGTCAGGGAGTGTCCCCCCGGGGGGGCCTCAGGCCACCATCGCCAGTTCCCAGACTCCGCGGTGACGTCTTTGAATTCCTCCTTCGCTCCAAACACAACAAAACCCCCCTCAAGGTATTCAGCTGACCACAACGTGAAACCCAAGAGAAGCAAGGACTCCTTCCGCACAAATCCAAACAAGCTCGCATGAAGATAAACACACGCTCATCTGCTGTAAATGGCGTTGGTGTGGGCAGAGATTTTTTTTTTTAATTCACAGAGGAGTACAACCCTGCCAACCTCATCTATAAAACTGGAACTCAGGCACAACTGCCAGAAATAAACCTCAGACCACAATGGTTCTCCACCTTTACTGTCCAACACACACACACACACACAGACAAAAAAAACGCAGACACACCCACACACACACACGCTTCCTGAGGTGAAGTGAATTGACCTGCTGCTTCTGATAATGTCGCTAATCTGTCATCATCACCTCAAAGGTCACGCGAGGACAAAGACCATTCCAAAGGCTGACCACACATTGGATTTTTTTTCCCTTTGAAATCCAACTACTGTTTACTATCCATCTACGTTATTATGGTTGTTCTATTTGACGTCTCACAGGTCCCTGGTAACCCCACCCTGAAACGCCAACGTGAACCAAGGTGTTTGTCTTCATCCGTGTAGGACACATTAAACAAAAAACAGTGAAATGGTTTTAGTCAATCTCAGACTTCCTGTTTTATTTTGGTAATCACCGGTCTTATCTTAGTTTGCCCCCACTTTACTTCCTGTCCTCCCGCGTTTTCCCGCTCTGGTGATTACCTGATGTGTCTCACCTGGCTTTAATTTCCTCGGTCTCCTCCTCCCAGTGTATATAAACCCCAGAGTTTCACTTCCCCGGTGCTGAGCAGTCCACCCTGGACTCTGCTGAGAGGTTTCTGCCCCCTGCTTCCGGTTATTACATGATATCATTAACATTACTATCATCACAGCGTCTTTTCGGTGACGTTGCTGGAATCTCTTGCCTGATTATCAGGTTCAGCATCATGAACCTGGATCAGCAGATCGCGTTCTAAATCTGCATACAATACACACGCAACAGGAAACAAAGGCTTCTTCCACTTCATGATCTACCCCTGAGGAGACCGAAAGTCAAAAAGCGTTTTTATAAATAATAACAATTAAAAAAAAACACACACACAGATGCTGATGGAAAGGTGTGGAAACCGGGAACAACCCAAAGTGACCCTGAGCCACTGAGAAACCCTGATCTTTGTTTGTTTGTAGGAATACCGAAGTGAGAGGAAAGTTAACCTCATTGTTGTGTCGCCATTAAATCAGCGCAACAATGGAGACACAACGGCTTTAACACAAAGGAGATTGTGTGAGTCCGACACACAACAGCCCGGTTTCAGACTCGGAGCTGAGAGGCGGCGAAAGGGAGGAATAAAAGAGTGGAAATATAAAGAAATGAAATAAAATAATAATAAAAACATAAAAAAAAAAACCCACAGCTGCAGGAAGGTGTGAACACAACACGCGCGCGCGCTGCACAGTTGAGTATGCAGACAAAGACATACACACGGGGATGCTGGCACAACAAAGAAAAAAAGACACAACAACCTCCAAACGCAGGGGAAAGAAACAACAACTTCCCCGCGGACGGAACCCAACTATCACAAATCACAGCCTTTCACTCACTCGGCGGCTCCTCACCGTGTCCGCGCTCCTGTGTCCTCGCGCTGCTCGGCGGCGCGTGCGTCTGTCCGCTCCGCCGCGCCTCGATCTGGGGCAGCGGCAGCGGCGACAGTGGTTGTGCAACGCTCCGCCCGGCGCGGTGGGCGGTGAGGCGGAGGCTCGATGCCCGGGGACAGCAGCGCGAAGCCCCGCCTGCGTCCGTCCGTCTGTCCGTCCGGTCCGGGCTGCGGCTCCAGCGCCCGCATCCCGCCAAGGCTCCGGAGCCTCACGCGCTTATAAAGCCACGAGGGAGGCGCGCGCGCACACACACACAGGGAGAGGGAAGAGGACACTCTGTCCTCTCCGGTCCTGTCCTCCCAAACCTCTGGGACATGTCTGCGCCGTATTGGGACATTAGGCCAGATGTGTAATAATTGGGGGGGCAGGTGAGGGCCCAGTAGTCCCTCTGGTTATTAAACCCTTTGTGTTGTACCCCTCCCAAATATGTTTGTGTATTTTGCATCCCCCCAATAACCATAACCTTGTCTGTGACCCAAATGCTCACCCACGTGTCCTCTGATGGGTCCAATCTACATCTCGATGCCCCCCAACTTCATCCAGATACCCCCTGGTTGGCTCCTGTGACCTTTGACCCCTCCAATCAAACCAAACTTGGTTGTTGTTCCCTACAGGTGCATTAAGTCCTTGACCTCATAACAAATTAGCCTTAAAGTTGTATATGTATCATACAAAAAACTGAGCTCCCTTATAGGGAGCAGAGGTCAGAATCTGTAAATAGCCCTTTAAGAAATTGGACCCTGACCATAAACAGCCATGTTTTTTTATTTAAAATCCACCTTTGGCATCCAGGGCCAAGTTAATATGCTGTAAGTCACAAGCGCCATCTCTTGTGGCAAAAATACAGTTGAATTTCAAATTAAAATCTAATTTAATTTAGATATAATGAAGTGTTCCTCTGAGGGCATAATGATCCTCTCTGGGGTTAAATTATTTAAAAAAAACCCATAAAGAAGCTTTTAACAGGCCACTATATTTATTTATGAGTTTGTGTGTTTGAATATGTTCTCTATGAGACACCTGGGACTCCTTCCCTGACAGTATCACCGCAGAGAGAGCCCCCTGTGATATATTTGCTTTAATTATGGAAGATAATGAATTTAAATGTGTCATGTATCAAGGTTCTGAAATGGCGAGGCGCCCCAGGAGGCCGTAAAAATGTCTGATGTTGCCTCAGGCTCCGGGGGGAAAATCTGATACAGGAAATTGAGTTAATGAAAATGGATGTGGCGTCTGAAATGCTAATGTTGACTTTTGGCGCCTAAAATTGGCGCCGGCCCGCGGGACACGTCGAGCTGCTGTGGTTTCCCGCTGGTTTAAATCTGTGTGTGCGTGTGTGTGTGAGACACACACTCCTCCAGGGACCTCACAGCTAACCTTTAGCTTATACCACTAGATACATTTTGCACTTTTTTTTTTCCTGGCTCGTTCACAAATTGTGCGCTTGAGATCATTCGCAAACAGAAAAAAGAAAAAAAAAAAAACGTTCAGGTTCTCGCTCACCTTTTGCTAAAGTTGTTCTCTGCGTTGGCTCCGCCCACGTGAAGCCGCTGGCAGTTCATTAAAGGAAGCACATGCGCGGCTCGGGCATGCCTGTCAGACCTGTCAATCATCCCCTCCATCATCGGCCTAATTGGCACGCAGGAGGACACGCTGGCGTCCAATAAACACAGACGGACAATCCTCGTGATCAATAACGTCTGAGGAGCAGCTGCTTCTAACCTCTGTGCGGACGTGTGTTTCATTTTCATGTATTACTCTTTCCAATCGGGAACAGTGGGAACATCTCTCCGTTGAAGGGGCGGGATGTCGTGACGTGACATGGAGAAAGAGACGACGGATAAAGATGAAATCCAAGTTGTGAGGTTCTTCGGATAGCGTCGCATCCACTTTCTGCTTCTGTTGGATTACACACACACACACACACATATGCCCTTTCCGGCTGTTTATTCTCTTCCTCCTCCATTGTCTCTTATGAACGAGTGATGAAAAACACTGAGCACTTACATTCCTGGAAAATCAGGTCATCCACTGAACTGAGTAAAAAAAAAACTCAAACTGGGACGGAGGGGTGGGGGGGGGGGGGGGGGGGGGGGGGGAAACAAGGGGGGGGGTGAGAGCTGACACACTTTTGTGTCGACTTTTATGTCACAAAACATCCTACACCTGGTGCCACCTCAGCCTGAATGTATGGTGTGTTAGTGTGTGTGTGTGTGTTTCTTTTGTGTAATTGTGTCCACCAGCAGCAACATGCACCAACTGCTCCAGACTGTTGTTTAGTTGTTGTGTAAATAAAGGTGATTGTGTTTTTCCTCCTTCAAGGCGCGGACTCCTGCAGGGACGTAACACCCACACACACACACACACACACCCACACACGCCCCTCCCCCGGCCTGTGTTTCCTGTGCTTCCATGGGAGCTTCTAATTGCCTATTGTGCTGCTGCTGGTCTGTCTGGGTGATGTGCAGTGACAAGCTGAAGAGAAGAAGAAAAAAAAAAAAGAAAGAAAGGAAGAAAGAAAGGAAGAAGTGATGTGCTCTCTCTGGAGGTTCTGTGAGAAGAGCCTGATCCGTCTCTCACACGATCCCTCGCCCACACAGACCCGCTCCTCCTCCTCCTCCTCCTCCTCCTCCTCCTCCTCCTCCTCCTCCTCCTCCTCCTCCTCCTCCTCCTCCTCCTCCTCCTCCTCCTCCTCATGTGCAGTGACAAGCTGAAGAGAAGAAGAAAAAAAAAAAAAAAAAGAAAGGAAGAAAGAAAGGAAGAAGTGATGTGCTCTCTCTAGAGGTTCTGTGAGAAGAGCCTGATCCGTCTCTCACACGATCCCTCGCCCACACAGACCCGCTCCTCCTCCTCCTCCTCCTCCTCCTCCTCCTCGTGCCTGATGTCATGCATGGCACGTATGTCAAGTGGAAGTGTCATGTAAGTCGAGGGGGAAGTTGAGCGTGGCTTGTTCCCATGGCGACCACGTGGGTAAAAAAAAAAAAAAAAAAGGAAAAAGCAGAGGGATATGACAGGTGGTCCACAAAAGTTTAGTTTAGTTTCTCAAAAAAAAAAAAAAAAAAATCTTTTAAAATCGAGTGAACTCAGAAAACCTGATGTTTCCACCTATTGAAGCCTTTGGCTGATTAGCGTGTGGGCGTCGAGGTTGAGTGAGCGTGACCTTGTACCATTCACAGCAATGGGAACCACACCGCTGTTGATCACAGAGCCGCACTTTTCCCACGATGCCGAGCGTTTTTCAGACGCTCTCCAGCCTTGAAGCTGAGCTCTCACACAGACCGGTGAACTCCTGACATATAAAGGAGAGGAAATCGAGCAGTTTTTTTTTTTTTTCCGATAATACGTGTAATATAAAAATATAAATGATAAAAAGAACCTGTGGTGCCAACTGTGCTACAGTGTGTTCAATTCATACAAACACTGATTCCACATCAATGCATCATAATGATGCATTCATTTTATTTTTTATAATATCACTCAGTGAGAAATGGGAAATTGGGGATTAAGTTTAGATCCGAGATCATTTTTTTTTTTAAATGACAGTCAATATCCAAAAATGTATGAATTCATCTGTAGTTTTAAAAAAAACATCAATTCTGTCATTGCTCAGAAATATGCTCTCTGATGAAGTTCCGATTTTTGGAGGTCAGATCAAACGTATCACCTCGAAAGTCTTGGTGAGGTATAAATTAAAAACGGAATCTCTACAAAGCTGGAAGATGGAAGTTTTTTTTTTCTTTTCCAAAAATATTCTAAAATAATAGATGAATAAATGATGTCTCATACATAATCAATCTGAACTCTGCCTGTGGCAGCCAGTTTTTACGAGAAGGACATTTTTCAGTGACGCTTGAAACAGTCGGATATAAAGCCAAAGCGGAATGAAAGCACATTAACATAATCAACAGGAACGCGAGGGTTTCATTTCATGTGGAGACAAATACCACTGCTTTGTCTTCTCCATCAATTTATTGATTGATTGATTGATTGATTCGAAAATCAAAAGAATGCCAATATTTACAGATGCCTGGGTTTTCTATGACATATTCTATTCTATAACAATCGTTTGTTTTTTGACTCTTGGTGGAAAACGTTCAGGGATCAATTATCGACCTTTCAAGTTTTAAAACTGGCGTTTTTTTTGCCTCTTTGACAAGTAGCAACTAGAGGAGAAAAAAATAAGAAGTTTCTGATGCTCCAGATCAAGACAGAGGGAGGATTAGGGCCCTGAAAGAAAAATCCAGTGACGCGTGTGTACGTGTGCTTGTGCAGACTCACACTTCCTCCTCGCCTCGGTACATGTCGCACTTCTTTCCTTTTTGATTTTTTTGGATTTCCTCCACTTTTTCGGCTTCACTCCATCTTTTTTCTTCTTCTTCTTCTTCTTCTCACCCACGTTACGTGCCTCTCATCTCTCCGATTCCTCATCCTGTCTAATTAATTCTGGGCTCTCATCTCTCCCCGGCTGTGGGTGATCAATGATCTCTCACTCATTTACTTGGCGGCGGCCAGTTGGCTGATTTCTGGCCGCTGGTGGTTATATGTGTCGAGTATAAAATGAAGTGAGTGTGAAGGAAGATGAAGCAGAAATTGAATTATTTTTTTATTTATTTTTTTTGAAAGCTGGCAGCTTCTCACTCCAGAAGGTTGACCTTCAATTCTAATGCTGAGTGGAGATGGATGAATATATTATATATATATATATATTGCATACGCAGAAACGCACATAGTGTGTGTGAGTGTGTGCGCATCCACCTCCGCAGCGTCCGGGGCCCTAATGACCTTGTTATGAGAGAGATTTCATGCATTTGGAGGA
This sequence comes from Colistium nudipinnis, assembly GCA_016785305.1. NCBI lineage: Eukaryota > Metazoa > Chordata > Actinopteri > Pleuronectiformes > Rhombosoleidae > Colistium > Colistium nudipinnis. The sequence continues at coordinate 2,357,192 of JAFBJU010000614.1, forward strand.
TGGACCCAAGCGTGACGGTAAACGCGTGAATCTCCACCCCATCTCCGATGATCTCCGATTCAGCGCCGTTTAATCCGCGATGGGGCCGCGCTGGGTTGTCCTGCAAAAAAAAAAAAGTCTGTGGCTGGGTCAAATATTTCCAATCCACCGGGGATTATTTGAGCCTTCCTCGGGAAAATTCGGAGAAAACGAAGAATCAGGAAAAAAAAAAAAACGTCCCTATCTTGTGTTAACAGACTGGCTGTAAAAAAAAAAAAAAAAGAAGCAGCCGTGAGATCAAATCCTTCCTCGCTCCGGAGGTTTTTATTCTTCACATTTAAAGGGATGAGTTTAATTTGAAGGGAAAAGCGTAAAATTCAGCGAGGTTACCTTCACGTTCGAGATTTACACCCCCGCCTCAGCTGAGAGATAAATGTTTGCTGGTTCAGGGATTTAATCGGGTTGTGAGGATTGTGTCTGGTGTGTTGGTCTCACAGTGGGACTGTAGTGTACAGTACAAAGTATTACCTTTTTTTTTTCGCCATGAATTCTAGCAGACCACACACTGGAAGCTTTGCACGCCATCTGCGCTTCAGTTTCATCAAGTGTGGGGAGAACACGTAGCAGGAGACGCACAAATGGACCCCAACGTGGAGGAGTTTTCACACGAGGGTTTATCTCACCAAAGAAATATCATAAAAACCTACACTTTTCAATCTTTTGGGGGGGAATTGTTTGTATATAGTGTCTGAGAGGGCTTTTATTGTGAAAATGGGAAAACCATCTTTTATTTTCTCTGCCATGGCTGCTGTCACACAAACTGGAAATAAAGATGGACGACGCGCCTCTGCCTCTCTCCCACTGCGCAAACGAGAAGTCCATCTTTATTTACGCTCTCTGGTATTTTAAGGGAGCAACAACGCCACACAATCTGCTCGCATGCACTTTCATGTCAAATATAATATAGATACTGTAAAAAAAAAAAAAGGTTTCGGAATCGGAGAAGATAAAAAAATAATGGTCTCGTTTGACTCCAACCCTCATGTTTGACATTAGACCTGCGGAGAAGATAAAAGGTGTGCGTGTGTGTGTGTGTTACGTAAACAGGATTAGCTCCTTTCTCCGTCCTGTGTGTTGTTTGCTCGCCCCCTCTCCCCCTCCCTCTCTCTCTCCTGTAAATCCTCCTCTGCCAATGAGAGCCGTCACATCTGCTGCCTGTTTCTGGCAATTAGGCCCCGCCGAGAGGAACACGTTGAGAGGCCTCGGCTCCACGTGTTGGTAATCTGCCACTTCCTGGATTCTGAGGTTCCACCCCGCCGTGTTTGTTTGGGGCGAAAGTCTGGGTGGACGGGGACGTCCCTCTGCAGAGGCCCAGCCTGAGACGCCCCGAACACACAAAAACACTGATTAGCTCCGCTGCCAGGAATTCAACCCAGGAAAACCGCCCACTGTGTGTGTGTGTCCGTGTGTTATTGCACGTCATGTTGTGAGGACCTTAATCTGTTTGCACATTACTCACATTACGGAGACTCGTGTCTTTTACGAGGACAGAAAACAAATTCAAGGTCAATGATTAGATTTTAAGGTCAAGGCGCCTGAGATAAGCTCAGGTTTAAGAAAAAAGTGGATTTCATTTCATATTTGAGGCCGTCCGCAGAAAGGCATCGTCACGGTTACGCAACAACAACAACACAACCTCCAACATGCTGCAGTATAAGCGCTGCACGCCCCCCTGAACTCCGGCCATTATATGCTCCTCCTGTAAAAAAAAAAGAAAGAAAAACATCACCACGGGTCATTTGTCAAGTGGACGTGTAAAAGCAGCAAAGTTGTGAGTCTGATCTACGCCGCGTCACCTCGCCGAGGCCGGTTTCTCCGCCCAGTGATGGAGCTGTTCACGCCGCGGCCAACAGGTCACACGCCCCCCCTCAGTCCTGGAGACCTCACGCACCAGATTCCTTTTCACACAACACTGACTCTGCATCCCTTTCCCACTGTTGTGGTGTCCGTTGTGTTGCTCTGTGGTGCGTGTGAGGGGCCGCGGCTCCTCCAGCTACCAAGCCGCATGATAGTGTGAATCATCCCAATGAACAGAGGAAGAGGAGGAGGAGGAGGAGGAAGGGGGGGGGGGGTGCACCCTTGACATTTACGTGTGCAGCTCAAGAGCAGCAGAGCATCACCCGTCTCTGAGTTTGACCTTCTCCATAAACACTCGTCGTGGATGCTTTGAAAAAAAAATCAAAATCAAAATAAATAAATAAAAGAAGGGTCGGTGATAGCTTCTAACAGTGGAGACAGTGCGCCTCACCCCTCCCGAGGGGTCCGATGTCGCCACGTTACATCACTGACGCATGACCCGATGTGTAGCTTTGAACTTCAAACTAATGCATTTTTTTTTTTTAATTGTGATAATCATTATCTAAGGTTTTTAAGAAAAAAGATCGGATTGCAGCCCAGTTTGAATTCTGGGGGGAATTGAATTATAAAAAAACACAAAAAACGGAGAACAAAAATGACTCAAATCACAGACTTTAATTCCAATAGTTGTGACTGTTATTAATTGTGTGTTGCTATGACAACAAAGGGATGGAGTGATATTTTGGACGTCAAAAAGCCTCCCTAGTTTTTTTTTGAAGCCCATTTCCGGCTTTTTGGTGAAAATGCCACATAATGTTGGGTTGTCCACATACTTTTGGAAACCAGGGTAATTCTGGTGAAACTAATAACGTCACCAGCTGTGGCTTCACAGACACACACCAGCTCCTGTGTTCGTGCCCCGTGTCACTGTCGTATTTATAAAAGCAATAACACACTCAAGGTCGTGTTGTACTGGAGCCGATCTACAATTTTTCCTCCAGCTGAAGCGCGACCTTCATCGTGTTAGTGTAAAATAAAGACCTGAGTGTAGGAGGTGGAAATCAAACCTCTGGAACCATCTGAAAAAAAAATCACTGCAGGCTTTACAGCAGCATGCGCAGATTAAAAAAAAAAAAAACGTCTGGGTCATGTGACCAGAGGACACAGAGTGACTGATGCCGTCCCGGGACCTCTCGGGCCGGAGTGGCCAGCCGTGGCCGGCGCTCTAATTGTGCATCTGGGTGACAGCAGGGATCTTCTGACGGGACATCCATCACGTGCTCCGAGAGCCTCGGGGGCCGAGCGAGGGGAACGAGTCTGATGACGTGTGCCGACCGTGCTCGTCAGTCTTTCGATGGAAAAGGTGGACAGACACATGCAAAGACCAAAAAAAAATCTAATGTTGTTTTCATGTCGTAGAAGATCTGGTGGAAGAGCTTGACAGAGGTATTTATGTCTGCCCACGTGACCTTTGACCTCATAATGAGGGTCAGCTCACACAGCCTACAAACTGGGTCCTGTTCAGTTCTATTGATTTTTCTGTATTGACATGTAAACACTGGAAACCACCTCCGGCTGCAGGAGCTGTTTCCTGGATCATGTTACGTCTTGAAGAAAAATCACCTGAGGTGAAAAAAAAAATCCTCTCTGGCTGAAGTTCAGCTCCGGCTTATTTTTTTAAAAATCCTGTTTAAAAAGCAGCGAGAGAGAGAATTCTCTTCTTCCCAGTAATCTGGCGCCGACGTCGCCTGACGATGAACATTTGAAAACATTTTTGAAACCGCGCGACAGGGAAAAAAAAAAAAAACACTTGACAGCTCGACAGAATTACTCCCAGCAGATAAGGAGGCAGAATGGATGCTCTCTGCCTCCCACGGCTTTTACAGGCATCTCCTGCAGCGACACACGCACACACACGCACACACACAGACATACACAAATAGTTGGAATACGGGCTGAGACGTTTTCAGGGGAAGTGTTAAAAAAACGGAAAATGGCTCAATGACAAATTCAGATTTTGGCATAAAACAGACGCAGTCAGAAACTGAAATCTAGTCTGTCATTAATGGCTGCAATAAATAAAAACATGGAATATATTCGCTGGGGTTTCAAAAAGACAAACACTTTACATTTAAATAACAAATCAAATATATAAGAAGTGAAAATGTACACAGAATAACAATAGAAGACTTTACTCCAGCCTCCACGGTTGACCACGATAATCTATTTAGCACAAAAATAAGCCGTTTCCATTTATCTGTTTATTTATTAATGTTTCCCAGCAGCCCCGGCTCGATTAAACAGCTGATTTCTAAAAGCTTTAGCTCTGGCTGTGTTTTTTTTTTTTATTATTTCCCTCGTTTGCGTGCGCTCAGGTTTTTTTGGTCGGAACAGAATCCCACAATCGCTGGTACACTTCACAGATTCATGGCGCTGAAAACCAAACGGCTCGTAAAGTCCACGAAGCCCGAGATGGAAACGTGTTTATCTCAGAGGATTTCTTTTTCATTCTTTCTACTCTCGGCAGAACAAGTTGGTGTGCATGAAGTGAAAAAAATCCTCACTGCATCATGTTTTGTTTTTATATATATATATATATATATATACCCACATGAGACCTCAGACGGTTTCTGTCTCTCTGCATTAGATATATGTGACACACAACTCACGCTGCAAATCCAGGCGGGAGCCCAATCACTTCCAAGCCTTTCACATTTTACCCATAATGCCGGCGTCACGCAGACGGTGCAGATATGAGCTCTCTGTCCACGGAATCTGAGGGGAAATCATGAGCGGCAGCTTCAAAGACTGACTTAAGAGGCTTCTCTTTTAAAATAATGGCAAATTGTCTTTGCTTCAGAGAAATTCACACATGCAACGCAGGCCTTTTGAAGGCCTCTCATTGTGTGTGCGTGTGTGTGCGTGTGGCTCTCCGTGGAGGATTGTGAGACTCTGAAGTTCACACAACCCGACAACCCCTCCTCTCACAGGAGGCCACTCTCAGAAACATGCTCCCTACATATTGTACTTCCCCTGCAGCCAGAGGAAAAACCATTACTGCTGCACATGTCATTAAGCGTCTCATTTAGAACAATGTCCGTGAAATTCGGTTTCATTACCTGCTGAACACTGCACAAACTCTAATGGTGTGCTCCAACATGAGTCATTATTTATTCAGTGCAATTGTGTATTTTTTATTTATTTTTCCCCCACCCTCGGGCAGCGACATTACACGTTATCGCCTCCACAGCTCGACAGGAGTCCAATAACGTCTGATTTGTCTATTATTACAGTGCCATGTTGGAAAAAACCCACAAACATCCATTTTCATTCATGCATCCTACTGTTGTGTTGTGGTGGGATTTTTTTTTTGTTTTTTTTTGCCAAGTCTGCAGCTCTCTGAACAACAGCAGCAGCTTCTCAATGTGAGGGGAAGTATTGATGACTAGTTTTTCTCGGCAGAACAAGTTGGTGTGCATGAAGTGAAAAAAATCCTCACTGCATCATGTTTTGTTTTTATATATATATATATATATATATACCCACATGAGACCTCAGACGGTTTCTGTCTCTCTGCATTAGATATATGTGACACACAACTCACGCTGCAAATCCAGGCGGGAGCCCAATCACTTCCATGCCTTTCACATTTTACCCATAATGCCGGCGTCACGCAGACGGTGCAGATATGAGCTCTCTGTCCACGGAATCTGAGGGGAAATCATGAGCGGCAGCTTCAAAGACTGACTTAAGAGGCTTCTCTTTTAAAATAATGGCAAATTGTCTTTGCTTCAGAGAAATTCACACATGCAACGCAGGCCTTTTGAAGGCCTCTCATTGTGTGTGCGTGTGTGTGCGTGTGGCTCTCCGTGGAGGATTGTGAGACTCTGAAGTTCACACAACCCGACAACCCCTCCTCTCACAGGAGGCCACTCTCAGAAACATGCTCCCTACATATTGTACTTCCCCTGCAGCCAGAGGAAAAACCATTACTGCTGCACATGTCATTAAGCGTCTCATTTGGAACAATGTCCGTGAAATTCGGTTTCATTACCTGCTGAACACTGCACAAACTCTAATGGTGTGCTCCAACATGAGTCATTATTTATTCAGTGCAATTGTGTATTTTTTATTTATTTTTCCCCCACCCTCGGGCAGCGACATTACACGTTATCGCCTCCACAGCTCGACAGGAGTCCAATAACGTCTGATTTGTCTATTATTACAGTGCCATGTTGGAAAAAACCCACAAACATCCATTTTCATTCATGCATCCCACTGTTGCGTTGTGGTGGGTTTTTTTTTTTTTTTTTTTGCCAAGTCTGCAGCTCTCTGAACAACAGCAGCAGCTTCTCAATGTGAGGGGAAGTATTGATGACTAGTTTTTCAATTTCAGAGCAGACCCACAGTGATTGGTTAATTTAAAATATTTATAAATGTTTTCACCACCTTCAATAAAAGAAAAAATCAAATCTTGAATACAAACAACCTTGATTTGACTTTTTCCACCTGGGGAAGTGTATGTACAAATACTTCCATCTAGTGGTCAAATGCGGTCATTACATCTTTATTCAATTTCGTATTCAGGTTTTTGGTCTACAAAAACACAAACAAGAAGTTGTAATAAATTCTGTGTTTTATTTAAATATCAATAAATAGTGAACAGAGTGTTTGTTTCATAAAATAATATTAAGTGACATTATAAATTAAGTGAATATGTACAGTTTTCTTAAAAGTGCTTTTTCCACTTGGTGCTCTTGTGCAAATCAGCATCTTGTGTCTTTCCTGAGAGTTCCTGAAGAGAGAAAACAAATGACAGTTCAAAATGATAACATGCCTGAAGGATTCTGGACTTTGTGAATTTAAAGACTTGTGGTGAGCTGATTTTGAAAAACCAACCTTGTGATTGTGATTTCTTGTGTTTGTTCAAGTGCTGTGACCTGGTTTCATTCTTGAAGAGGTCGCCGTTTTGGTTCGGCATCATGGCCTTCCACGGCTTCTCTGACGAATGAGAACCTGGGACGAGCAAAAGAGGACACAGACGAGTTAGCAAGAACAGATTATTGCCATGGAACACTTAAACGGCCACATTTGAGTTCCTCACCAGTTTGCCACCTGTGTGTCAGATAAATATGATCCACGTTCCTGGGCATGGCGCAGTTTTCGTCCATTTCTGGGATGTTGTTGCCGTGGGGACAGTGGCGCAGCCGCTCCCAGGCGACAGGCTGGCGCTGCGGCTCATTGCACGCACAGTTCTTCTCCCTCAGCTTCGGGTACGTGGCCGCGGGAAACTTCTCCACGTTCTGCTTGGACGCCAGCGGCCTCTTCTCGCCCGGAAGCGTCCTCGGATCTTCGGCCGGCCGCCATTTTGGGCCTCGGTGATAGGAGCCGTTCTCTGAGGATTCTCCCTCCGTGTCCAGTCCGTGGTGGAGAACGCGCACATCGGGGATGGAGCCTTTTCTCACTAGTTTCTTGGGGTGAAATTTACACGCGTCGCACGTCGGGACCAGCGCCTCGTTCCATTGTTGGAGGGGAACCGCTTTTCTTTTCGAGCTCCCGCCGGCGGTTCCTGGACTGGCCTGTGTGCGGCGTTTGGACAAACATCTGGAGCAGAGCCGCTCCCGCTTGGACGGATACGCGGTGAACACCTTCTGGTTGAAATTCCTCCTCATGCAGCACTCGTGGTCGGAGAGGCTCCTCCGCTCCGCCTTCCCTTTGGGCTTGTACCTCTCTTTGTGCTTCCTCGCGCTCTGCTGCTCTTTGTACTCCAGGTCCAGTTTTCTTCTTCTGGCCGGAACGTCCAAAGCGCAGCTGCTCCCGGGTCTGCTCGGCTTCTTGGGCGTCGCCGGCCTCTTCCCGCAGCAGTAGACGTTATCAAAGTCGGCGAGCCAGCTGGTGGAAGGGAGATAAGTGGGCAAAGATTCAAAGGAAGTGTCCTGCTGGTCCTGAAGGTTGGTTTCTCTTCTTTGTTGGTTTCCATCCAACTTTAGAGGGGAGTTCTCCAGCAGAAGATCCACTTCGGCTGCGTGTTTTAATTTAGTCTCTGAAACGTCCATGGTGGGACAGATCATCTCGTCCACAGGACCCTCCTCCGTGGGGACCGTGTCCTCCGGTTCCTCCTCTGCCAGAGGAGGCATCTCCATCATGGAGACAAACTGCTCCGTGGGATCGTCCTCTCTCAGACTAAACACTTCTGTGGACATTTCGGCCACAAACTGCAGCGTGTCATCGTGAGAGTCCGTCGTGCGGTGGTTCTGAATCAGCGACTCAGGCGAGGGAATTAAGGTTTCCTCCGCCGACCACACAGTGGACTCCATCCGTCGCAGCTCATCCAGATACTTGGAGTCAAATGGCAGGTGGACCACCTTAAACGGGAAGTTCTTACTCCCCGAGTCCTCCGCGTCAATCCGAGCCGGTACTTGAGATCCCAAATAGGAGATCTCTGGGACAGGGTCCACCCGAGTCGTGGAGTCCTCAGGAGCAGAGACCTCCTCACTGTGTCCTCCAACGAAAAGGATGTCAGGATGAGCTTGAAGGTTCTTCTCTGACGGCTCAGCAGGAAGTCTTAGTTTGTCCTCTTGCAGCACGCCGCCCTGCAGGACGGCGCTACACTGAACCACGTCCTCTGAATATCTGTGGGACACCTCGGCGGTCTCATGGGAGTGCAGAAGCTGCAGACCCACAGGCGTGGTGCAGCACTCGATCCTCACTTCCTCCGTCTGGATCAGGAAGCCGCCGTTTGGTGGCGACGTCCTGCTCGGGGAAGGCGGCGCTGTGTCGCGAAGCTCCAGAGGAGGATTCAGCTTCTTCTTCTGCACGGCCGAGGGTGGTGAAAGCTCGAGGCCCCTGGGAGAATCGCTGGCGCAGGCCAGGAGGCCACCGGAGGCCCGGGCGTCCCCGGGGCTCGGGGTGCTGGTTCTGTGGGCCGCAGACAGCGGCTCGGTTTGCACCTGGGAGCTGGTCATCTCTCGGGCCGGGCCGCTGTGTTGATAGCGGAACCTGCGGGAGTGGTAGGCCATGGTGTGGTAGTACTGGGGGTTGAGCATGCGTCTGTAGTCCATGAGGTGGAGGTGGGTGTGGGGCACCACGAAGCCCGGAGGCTCCAGGTACGGGTTGGGCTGGTAGTGGGGCATCACCGGCACGCCGTAACCTGTAACACAAAGAATCGGGTGAAAGGATCAACCAGGAAATGGTTCGTTAATTATTATTATTTTAGCATGTCAATGGTTACAAATCAGCATGGTGAAATGAAGACGAATTGGATTTTCTTTTTGTTATCTGATCAGAAAGAATCATACAACATTCCACACGCATAGCCAGATAGACCTTTACCTAAACCAGGGTATCCATAGTAGGGGTTGTAGGACACGGGTATGGGCACAGGCACAGGCCACTGCAGACCCTGCATGGGCACGTACGGCTGCGGGGGCTGGATGTAGAAGAAAGGCTTGTGGTGCTGCTCCTCCGGACGAGGAGCTCCTGAAGGTCCTGGAGCTGGGTGGCGGGCGCCCTGCGGAGCTCCATGTGGCGGGTTTGGACCCCGAGGGCCCAGACCGTAGGATTGATGCATGGCTGCCGTGGCGGCCATACCTGACAAAGAGACACGTTCAAAGGTATGTTTGTTGTTGTCTCTATTGCGAAACACCAGATATTTAACAAGAAGAAAAAAAAAAGAAAGTCACCTAAACGCAAAAAAAAAAGAGATTCACCAACAATCCCACTCTGCCTTCCAAGTATGATTTAAATTGGAAATCAAAGGTGTGGACTCCAGATGCAGTTGTGTTTGTCAGACGCTTCTCTTATTGGCTCAAATTGTTCTCCCAGGTGACGATTGCCCAATTAGAGATTAATGACCAGCTATTTAGAGCCAATGAAAAACAGTTTGTGTCCCAGTGAGTCACATCAACTCACCTGAGGGACGATCGGGGGACTCAAGCAGATTGGTTTTCATTCAATAAACCCCCTTCCGTCGTCATGACAACGAGATCATGTAGACATGTGGCACATCCTGTTTTTTTAACTACTCTCAGCGCTACAAAGGTCAAATGCAAAGCCACATTTCTTGGAATCCAGGTTTGACCCCTGGGGGTCAAATGATAGTCTTATAGTGTGTGTGGTCGCCCGGGGCTGTATTGATTCAATAAATATGCTCAGAAAGCAGTTTAATGGCTTGACTGTGAGTTTGTTGGAGGAGGATTTGTGTGAAGGGATCCACCAGGGTGTTTTGTTCAGAGATTCACGGCACCGGTTTCATATATACACATAACACGGTGTATATTTATGGTTTCCTTTTGTGACCCAGCACCTTGGTATTGATTTTTGAATCCATTATACTTGAAATCATTTCAAGGCAACATCTTCAAATGTTTGTTTTTTTTGCATCCATTCAAAGGCCAATAACCATTTAAAAATGTATTTAGCTTATCAGCTCAAGTAGACGGCAGACATTGTTTCAAACCAGAGTAAAGTATAAAAAAGAGCTTTACAGATCCATAATAATTTTCCACTGCAGCTATAATCTATACAAAGTAAGATATAGGTTATCTGTAGTACTGGCTCATCCAGGGCGAAATAAACTGTGCATTGTTTTATTCTCACTCATCCAGATACAGAATAAGGATATTTCAACATTTTCATCCATAATAATCCAACGCAAAACTTAAATAATGACAATATTTTATTGGACTGGCCCCAAACAGTGGCACACCCTCATCTGCAGTACAACCTTTCAGCCCCATTTGCCCGTGTGTGAAATCCATTCATCATGAACCGTGCAAGGCAGTGTCACTGCAGAAACTTTACTATATTTATATTTTTTTCCTTTTATTTTAATCCTAACAAAAAGAGGTTTTTCGGTGCAGTGCATTTCACCTCGTGCTCTAAGTCACTTTTAGACATTTCCTCCTGGAACATTTACACCTTTTTTTTGGGGGGGGGGGGGGGGGGGGGGGGGGGGGGGGGGGGGGGGGACCCTGAGGGAGGAAAAGAAAGCAACAGCATATTTAAACACGTGTTTAGTTTGAAAGTGCATGTGAAACCAATTGCGGGTCATTTATGAGAAATAAAGTGTTAACCTACAGTTCAACACGAGGTCCAGCGACATTTAACATCTGGGTTCTCCTCTAATGGTCGAGCCTGAAAAAATAAACGAATAATAATAAATCTTTCAATTCAGAGAAATTTCGTGAAATCTTTCGGAGGATTCGAATTTCACCTCTCTCCCAGCGTAAGGGCGGGGGCTCATCGTCATCATTGTCCTCGTCTCTTGGCCGGTGGTACGTCGCTTTCCTCTGAGTGCTCATCTCTGTCGGACGAAAAGGACATTTCATTAGAATAGACAAATAGGAAAATATTATATCTGGACAAAGGTTTTTTTTTGTTGTTTTTTTTAACCTTGTCGTTGTTGCAGAGGAGTAGCTGGTCTCCTCCTGGGGATCACGTCACTCTCTCCCCACCTGGTTTGATCTGAAGTGCCCAGATCATCTCTGCAGACTCGGTCTGTAAAACGATCCAGACTTGTATCGTAAGTCCCGATTTACACTATATAATACAAAAAAGAAATCCTAAAGTTTAACCTGTACATGTTCTGCAGTGCAGCTCACTGCCCGCCACGTCTCCAATCTCGCCATCGGCTGCTTCCTGTTTACACAGGATGTGACTTTGCCCCTGGTCGAACGGCTCTGAGGGATCTTTGAAGTGGCCTCTCTTATACCACGGTTTCCCAGCATGCCTGGGGGGCACGGGATGAGTCTTCCTGGGTGCACAGTGCTTCCTGACCACCACCCTGACCGGCTGCTCGCACACCCCCCCGTACCTGCTCTCCTCCTCCGAGTCTCCGGCCTCGTCGCGGTACGTCTTGGAGCTTTGGACTTTGCTCCTCCCTGAACCTTTGGCCACGTTCTTCCCACAGCAGGCGCACATGAACCTCTTCGAGCCCGGCAGCCACACCTCGTCCACCTCCTCGGCAGCTTGAGGAGACGCAGGGGCCACCCCCGCCAGCCTCCTGCCCGCGTACACGGTCTTGGGGAAAAGGTCTACGTCGTCCAGATCTGTGGAGAACATCTCGTCCCTGGAGGAGAGCTCATCCAGAGACGGACTCAGGACGCTCATCCGCTCATGGGTGGTCTGCATGGAGAGGTAGTTGTAGAAGTAGGGGCCTCCTCCCCCCGCTCCTCCTCCTCCTCCTGCAGCTCCGGGGGTCAAGATGCTCTCAAAGGGCAGCTTGAGGATCTGGAAGCTCGGCTCAGATTCGGCTCCATCCACAGAATCCGTGTGATGTTCCGTCTTTGAGATGTTGTCGCTGATTGTAGCTCCCCTGAGCACCGGCTGGCCGCAGGAGAAGGAAGGCGCCGGCGTCGACCTCAGAGGTTCGGCCGCGTCGCGCTTGGAGACACTCGGATCGGCCGAGAAAATATCTGACTGGATATCCGTGACCTCGTCCACCAAGCGTTGATCCGACGCAGACTGCTCCGGCGCGGGGCAGTCCTCGTGAACCGAGGAGCTGTCCAGGGGCAACTCCTCCTCCTCTTCCTCCAGGGCTCCTGACCAGCACCCCTGAGGGCTCAGGACGTCCAGGCTCCTGTGGCTGGACTCGCCGTCGTACACCGCCGTGGTGGAGTCGCTGAAGGCCACGCCGTGACACTCCAGACGACTGTCGTCCGACACCGAGGGCAGGACGTGACCTTGCTCTTCCCTTTTCTTATTCTCCTCTCCCGGGGAGAACATCCCGGAGGACTGGGACCCCACGCCCGAGTCCAGCTCTCGGGCGGCGCCCTGCGCCAGCTCGTTGGCTCGGATCTTATCCAGACACTCGATGAGCTTGGTGATGGCGTCGCTCGGGTCCGTTTGAGCCTCAGAGCACGCCATCTCTCGCCGCCCGTAAGGCTGAGGGTGGTGATGCTGCTGCTGCTGCTGGCCCCAGGGCGGAGCGTGGAACCGAGGTTCATACATCCGCCTGTAATCAACCGGATACACCGGAGCTTGTGGGAAAACGTAGCCGGGATACTGCATGTACTGGTACGGGGGCATGTAGGGTCGGCCATAATTAAAACCTGGAGAAATGTATGAAGACAAAATGTGAGATTTCAGCCATTCAACACATCTGCCACAGCTGCAAAAAATACAGAATTAAAACAAGTTAGAATTGCTTGATACCTGCAGGTAAACCATACTGACTGTATGGGTTGTTCATCTGCCACTGCTGGTAGAGGTAATAGGGAGGCTGAGGCTGAGATGGTGGCTGGACGTAGAAGAAAGGTCTGGGATGAGTTCTCTGTTGTCCATTTCCAAAGGTGTGTGGCTGTTTGCCTCCATCTGCAGGAGGCAGCACAACGTAGGAAACAACAAATAATTCAAAAAAAAAAAAAAAGTCCTCTCCTGGTTTTGTTTCAGTCTCCATAGTGAGCAGTGCGGTGTGTGTGTGCGGTTTTTTTTAATAACAATGAGATAATATATTTACCGTCCATTTCCCCAACCGCGTTCCTGCTCAACCTGTCAGAATAAAACAACAATAACAAACTTCCCCCAGAAACTGGAAAGTTAATTCTGGTTTAACCCGAGCAGAAGAAAGAAGCTCCGACTCACAGAGGCTGAATCATCTCCGCTAATCAGGGGGATGGGAAACAGCTGAGGTTAAATAAATGACCAAATAAAGGTGAAATAAACACATTAGAAACGTGGAGTACATAGAATGATAGAGCGTTCGTTTATGAATATAACGGATTTCAATTTGAGACCGACTAATAAAAATAAATCAGCGTATCTGCTTTTTTGCATTTTTATTATTATTTTTTTTTGCATGTTCTTCTTTACAGGTAAGATCGAGTTAAATAGCAACTTGAAAGGAGAAACAACTCTAAGTAAAGTCATGTTTGATCCAATTTCCTTGTATTCGTTTGTTTTTTTATGCAAGGGGTGCCTGCCAAAAAGGACCAAAGTAACTTTTCCTCCAAAACACCCCCAATAAAATATATAAATAGAAATGTATATTTGATTGTTTCAATGTTGACTGTGAAATGTTTCACACCCTTGTTTTTAATGTCAGGAAAGACGTTATTGGGGATTTGTATGTCCAATAAATAAATAGAGGCCCAACAGTTAATATATTTACAATAAAGTATGCATCAGGTGGATTCAATATTTGATATTCAATGTATCGTTTGAATACGTTAAACATTTAATATAAATACTTTATTTCTTTCTTTTTCTCGGATGTTGTGAGACCGCAGTGGCGCAGTGGGTCCATCTGCCCAGCAGGGGCCGCTGTTGTCTAGGGGCAATGTGCGCAGGCGCAGTCTCCTGACATGGCCTCCGCTTGGTGAGGCGCTGCTGATGCGCTCTGGTTCTACGCCGCTCGCCGCTTCTTCTCTGCCGCTTCAAGCCTAAATTTGCCTTCCGTGGCTCCTCCGCCGCCTCCCGCTGACGAAAGAAAAAAAAACAACCTTTGACGGTTCGGAGACATCCGCTTCCCGCAGTGAATGTGAGTAATAACGCCAGAGCTCTGGATGTGGTGGCTGGAGCTCGCTCCCGTTTGTTTAGCTTCGCTAGCTTAGCGGTATGTGCTAGCAGCATGACCGCTGTGTTGGTGCGGTGCACCGCGTGTGTTTGTGTGTTTGGTGTCCGCCTATAGTCACTTCAACTGTGGGTCGATCGTGCCCCGGCTCGCTGACGGTCACCAGCATAGATGCTAATACGCTAGCGGAGCCCGGAACTGTACAGTGGAGGGAAGCTAAAGGTTGCTAACTTGTCATCGCTACTCGAGCTAGCGATATAACATGAAATCGAAGCTAGCTGATCATATGTATTGATCAGAGAACAGGTTAGCCACATTTACGATTGATCAATTTTCGATAAATCTGCGGAAACACTGGCCGGTTGGGTAAGCTAACACCAACCTGGCTGTTTTGACAGGTTTGTTTTGGACAGAGTGGCTAACAGTGACGTGCTAACCTAGCTAGCCAGCATCACGCTAGTTTAGACATTCGTAATCAGCCTTTGGTTATCGGCGTTTATTACAGAAATAGGTAGCTCGTTAAAATGTTTTTGTTTCTGGTCAAGAAATTCATAAATTGACTGTGTATGTGTGACGTATGAAGCTGATGCGCGTATGTAGCTTTGCGTCGGGTTAGCCTTTACCTTCCAACCTGTACGCACTGTTACCAAACCGCATCCTCAATGTTCGGCTCTAAAACTCGAATATTTTGAAGCAATGGCTAGAAAATCTAAACCAATCCTTTTCATTAAAACGTTTTTTTCTCTTATTTATTCAATCTTGCAGCGACAGTTTAGTTTGTGTGTGTGTGTGATAATGACATGATGTGCGGGATTAGCGTCAATCTTTGGGTGTGTTTCTAGCACGTTTGGTTCATTGTGGTGTGGAGATGGATGTAAATCATGATGGATACATTCAATTGAAGGTTTTATTTTAGTATTGGTGTTTATTTGTAAATTTACCCGCCGACTAATATTCACCACAGTGTTGTGCGTATTTTTTTATTTTTTTTTATATATATATATATATATATATATATAGATATGTATATTATTTGCATATAAATTTGGCCTATAAATATATGACGAATAATACCACTGGGCTCCATCTAAATCCAGAGTGTGTATATAATCTTTTAATTTTATTAAGATTTACAGTCAGATGTTATCACTGTGATTTGATCAATTATTATTATTATTTCAATAAATATTTCATTTTAATAATACCCAGGGAAAATGCATGGTTGCAGCAGTGACTTCAAAATAAAAATAAAACACTGAGGTAGTTAACACACCATGCATCTATGCTAACTTTCTAACTGTAGCCAAATGGACTAAAGAAAATGAATGATTTTAGATTATTGAGAAGGTAGCTGTGAGTATCCTTCTCCTGCAGATCTTCCACAAAACATCTGAACAATGGGACGCAGATTATTTTAGCTTGGAGATGTTGGAATAGTGTCAATGCTCTGTTGTTGAACTCTTAAGATAACACTTTTTTTGTGATTTAATATACATTTGATGCGTCTTTCAGCAAAAGCAGAATATTCCTGAAATAAATTGACAAGCAAGTTGTGAAGTTTATAAAATAACCAAATAATGGGGGCGTATGTTATTTAATAGACTCTCTGTCCAGCTTGTATCTATAGATTTTGGTCTCATCCCTCGTTTTTTTTTTTTTTTTCTTCTTCTGTGTTTTTCAGACGAGCACTGATGTGTTGTGACAGTCGTCGCGTCCTCTCTACCTCCGGTCCCCACTGCCTCGCTGCATGACCTCAGACAACAGACATACCTACCGGGGGGGAAAGCGCCCCCTCTTCCTCTGGACTCCCGACGGTTAGACTTTGTTTCCAACAACCACAACTAAACCTTCTCATCTCATCTTTCCACTCATCTCCTGAGCCCAAGGAGCTGCACACAATTTTTTTTTCCAACATAGGAGTTGAACGCCTCCGCTTGGGTCAGTGGAGGTGTTTGGAGAGCTCCAAACCACCACCACCACCATCGCCCTTTTTAAGGGTATATATATTTTTTCTCTTGGTGGGTTTGTGTCCGGTTCTGCCGGCCGTCTGACTTTTCGAAACTGGGGCGCGATTCATGGGATGCAACCATGTCGGATCTCAGCGAGCGCAGGCCGGTCAACACGGACTACGCTGTCTCCCTGCTGGAGCAGCTCAAGTTCTTTTATGAACAGAAGTTACTGACTGATGTGGTGCTGCTGGTGGAGGACACGGAGTTCCCGTGTCACAAGATGGTCCTGGCCACGTGTAGCTCCTATTTCAGGTGAGTGCGCCACACCGCCTTCAGCCTCCCGCTGCTGTTGTGTCATATTTTGTGTTGCACCTTCACGCTTTGTGTTGGTGTATCTCCCTCTGCGTTTGTCTCCTACAGTTTCAATAAATAATGCACCATACAGTTTTTTTTGTGCTGGAAAAACAGCAATTACTCGCCTGGGTGTGGAGTTGGTGTGGGATTTGGAAAATGAGGTGTAGGTACGTTGTTATTATTGTCATCTGGAGGTCTGCGTCTCCTACAATTACAATAAATAATGCACTCTACTGTAGAGCAAGTGTTAGCCACACTATACATGGAGGATCGAAAACAAGGGGATGGTGCTTCCTTACAAGCCGAGGCCGGATTCGCACTCAGTCGCAATATATTTTCTACACGGAACAAATGAAGTAATCTCTAACCTGTGGTACCACAGACAGAACCCCCCCGGCCCCCCGGGGAGGCCTCATTTGTACGCACAACATTGCATAATAAAGTATGCGTGTGCCCTGCAGTGAATGGGAAAGGTCCATCTGTACATGACGGGGGCTCATGCAGCATGTGGACATGCTATCTAGCTCCCTGTCCGTCAAAGACCCCCCCCCGCCCCCCACTGTTTCTCACGCACTCGTTATCTGGTGCGAACATGCAAAGCATTTCCCCTCCAGGGTTCAGGGGTGTTGTCGTGTTTCCTCTGAACTCGTTCTGCCGCTGCCTCTCCCTCCACCTCCTCCTCCTCTTCCTCCCTCCTCTGCTTCAGCGAGAGAGGAGGAGGAGGAGGAAGGGTCTGGGGGGGACTCTGGAGGGAACTGCTGTTTGTAGGGGAAAGTCTGGTCACGTAGGTCCTGGTGAGAGATGTGAGAGAAAAAATGGGAAGGAGGAGGTGGAGAGGAAAAGGAAGGAGGGGGGTTGCGGGGCAGGGGTATGCCTGCAAGGTTGCGTAATGCAGGCTGGCAGGTCGCGCCCCTGCTGTCATCCACACACACACACACACACCGAAACACCCGGGGTAAAGCTGCATATGAGGAAAGACTGCACATTTTTTATTATTGATTTATCTTTCCGATATATTTACATTTCTTAAAAAGAAAATCTCACCGTCTATAGAAGACAAAAATGGAACATCTCCATTCTCCAAAATTGACAATTTTTTTTTAAAATCAACCAGGTGATTGTTGTGTTTGTAATTATAACATAATAATATATCGGCGCCAAATAAATCAGAGATATTCACTGATTCTGTTTGAGTGCAGGAAAACAAATAAT
Source organism: Colistium nudipinnis (assembly GCA_016785305.1). NCBI lineage: Eukaryota > Metazoa > Chordata > Actinopteri > Pleuronectiformes > Rhombosoleidae > Colistium > Colistium nudipinnis. The sequence goes on from JAFBJU010000614.1 coordinate 2,375,054, forward strand.
AATCTGTTCTCCATTTAACCTGATCAATGTTTTCGATAAGATAATTATATATAATTGTTCTCACAATATTCTTCCTTAGGTTACTCATGAAAAGCAATGCGGGAACGGGAAGGATTTCGTCGAATATATATATATAGGACCAGAATTGATTGTGTTTCAGCTTTTCAAATGCGGAAAATCAAAGAGTGCAGATGAATCAATACTTTGACATATTTCTAATATTTCTGCCCCGGGCTTCCCCCTCAGGGCGATGTTCATGAGTGGCCTGAGCGAGAGCAAGCAGACCCACGTCCACCTGAGGAACGTGGACCCGGCCACCTTACAGATCATCATCACCTACGCCTACACGGGCAACCTGGCCCTCAGCGACAGCACGGTGGAGCCGCTCTACGAGACCGCCTGCTTCCTGCAGGTCCTTAACCCCTCCTTGATTTGGTCATGTTTGTAATAATTGGCTTTTTCCCCAGACACCTCCTCCGTACCTGCTGGCTGGGCTGCATTTCTCCTATCGGTGTGTCCTACCGCAGAGTGAAAACGCTCCTGACTGGTTTCCCCTCTGTCCCGCGCAGGTGGAGGATGTTTTGCTGCAATGCAGAGACTTTCTGGTGAAGAAGATCAACGCCGAGAACTGCGTGCGCATGCTGAGCATCGGGGACCTGTTCAGCTGCAGCGAGTTGAAGCAGAGCGCCAAGCGCATGGTGGAGCACAAGTTCCCCATGGTGTACCGGCAGGAGGCCTTCCTGCAGCTCTCCCACGAGCTCCTGGTAGACGTGTTGAGCAGCGACAACCTCAACGTGGAGAAGGAGGAGACGGTGCGCGAGGCGGCCATGCTGTGGCTGGAGTACAACATGGACGCCCGCTCGCAGCACCTGTCCTCCGTGCTCAGTCAGATCCGCATCGACGCGCTGTCGGAGGTGACGCAGCGCGCCTGGTTCCAGGGTCTGCCCCCCAACGACAAGTCGGTGGTGGTGCAGGGCCTCTACAAGTCCATGCCCAAGTTCTTCAAGCCTCGGCTGGGCATGACCAAGGAGGAGATGCTGATCTTCATGGAGGCCCTGTCGGAAACGCAGGTGGAGGGCTACGTCATGACGGGCTCCCTGCTGACCACGGTGGTGTGTTACAGTCCGCAGGCGGAGAAGGTGTACAAGCTCAGCAACCCTCCGGGGGACCTGCAGAAGGTGGGGACCCTGGTTACCCCCGACAACGACGTGTTCATCGCCGGTGGGCAGATCCCCCTGAAGAACTCCATCACCAACCACGGCAAGAGTGGCAAGTTGCAGGCGGTCTTCCGCTCGGCGGACAGTTTCTTCTGGTTCGACGCCCAGCAGAACGCCTGGGTGCCCAAAACGCCCATGCTGTGCGCCCGCATCAAGCCCTCGCTGGTCCACTGCGAGGGCTACATCTACGCCATCGGCGGCGACAACGTGGGGGGCGAGCTGAACAAACGCACGGTGGAGCGCTACGACTGCGAGAAGGACGAGTGGAGCATGATGAGCCCGCTGCCCTTCGCCTGGAACTGGAGCACCTCGGTGGTGGCCCACGACTGCATCTACGTGATGACCCACGACCTCATGTACTGCTACTTCCCCCGCGCCGACACCTGGGTGGAGATGGCCATGCGCAAGACCAGCCGCTGCTTCGCCTCGGCCGCCGCCTTCGGCGACCACATCTTCTACATCGGCGGCCTGCACGTGGTCAGCAACTCCGGCGTCCGCCTGCCCACCAGCACCATCGACGGCTCCTCCGTCACCGTGGAGATCTACGACGTCAACAAGAACGAGTGGCGCCTGGCCGCCAACATCCCCGCCAAGCGCTACTCGGACCCCTGCGTGCGGGCGGTGGTGCTGCACAACTCTCTGTGTATATTCATGCGCGAAACCCACATGAACGAGCGCGCCAAGTACGCCATCTACCAGTACGACGCGGAGCTGGACCGCTGGTACCTGCGGCAGCCCGTGTCGGAGCGCGTGCTCTGGGACCTGGGGAAGGACTTCCGCTGTGCGGTGGGGAAGCTGTACCCCTCCTGCCTGGAGGAGTCCCCCTGGAAACCACCCACGTACTTCTTCTCCCCCGACGGAGCCGAGGAGTTCGAGGTGGACGGGGAGCTGGTGACCCTCCCTCACGTATAGCCCCTCCCCCTCCCCTCCTGTAATTGGCTGACTGAAGCGGGAAGCGTAACGCCGAGGGGGGGGGGGGCGGATCCTCTGAGGTATGAAAGGGTTTGACGTAGTCTGCGCTGGGGACGGATTGCCGGACGTTGGAGGCTGGCATCGTGAACAATGGAGCCGGAAACGGGGAGAATTTTTTTTTGTTTTTTTTTCTTATTTTGTTATTTGTGACATCTGTTAGATATTATTATTATTATTACAAGCCTGTCATACTGTTTCAATGTGATAATCTAAATGTCTAAAATGATTTTTGGTGATGATGAGGATGATGATGATGCACTTAACTGGTTAAAACCTTCTCGGAATGACAATGGCAACTGTACCAAAATCCCCCAGCCCCTCCCCCTCCTCCGACATTAGGCTTCCCTGTCTTCTTCTTCTCCTCCTCCTCTTTTCTCACCACTGATAAAGGGATGCACCGTGGAAACAAAAAAAAAAATCTTGGTTTAGAAAATCAAACCATGGGATTGGACAATTTATGGAAGTAGCCCAGGCAGAGTTTGACCCCTCAGAGGTCAGCAGGTCGGCTCCCATCCCCGAGACACTGAAGGACTCCAGATGTGGATCTGAGATCGTTTCTGTTCCACCTTTCAGAGCCACCTTTAAGCCCACAGGGATCCTGAACAGGATCCATGTGTTTTCCTGTAAAGGCCTCGCGGACAGGAAGAGGCGGGGCCCTGGACCAGGGAAAGGGGTGAGAGGCGGAGAAGGGGGTTGAAAAGAGGGCCACTGCAGGTACGGTGGCCCGTCACCTCCGCCTTCTCGGAATGACAATGGCAACTGTACCAAAATCCCCCAGCCCCTCCCCCTCCTCCGACCTTAGGCTTCCCTGTCTTCTTCTTCTCCTCCTCCTCCTCCTCCTCTTTTCTCACCACTGATAAAGGGATGCACCGTGGAAACAAAAAAAAAATCTTGGTTTAGAAAATCAAACCATGGGATTGGACAATTTATGGAAGTAGCCCAGGCAGAGTTTGACCCCTCAGAGGTCAGCAGGTCAGCTCCCATCCCCGAGACACTGAAGGACTCCAGATGTGGATCTGAGATCGTTTCTGTTCCACCTTTCAGAGCCACCTTTAAGCCCACAGGGATCCTGAACAGGATCCATGTATTTTCCTGTAAAGGCCTCGCGGACAGGAAGAGGCGGGGCCCTGGACCAGGGAAAGGGGTGAGAGGCGGAGAAGGGGGTTGAAAAGAGGGCCACTGCAGGTACGGTGGCCCGTCACCTCCGCGCCCTCGCTGCGCCGGTCCTCCGCCCCGCCGTTGCCACAGCACCTCAGTGCGTGTGCACACGGGTCTTCCACACAGCCGGCACTCGCACCTCACGCTTCTCCATCGTCACACCATCGCCACGCTTGTGTTTTTTCTTTCCACGAGTGTCTCTCTGCAAATACACACAACTCCACTCTCGGTGCAAACGTAGGTTTCAGGCTCATGCGTTGTTTTTTTTTATTATTATTATTATTATTATTCCCAAGCTGCTGAAATATATATATAATGAAATATATATTTTTCGTATGTTTAAAAAGACAACTGTTCTAGTGTGTGGGTGGGGGGGATAACCAGGTCTATTTTGTATTAGTGTCTTTTTTTTTTTTAATTTAATATCAGACATTACTGTAGTGTGACTGTGGGTTAGTGTCCGCTGTTGAGGATTGTCGCTGCTGATTGGTTGAGAGGAGAGGGCTGGCCCAGGGCTGTTGCCACTAGCAGTAGTGGAGGGGGAGCGTGTCGGGGAGGCAAGGGCTCTCCCCTCCCACCTTAAAAAACATGAGCACAGGTGCTTCATGACAAAACCCTTACTAGCATGTCTGGCTGCATCATATTCCTTTGGCACTGTATTTTGAATGAACGTTAATTTATTAAAAAACATACCAAAAACGTTCCTGAAAAAACTGGCTCCACGTTTCGATTTTTTTTTTTTAAGCTGAGGTTTTTTTTATTCAATTGTTATTCCTGTCTTTATTCACTTTGTCATTTGTTTTGATGAGTTATTTATTCTAATCACAAACGATTTTTGCGTAAGGGCAAATCATTATTTTTAGTATTAATAAATCGACTATGTATACTTTGGAAATCATTTTTAAAATTTAAGCCTGAAATGTTCTTGTCAAAATGATCAATATGACTAAAATTATTATTCCACTGCAGATGCTAAATCAAGGATAACGAGTAAGAAATGAACAAAAGCAACACTTCATGAACATGAAGTGTTGCTGACTTCAAATCTTTGTGTGCGTTCATCCTGTTTTGCTCTGGGTTCGTGTGTCCCTGTGATGCTGCTGAATTGTTGTCGTGACAACCCAGTGGTGCATTTTTGTGCGGCCATGTGGTAGCACCACAACAACCCTGTCTACAAACTGTAGTACACGATCTCTCCACCACTTTGTTTTGCTGACCTACATTTTGCGTAGACAAAAGCCCCAGAATAATAATACGGCTAAAAAGGAAAAGCCTTTTGGGACTTTTTTTTTAATACAGCAATATAATATATCACTTTCCTCTCAAGTACATCAAAAGCATCTGTCAGGAAAATATTCTGTGAATGTTGAGTTTGCAATACATTCATATCTTTTTAAATACAAAAAAATATATCATCAGAGGGTAAAAAAAAAAAAAGATAAACAAAAAGCAGCTTGAACAGCTGATCTCTTCATAAACATAATCCAGAAATCAAAAACAAATTCCATAAATGAGTCAATGACCAAAACAAAAACGTGTGGCGAAACCTTTAAATCTTTTTTTTTTTTTTTTTTTAAGACAGGATGACAGCTGTAAGACGGGAGCGGACAGGGCATGCTCACTGGACACTATGAATCCTGCAGGAAAAAGATTACAGACTTACGAGATTTCAAGATTCACAAACCTAGAATTGAATGGCTGCGTTGTGCAAATACACACAGCGGTCCACAGACGAGGGACTTGTTCCAGTGTTGTCATGACAAAACATGGATATTTATGGATATTTAGGTTCATACACGACAAATAAATAAGTTATCTGACTTTATCATATCTTAAGATTGTTACTAAATATAGTTCTCCCAAAAACGTATGGTGACGGAAAATAGAAAAAGGTCCAGATAATGGTTAATTAGACCCTGTAAAAACACAGCTGGGTTCAGGTTCCTTCATCATTCACAAGCAATCATGTATAACATTGTGATTATTTCAGAAACAACGTTCATATTATTTTGTGTCATATTTATGTAACCGTGACAGAAAACTAAAAAATGTGTTTATTTGATTTTTATAAGAAATTGAACATCTTAGGGCTGCTGTTCAGAGAAAATAATATATTTAAGTTAAACAAAAATATGGAGAACATAAATGAAACTAATAAACTTGTTTATATTTCGGCTACAACTTGGCTGAGATAAAAAAGCTTCAAAAGTGTTTTCCAATTTTTTTCCCCACTCGTCCAAATCTTACACTACTCTATTAACTTTATTATCTCTACTCCATTTTACATTTACCCACCAAAGTCGATTGTTACTGATTAGTTTTGTTGTATTTTTGAGGGTTCCATGCCAGAAAATATTTGTGAAGCAGCAGGTTTGGCTTTTTTCCTTGATAAACTACGCAACCAAACTGAAATTCCAGTTTTATGATTATACCTCACACAGAAAAATTGAAGTTGTTGCAGAGACAATCACAATGTTATCATCAGGCATCACACATGAAACAGACTGAAACATCTAAACTTAAAATCTTTGAGGTGCCAAAACTCTGGCTCCTGTCAAATCCCTGGGATGCAGATTTATATTTTTTAATAGTAATTACTTCAGCAAAATAGTATAGTAATATACAGAAAAACGTGCGAAATATGCAGCAAAGAGCGAGAACAGCGAACCTGACGACATGTTTAGTTTCTCACAGGGACACATAGCAGCACATGTGGTCATACATGATGCTGACGGCCTCACAGTGGACATGGACTGTACCTTTATCGCATAACCAGCTCATATTCTCCAATCAGGCCCGTGACCTTTGGCCTTTATGGTCCAGATTTACCTGTTACATCCTTCAATCAAACCAGCTCTCAGACCACTCAGACCGTGGATTAGAGGATACACAATGGGGGGGAGGGGTCACAGGCGGGGCACTGGGGGTCAGGGTGGCGGGCTTGGTAGAGGTGGTCAGGGTTGGACCCCCTCGGTGGGGGCCTCAGGACAGGCCGGGGGGGAGACGGCCTGTGGTTGGGACAGCGTGGAGAACCAAGTGGACATGACGGACTTGGCGTTGGTCAAGGCCCCACCCACCGACTGACCTGAGAGGGACAGACAGGTGAGTTGAGTCCAGTTTCCTCACATTATTTTTAACAGGAGCAGCGGGGGAAAAAAATAATAATACAAAAAAAGATATATATATAATAATTGATAAAGCAGAGGGAGGATGAGGCATGTGCCTGTTTCCGGGTTTAATATTGATATCAAGGTATGAAAACGGTTTTAGGAAACAAGAAAAAACTCCTCTTCCGGTTGGTGTGTGCGTGCGCGTGCGTGAGTGTGATGGAGGAGGCGGTGGTGAAACCCCTCCGGATCTTAGCCCCAGGAGGGACGCACCGCGTCGGCTGGATGAGAACGACAGTTTGTAGGCGGTCCGACGTGTTTTCACACAGAGGTAACAACTCCGACCGCCTCGTCCTTCACTCTATGTACAATTCAAGCTAGCGTTAGCGTCTAGCTACGAGCGTTAGCGTCAAATAAACGCCACAGGGTTTGCTAGCGAGGCAGCTAACACGGCTAATTAACAAGCTAACACCTGTTCGTTTGACTGAGCAGAGAATTACTAATGTTGTAGACAAAAAGTACATTTACTTTGGTATTATAATTCAATTTGGCGGATATTATGTCAAGACAACTGCTTAAAATCCGCTAAAATGTCACTCATTTGATTATTTATTAAAACAGCCTGCCTGTTTTTGACTGTTTGTTTTACGGCTCGTATGCGTGTGCGCGAGGGCGCGTGTCTCAGTGTGTGCGTGTGTCTGTGTTCACTTTTTCCCCTCCTTATGTGTATGTGTGCATCCTTGTGGATGTTTTTCTTCCTAAAAAAAAAAAAAAAAAGGCCAAATCGATTGTGTTCAATGGAAAATCATATTTTCTGAAACCCAGAAATGTTAAAATAAGAGATTTTAGAGCTCTAATCGCTTCATACCGTGATCTTTTTGTTCTGTGAATATCATACCGTCAGAATGTTATACCGGCACATGCCTGGTTGCATCATCTATGTGTGTGAATGTCCTGATTTTTTTTTTAATCAGATTTTGGATTTGATGTCTGTGCTGTCTCTCACCCACTGCCTTCCCCGTCAGGACCACGCTGCGACTGGTGGTCATCATGGCGTTTCCGATCTTCTTCCCCCGCTCGCTGTTCTGCACCGAGCTGCGCCGTAGAAAGAAAAAAAGTTTCACTAACCAGGAATTCATGCCTCCACCTTTCAGGGGAGAGAAAAAAAAGCAGCAGGTGGATGCATCTGATGACCCCCCGCGGTGACCTAACGCCTCTCACACCGGATCCCCACACACATTCAGCAGGAATCTGCCTCCTCCATCATCTGCTTATAAAAACTCCACGTGGCTCCGTGTCAGCAGCTGCGGAGCACACCCGCGTGTCACTCCGAGGCTTCCCAACGTCTAAAGAGCCAATTATCTGAGGATCACCCTGATTCAGAATTATTTTTTTCCAAAAAATGTTTATCAACCAAACGATTAACTGACAAATAGTTTCAGATTGATAGTAGACATTTTGATTTGATTTAAACTCGTCACAGATCTTACTTCCGTGATATGCTGTGCCAGGACAAATATAAGAGACGGAGGGTAAATGAGTCCAAGATTCAGGGTTCATCTAAAAGAGGAAGCAGGATGTAAAGTCTGTCTATGAAACTTAAAACCAGAGAGAGTAAGAGGTGTGTGTGTGTGTGTGTGCGCGTGTGTTCATTCCTGCACACCACAGACTACAGCATCAACACGGCACAACGTTAAGAGCGTGAGCTGGCAACTGCGCTCGCTGCCTCGGTGGCGTCTCCAGAGTTAGGCGCTCACAGGACGACAGGATCAACCAAACGAGCTGCGGTTGCTAGGCGCTTGTTGCTAGGGACAATTGATCCAGTGTGTCCTCGCTGTCCCATATTTATATTTCAAAGTAAGATAAATGCTGTCGTGCATTCTCAGCAGTCACTTATCTCTTTTTTTTTATTAGTTTGTTTGATATTCTACACTAAAACACAGTGATTCAACACACAGTGGAAAATTAATTAAAAATACTTAAATATTACCAAGTGTCTGAGATCTCTGATCTATGCAACAAAGCAGTATTTTTTTTATATTTATTTTTTTATTTATTGGCACAAAGAAAAAGGAAAAAAAATGTTTATTTAGCTTTTTCTTAAGCTCATTAAAATGCCTGTTATTGGTTTTATTGTTCACATGCGTTTATCATTTAAATGCTTTAACGTATACACCTACAAAAAGAGTAATAGTAATAGTTTAAATGTTAAAATAGTCTGGCCTAGAAATAGTAAATGGCCGTGTTAAAGTGTAACAGGAAGCAGTTTGTCTTCCTGCGGACCGACGTTCAGTGTTCGCTCAGGGAGGAAACGCTCGTTCTCCATCCATCCGTCTGACCCAGATAAACAGCTCCATACGTAAAGCGGACAATATAAAGAGACTCAGCTCGTCACATGACTCTGCTGCTTTCTGAGAAGGTCTCTGCCTCCGGCTGCACTCTGTCCATCCATGTTGACAAAGGACACATGGGAAGAAAAAAAAACCCAGAGCTTCCATCACCAGGAAGTGGAGCGCAGGGCCCCTCGCGTTTCATTTTTACTGTAAAAACTATTTTACAGGGCTGAATATTCATGGTACGTGTTAAGCATCTTTTAACTCAGTTTGTTTGTTTATGCAGGAATTACGAGGACGTGTCACCAAACACCTGAGAGTAAAGTTAGAGCTCCGAGAAACAGAGCCAAGCAGATCTGCCCCGGTTCTCACCATAAGGCTAAGTTAAGTCCACAGTGTGTGTGTGTGTGTGTGTGTGTTTATGACATGTGTTTTGGTGTGTGTATGTGTAACACTAGAAGCCACGCTTCAGCTGTGTGTCGCCTTTCGTCCGCACTTCCTGGAATGAAAGTGGAGCCGGAGCTGAACACGTCTCCTGGTTTTGAGAATGAAACTGCTCCATAATTAATGACTGGGGCTGATACGAGACCAGGGAGCTGCTACATCCATCTTCACCCACAGCAGGAAAGTCTGACAGCGACCTGCTGCTTTCGTTCAGAGCACGACGGCTCGCCCATCCATCAAACCCTTCATCCCAATATTTCTTCTTCATTTGTGTGCAAGTTTTCCACATGTTGCCAGGATTTAGAGTTTTGGACTCTAACCATCTTAATGCACCAAATAGGTATACAAGTCCAGCTTCCAAATATTAATGATCCTTTAAATATCATCATTATTATTATTATTATTATTATTATTATTATTATTACGTTTTATTATTTTTTAAAGTTTTATGATGAGTTTTATATATTTTAAGGAGCAGGAAATGCACCCCCCCTTGGGGCTTTCTGTCATATTGTCTCATGGCCAAGAGAGGGCAGCAACATGTTGGTTTTAATGCAGCAGTGTATCTCCTGAACTACAGCAACACAATGAAGTGTGTCATTGTGTGGCTGAAAAACAAACTGCAGGAGGGGAATGAAGTGCTGTGATTTGAGCAATAAAATGAAACTCACTGTGAGAGTCGCAGTTTCACGTCGGCAACACTGTACTGGCCCTGAAACGGGTGTCTGCAGCAGAGAAGAACAGCAGGGATCAGTTGCACAAAAAAATCAACATGTCCAATGTTGAAATAAAGCACTTTAAAAGGAGAATGTGTCGATATTTACTCAATTAAATTGAAATGCAACGTGATTTTTTTTTTTCTGTGTGTTTTCCAGGTTTTGTGGGCAGAGAAAACAATTCCCCGTTCCCTTCCTGTCCAACCTACCCCGGGGTGATGGCGGCCATGGCCGGGTGCTTGTTGCTGTACCACACCCGGTAGTTGTGTGTGATCTTCCAGGCCGCGATGAATGGAGATCCGTAATCCGCCAGCAGACGCTCGTTATCTGGAAACATCAGGCAACAAACGCAGGCGGGTCAGAGAACGCGATCGAGAGCAACAACTGGACTCAGATCACCAGGTGAGATCATACATATCACACAATTAGTACTAATATAGAATCAAGTTCAGATCAAATGTATTTAAAGACTTTGAATCTGGATTAAAATAACAATTCAAGGTGAAATTAATACGATAACGGTGTAAGACTAAGCGGGGGGGGAGGCGGACCTTCCTGTAACGTAGACGACAGTAAGGAGTGCAGGTAGAGCGTGAACTGGGCTCTGATCCACTCGTCCCCGCCCTCCCAGCCCGTCCCGTCCAGGAAGACGTCGTCGCGGTTCTCCGTCACGTGCTTGACCAGGTAGTCGGCGAAACGTAGGTCTGCCGTGGTCAGACTCAGAATCTTCCGGAGCTCGGGGTCCTGGATCTGGATGCGAGCTTCCTCCACCTGCATGAGTGAAAGGTGACGGGGAAACGTTCACGCTCTGTAAAGCTGTACCGCCGGGATATGAGTACGTGCGCACGACTCGCCTCCACAATCGCATCGCTGAGGTGCTTCTGCTGGCGGAAGAGGATGTTGGTCGCCCCGGCAACGAAGCCTCGCACCGTCACGTCAGACAGGAGGTGATGCTGCTGCAGGGCCATGTAGGGCAGACACAGGTAACCCTGGCAACGAGAAGACGACAAAAGGTTGGATGCAGGACGACGATAAAAACTAATTTCCTGTTTTGGTCCCTGAACACGCAGGGGAAAAATAAACTTCAAGAGGAAATGTGAAGTCTAGTTTCTGGGAAAAATGGCACAAAATATTCTTGATTTTTTTATTTTAAATAACGAAGATAATGAGAAGGTGGGGTCACCTTGGTGAAGACGGCGAGCGGCAGGCCAAACCGATCCTCCTCCAGCCCCGACACCAGGCCCTGCGTGACTCCGCCCTGACCGCTGGCCGCTTGCGGCTGCACGGTGATGGGCGTGCCCGGCTTGGAGTCGAAGGCGTCCGGTAGCTCCGCCTCCTTCCCGTTGGAAGCGGCTTCCTCCAGCACGCTGGGGTCCAGAGTCTCCCAGTCGCTCTCCGAGGACTCCGGGGAGGTGCATGACGGAGCTTTGAGGAGGTGCTTGTCCTCCTCCTCCGTGGCGGGACGTCCCGTCTCCTCCGGGCTGGATTCGGGGATGTCGGGGACCGACACGGACACAAACTCCTCGGCGATGGATATGCTCTCCAACAGACTCATCTCGTCCGACACGCTGCTCTTCGTTCTGTAGTTGGACGAGTCGGCCAGGCCGTGCTCGATCATACCTGAACACAAACCCACATCAGCGCCGGCAGTCAAGGCGGACCACATCTTTTTAGCTTTTTCCGCCTTCACTGACCTGGAAACAGCGATAAGATGGTCATCAGAGCTCCGACCAGTCTGTTGACAGGAGACACGTAGAAGAGGACCTGCAAACGAGCAGACGCATGAAGTGGCATTTCAAAACCGACTCTGTTCATCCAAAAGTGGATTCAAAAGACGCTTTTATTCAGACCTTCTTCTCCAGCAGAATCAGCTTGAAGAGGATGAGAACCTGAAAAAAAAAACGATACTATCAAATATAAATACATTAAATACACAAAAAAAATCTCAAAATCTATTATATTCTACCTTGTGTTGGAAGTGTAGTATTAAATCTCTTGGCGATAACCCTGAGGACAAATGGGGGATTTTTCACATTTGTGAAATGAACAGAAAATCCCACAATTCAGAAAATGAGTCTGGAAATGAAGCAACTTGATGGGACAGATGGGATTTGTAGTAGAAAGAATGTAGAGAACATTTTAAAATGTCAAACTGCCCAAAGGGACATATACAGTGATCACAACCATTGACTCTATTTATCCAACAAAATTCCCTAGAAAGGGACAAAAAAACAGAACGGATATTATTTACCTAAATAAACCTGGGATCCCTCCAGACCGGAACCCCTCAGGGAGCCGTTCATGTGGTCGTAGAGTTCCTGCAGAGGAAACGGGAAGTTGAGCTAAAAGTTGAAACCGGAATCGGAACATTTTTACCAACAGGGGAAAAAGTTCACCTTTAAAATAGAGATCTGAGAAAAGTCTTTCTCCTCGAAGTAGGCGTGCGTGATGAGCTGTAGTTTTGCTTGGAGAAGGCCGTAGAGAGGCTGGAAGGAGGAAAACAAAATGGTGGTCACGGCCCAGTTCATTCGTGCTTGATTTCATTAGTGTGGGCCGGTGAAGCTGAAATCAGGCCTGAATCTGTTATGTCACATGACATGATGAGATAACGGGATGACTCACCACTCGACTGAGGACGCACACGCTCTTCTGGACCGTCTCCCTGGTGACGTCAGCCTGCCGGACCTTCAGGGCCTGAGTGGGGCATTAAAAAAAAAAAAAACATGGTTGCTTTTATTTCATGTAAAAAAAAAAATCATGACAACCTCCCTTTAAAACTCCTATCCTAACCATGAAAAAATGAGGATGCTGTGTGTGGGTGCTGGCGAACATGCTGCGAGGCCAGAAGTATGTGGACACCAGAACGTGAATCGGGGAACGGATCTGACCATACACAAACAATCACTTCCTGTTTTGTTTTGATAGGAAAAGGATCTATGTAACTGTCCTGGCTTTGACATTCCGGTGTCCACATACAACCAAAACTGTATTTACTTTATTACTCTTTATATGCACTGACCTTTGCTTCTATTTGGCGATAACAGGAAACGCCGTACACGCACTTCATGTCTTCGCTGAGCGGCGGCAGGTGGAAATACACCGTGTCTGCAACACACGGAGTCGCACAGAAACGCAGGTGAAACACGCGTGTAAATTCCTCTGAGAAAGAGACAGCGGGAGGCTCAGATGAGACTTTTATGGGATCGTTTTCCAGCGCGGTTTCAAAACTGCAGCCAAACTGGATCCTCGTGCAACCTGAGGCCAAACTCCACCGGCCCCCCTCCGACTTCAGAGGATTAAACTTTGTCTCGTCAAGAAAGACACAACGTTGTGTTTGCATTTTTCTTTCAAACAGCCAATCGTTTCACTCGTTCACTTTAATTGTGCAACATGAAAACCTACATGCTTTACTCCAAACATGAATAAAAAACAAAAACTCTCTTCTACATCGCTACAGAATCCGGCGCTGCTGCTGGATGTTGTGTTGACCTTTGACCTCCACTTCCTGCTGTTTGCTTTTGGCGGAACATCAGGAACAAGAGCCCTGAATCACACGACCGTCACATGACAGCAGCTACAACAACAACGCCCTCAAGGTAAAGACTCAATCCTTCGCCATTATGAATTACGATGATATATGTATGCCTGTATATAAATGGTTAAAGGTTGCGTTGTACAAAAATATGGCAATTCTTTTTTAATTGGCACCGTTTTTTGACCTGTGTTAAAACGTTCATGTATTTGCTGTAGATGGGGATGTACCTTCCTGGAAGTTGTGGGCCCCGTCGGGCAGAGCCAGGAACGGCAGGTACCGCCACTCCTCGGGCAGCAGGTTACTGTCGTGACCCTCGTCTGGCATCAGCGGAGGGTACGAGAACTCCACCTGAGGGCCGAGGAGAGAGGGCCGTGGTTAGGCTAAACCATTGATTTTTGTGAGGGTGTTGCAAATGCGTTTCAAGATTTTACCCATCATCCCTCACAGGCAGAGAGGGTGTTTTTTTTTGTTTTTTTTTGTGAAATTGCTTCCACATTAACGGCTGCTATCCTGCTTTTCCTGTCTGAATAATCTTTGTGAAACGTGTTTTTGTGTGTGCGTGTGTGGTAGGCCCCGCCTTCTCCCAGTGTAGACGGTTCAGAGCCCAGACGACCGAAATTCCCCTAAAACCTGCTGATCCTGAACGCTGTACACATGTAGCCACAGTGATTTTTTTATTTTTATTTTATGGACTCCTGCAGCTGCCGCGCCTCCCTCCAGAAAAAAAAGCCCCCCCCCTCACCGGAGAGACAGATGGAAGGCACGGGGCTCACCTGATACCCAGCAGGAGGCCGCGGGGCCACTATCAGGTAACCTCAGAAACAACAGGCTCATTACCTGAGAGGCAGCACTGCCTGATTATATGGCTTTAATTGTTATCTCTGGACTCAAAACAGCAGCTGCTGCGAGGCCACAGCCATCCAGATGGAGAGCAGCAGTGTGTTTGTAGAACTCATTTCAACAAGAGAAGAAAATAAGTGGGTGAATTAAAGCCACTCCTGCTGAATGCCTTGAAGAACACCCTCACTGATAAAACGTCTGCTTTTTGTCACGCAGAGGTCAGGAGGTCAAGCACCAGTGAAGCCACGTGTTGATTTACAGGTTTACAGAGTGGGTGACCCCAAAACCAGCTCAAACGTGATGTGTGTAACCCTGCTGTGGAATCAACATTTCTTTTTAGTTTTTTTTTCTACTGATGCTGGATTGACATAAATCCATTTATGTAATAAAAAAACATATTCTGATAGACTCTGTTGGTGTTTCCTGTTTTATTTTGAAGTTGTTTGTTGTGATTATTATTGTGCCTGTCTGTGTTTTCTCTGACCTGTTTCTCATTGTCTCATTAGCTCCAGTCTATTTGTAGCCTTTGTGTTTCAGTGGCAGAGTTTTCAGCTGAGTCACATGTGCTTCATGCTCAGGTTTGTCTTGTTTTACTTTTCTCTCAAGGGTTTTATTTATTTATTTTTCTCTGTGTTTGCCTCACGGTTCCTACCTGGACTGAAACCCTGTCTCGTAAGAATTTGTATTCTTTTTAAAATAACTACTTTAATAGGAATATACGGCTTACATGAATAAACTGGATTTAAAGTTCATTTTGTTGTGATTTTAGTCGGAGTTATGTATTATTGTTTTGATTTTATGTGTATAAACATTATTTTCTGTATTTCAGATTAAACAACAGCAGGAGTGGGTCATCCTTCCCTCCAGGTAGTCACCATGGTAACGACGAGCAAAAGTCAAGTGATTACTTATTTCTGAGTTGAATACGATTCAGAATAGAGCTCGTGGTTTAAAGCGGCTGTAGATTTCTACAGAAAAATGTGAGAACAGATGCAACGACTAATGGACTTGATTTGCTGCGATTGAAAAATTGATCATTCGTTGATTAGTCTCTGCATCCCCATCGGTTTCATCTTCACACGTATTCCCTTTAAACCACAGCGACAAAAATACCGTATCGTTGTGTCTCCCAGATAATAAATGGCCAGTATGAGATGAACAACATGAGATATGTTTTTAAATAAATCAATGCGGAATGTCTCTAAGCACGTGTTGTATAACCCAGAGCAAACAGCTGAGACATCTACACCTTGCAGAGTTGTGTGTGTGTGTGTGTCCACCTCTGTGGGTCTATAGATCATATATAATAACCATCCAGCTGTTCGGACCTGCAGTAAACAGCTGGACTCTGCCTGTGTTTGTTTTCAGTTAGCCACATTAGCTTCTCTCACCTGACAGCCCTTCTTATGGTGGAATCCCACCACCACGATGTGCAGCACCGGCACTTTAGCGTCGCCGCTGCCGTGAGGCTCCATGTCCGCCTCGGCCGTGACGCTGTGGGGCTCCGGGTTCGGACGTGGACACGGTAGAAGGGTCGGTAAACACACCGGAGCTCCCGGTCCGCTGCAGCTCCGATCACTGTTCCGCCTCAAGCTGTCAGATGGCTCACTGCAGCACACTTCCGCTTTCAGACCACAAACCAGCTTCCTGTTTATTAAAGTTCGTGTTCACAAGTATTTTATTTCTGTGTTTTTTATATATAAACGTATACAATTGTGATCATATTTAAGGACTGCTTCACAACTCTAACAATGTCCAGGAAGTTAAACGTTGACAATATCAACAAAGCTAAATATGAAACATTTAAACATGACTATTATAGCAGTGAAAACAAAAATATAAGAATTTACATTATATTAATTGTATAAATTATAATTATATTATTTAACTGTAGTTGGTATGAACGCTAATGAAAAAAAAAACAACTAAAGCACATTGCAAAGATTAAAGGCAAGCATCATCTTGACCTCAACTGTATGCTCTTTGTTATAAAAATGACGTCATGTGTCGACAGCGCCCTCACGTGGGAAAATATATATTCCGTTTTTTTATTATGTGATTTATAACCATCTTATCAAGATTTTATCTTTACATCTAATGTAAATATGGAAACCGAAGTTATGTTGTATAGTGAATATGGTCTGGGATTTTCGGAGATTATTATTTTTTTGGTATTGAAAATGATTGCGTGTTGATCCACTCGGGTTTGATCGGTTTCGCCTGCTTCCGGTCTGTTCTTCGATCTATTGGTTGGGACTTGGTGAGAATCAATCATGGCGGCGACTCCAACCACGAACCAGTCCCAGCTTCTCCCGCTCGGTTTGTAGTTTATTAATAAACGTGTTGAGTTTATGTTACACACGTTTAGACCCATTTATTGTTTAAAGTTGACGGTTTCAATGCTTCAACTATGTGCAGCTGCAGATAGAAGCTGTAAATATTAGCCTTGTTTCGTTGCCTACCGTTAGCATCATGTTAGCAAATAGCTAAATTCTCCTCCTTATAACTCTTCAGATAAGATATTCTCCTCCTGTTTTATTAGATACCGATGTGTTTAATTATCCACGATGTTACATTTTTATACAATTAAATATGAGCTCCGGTTTTAATGGCTGATTATTTGACCTCGTGCAGGCATCATGTGTGAAACCCCATGGTTGTAGTTTATTTTGTCTTCGCGTTGAGGGATTTAATTTGCACTTGTCTTCAACATTGAGCAGCAAGTAGAAGGTTAATGGTAAAACGTTCATCCAGTCATGTTTTATATATCAACCTGTAATCGCATGAGCACTTTATTAGTGCAGCCACAGTTCTTGTTGGTGTGGTTCCACATCCCTAAATTGCCACATTATCACGTTTATCATTTTTATGTTTTTTCCCTTTCAGAGCTCGTAGATAAATGTATCGGCTCCCGGATTCACATCGTCATGAAAACGGACAAAGAAATTGTCGGTACCCTTTTGGGGTTCGACGATTTTGTCAGTATCCTTCCAGTCTGGTTACAATCTTTAAAAAAAACACACACACACTTGAATCTTTGTCCAGTTTATTGTTGTGGCAGACTCTACCGTTTAAGGCTTTTGCCCCTAACTTCATGTCTCAGACATGGTTTTGGAGGATGTGACCGAGTTGTAAGTGCTTTTCTTGTCTTATAATATTCATGTATAAATCAGCTGCTGTTTCATTCACTCATTCTAAGCCTGGGTCTGTGTGATGCAGTGAAATCACACCAGAAGGACGGAGGATAACCAAACTGGACCAGATCCTCCTCAACGGCAACAACATCACTATGGTAAGAATAGAAAGTCTTATTTAACATTAGACTCACAAAAGTATCATACACACGTTCGCATTGACCCTTCACACAAACATTAAATGACTTCTCATTTCATTTTTACAGCTCATTCCCGGAGGCGAAGGTCCAGAAGTTTGAATCACTGAGGCACTTTTCTGTTTTGCCTGGTCTACATTATGTTATTGTTGGTCTTTCCTCTTGTTCTTTAAGGTGGAAAATATTTTTGTAGCAAGAGTCTGAATTTGTTTTGTTTATTCAACTTGAGAAATGATCAAGTCCGGTTTTGTTATAAATAAATCTGTAAATCTCCCACACCGGTTTTGT
This sequence comes from Colistium nudipinnis, assembly GCA_016785305.1. Classification (NCBI taxonomy): domain Eukaryota; kingdom Metazoa; phylum Chordata; class Actinopteri; order Pleuronectiformes; family Rhombosoleidae; genus Colistium; species Colistium nudipinnis. The sequence continues at coordinate 2,392,995 of JAFBJU010000614.1, forward strand.
TCAATTCTTACTTTTATTTAATTCATAGTCGTACAAAAACTTAACTTTAGTGCAATGTTTTCTACTGAATGTGAGTGTTACCTTAAATTCATCCAGGGATTTTTGGGGGTTACTGAACTGAATTTGCAAATTTGAATTGCTCATATGAAACTGATCAGAGTGATTCTTGTAGATGCAGCATGACAGGACGCAGACTGATGTCTGGGTACCTTCCCTCCCCTTCCGGCTTCAGTACATGGAGGGCTTCTCCTCTCCTTTGGGATTGGTCACTTTCTCCAGATTCTTGCTGATGATGTCATAGAGCTCAGCCTAATGTTAAAAGAAAAGAGAAACGGTCAGGCGCTTTAGGGGCTGTTGAGCATTTCTGATGAGGTCTGTGTGACTCACGTAGAAGCCGCGGATGTCGAGGATGATCACTCTGATCTCCCAGAAGATGGCCTCGTCCTTCCCGTGGACGAGCGAGCGATAGTCCATCTGGAGAAAGAGAGAGAGTGAGAAGTTAAAGAAGCTTTATTATTAATATACACGTTAGTATCAGTGTGCTTAGAGTGTGAGAGCAGAAAACTCGCCACGTGAGTATCTTTGGACGCTTTGGCGACGGCCTCTCCCCTCTCTGAGAAATACCTGAGAAATGAAATCAGAGAGAAATTTGCTCTAAAATGTATATGAAGGATAAATCATTTTTCAACTTAACACAAGTTATTTTAGTTCAACCTACTTGTTGATGTTTGTCTGGAAACCGTCGACTTTGGTTTTCACAGCCGTGATTCTCTCCAGGATTTTCTCCTGCGAGGGTGAAATTGAGTAATTGGCAAACATTAAATACAAAAAATATATATTCTTGGAAATTTTAAAACCAAAACATTGAACTTTTCCTCGTTTTCACTTATTTTGTTAAATTGCGCTCAATGTGACATTTTGAAGAAAAAGGCACCTGAATGGCCACCCCAAAGTCATTTCCATCTTCTATTTTTGGGATGAGATGCTGAATCCAGCAGGAAACCTGAAGATAAAAAAACAAAACAAAGGGTTGAAAACATCTGAGCCTCTCTGACGTTTCCACGTCTTTGCTCATCTTTCACTTACGACAATGATGGTCTCCCTGAGAGCCACGATCTCCGGTTTCACTCTGTCCACCAGCGTCATGATCTTCTCGTTCCCTTTGACGAAGCCACATTTTGGAGCTGCAGGTAAAAATGAGACTTTTTATTTCCTTTTTTCATTATTTACATCATGTGCACACACACCACATGTGACCTTTCAGCTTTGACTTTAAAATAAAAAACTTTACCTTTCTTTTTCTTCCCTTCATCTTCGTTCTTGTCGGTCTCCATATCCTGTTGGACCAGTTTCACATGGTCAAAGAGCAAAACACCTTTTTTGTCATTTGTGTCTACAGAATAAGTTATATATATATATGGAATTTTTATATTAAAATTATTAATTTTTTCGGATGGCAGGGGCCACCTGGAGATCCGTAGTGGACTTTTAAAACCGAGACCGCTCTCACCTCGTCCTCAGGGGACGGAGGGTCTGGGATGGGGATGTCCAGCGGAGCCTGGAGGGACGTCATGTCGGTGATGCTGAGGGCATCGTCCTGGAAACAGACTCGGGGATGAGAAGGATGGAGAGCAGAGGACACTGTTGTACAGTAGGTCACATGTCATAAAAAACACTGGCTGACCCTGAGCATCGCATCCAGCTGAGTGATCTTCAGTGGGATGGAATTGGAAAACAGATTCTCTGCCTGGAAAGGAATGACAAATCAATGAAAACACACAAAGTGCAAAATCTCGTTTTTTTATGAAATATTCGGGTTACAACGTGATCATTGTCTTTACAGACCTCGTGATACAGTGACTGGCGGAAACCTTCCACCTGGAGAAATAGAATAAGGAGAAAACATCGTCATAGGATTTTCTTTTTGTTTTTAATGTTGAGTCACGTTACACTTTACTTTCGTTTTCTTCCTGAACGGGACTTTCCTGCAGCTTCGACCTCAACAACCGACTCTGATTTAAAACGAAATAAATACAGCATATAACCTGAACTCTTATCCATCTTCCAGGACCCGCACCTGGACCAGGGCCACGACCTGGACCAGGACCAGGACCCGAACCTGTGACTCACCTTCACTGCAGCCGCGCTGCTAATTCTCAGTCTCGATGTCTTCGACATGATGAAGCGGCAAAGTCCTCCACTCACAGAGTAATAAATATGATTATATATGTTACAAAATGATGTTCAGACGACGAGCAGGTTCGGGACACGATGGCGTAGTGTTTTATTTCCTCCTCCACTAAATTAGTTTCGATTTGTTTGTGAAGTTTGCGCCTCCCACTGCCTCCCTCCTTACCTCACATCCCGTTTCCTTCATTCACCAACTCATACAAAACATATATATATATTATTATAAATATATATTTACTTACTATGATACGTCGACACACAATTATACATATGAACAAATAAAGAATAAATATGTATATATATATATATATATAAATATGCAAATTCAATCCCGCCCCACTATTTGAAGCAAAAGATTAGTTTCCGGAGAATAAAACAATCTATATATATTTTTTAACTGAAATAAAATAATTTGAATAAATGTTAGTTAAAATCAATGTATTCGATTGTTAAAAAATAACAATTAAATGTCACCTGAGTGACAGGTGTCAGATCAGGTTTGAGGCTTTTAATTTGTAAGCACCCGGCTTTTATTTTGAAGAACACTGAAGAAGTGGAGCAGGGGACGGTGTTGACGGGAACTTCCGGGTTGGAAGCTAAGATCCAGAGCTAAACTGAGTGTAAACTCGTGACCGGTGAGACTTTTGCCTTTACTATCAGCTTTAAAACGTATTATTTGTGTGGTTTTTAACCATCCATAGCATCTTTTAAAGTTCCGCTCTGGACGATTTCAGCGGTTTGACCGTTCATTAAAGCTAAACCAGACACAGGTGTGTCGTGTTATGGTTTCCTCCAAAACTTTCGGTTTTAACTCAAGTCAAATATTGTTTTCGGCTCTGATTTATGACTTGTGTATTATATCTTAACGCGTCTCACCAATGACAACGTGTACTCCTATTAGCCCAGATAAGGGTGTTAAATGACATTACGCAGATTTGTGCCTGTTTGTGTCTTTTCTGTCTGTCTGACAGCTGTTTACGTTCCTGTTTAATTAAACGAGACAGAAGGGATATATTTGCTATACTTAATCCCAAATAAACTCTGTTTTGGTTTCACTTATACCAACATTAAACGATATAATGCCATTGCAGGGATTTCAAGTTTATTAAAGTGACTTAAGAATGAGCTGAGTATTGTTAAAAATATATTTATTTGCAATTTACTCTTTAAGTTATGTTAACTGTAACATAAAGTATATATACCACAGTGTAGAAGATATCCTATCTTTCAAAATGAACATTTATCTTCTAAGTTATTTTACATTTTATTTAAGCTTTAAAATGGAACCACTTTTTTGTGACATTTATTTTTGTGCCATGGAAATGAATGGCCATAAGATAAAAGGCGCCGCTGTAGCAGCATTGACAGGTTTCCGAGGCGTGTATATATTTAATTTTTTTACCGGGTCAAGTCAATGTTTAGTCTTTATTTTCTGCTAAAGTGCAGCTGAGTGTACGACATTTTCTGTGGTAAAAAAAAAAAAAAAAAGGGAATTCTTTCTTGGAAGCACAGCATGGAGAATTTAAATTGGATTCATTTCCACTCACACTTGTATATATTTGTGTATTAATGGGAAAACTGCAAGTTTGGATGTTTTTCCTGTAAAAACTGCAAGTTTCCAATAAATGACACTGACGACTTTCGTCAAGGGCAGACTTTGCTAATATAAGTGTTTTCTGAGCATCATTTTTAAAAACATCCAACTGACGATTGAATGATCAGCTTTTCCTCCTCTGCCAGCGATGAGCAGCAGCGCGCCGTCCGTTCAGATGGACGAAGTGAGGAGCCGAGCCCAGTCCCTCCTCGCCTCCTCCGGCGTGGCGCAGGACGTGAAGGCTGAGGTCCAGACCATGGCCGCCATTGATCTGCCCCTGTCGCAGAAATACCGGCACCTCCCCGCGGAGGTCGTCCTGAGGGAGAACACGGCCGGCCGCAGCAGACAGGAGGTTTTTATTTAAAAAATAATAATGATTATTTCCAAATCTATGTCTGTCAGACTTGAATAAATATTTCAGAGATTAAGTAGTTGGATGTTGATTAAAAAAGGTTGACCCTTGACCTTTACGTGTAGTAACCCAGCGTCATCCCCTCCACGTCAGGTTTTGGAGTCCTTGAGTAGACTGATCAAGGCCTTGAGCATCCTGGAGAAGTACGGCTGTAACCTGACCTGCCCTGCCAGGCCCAAATACTGGCGGAGCGTCAAACACAACAACCCCGTCTTCAGGACCACAGTGGATGCCGTCAAGGTGAGGGGAAAAAAAAACAACTTTGGACAACTTTGATCTTACATAAAAAGAAAAAAATCTCAGAATAATTTCAATAGTTTAACCTTTTTTTTTGGTTGCACAGGGAGGACGCAGAGTTCTCTTTCTCTACGGTTACACCAACCAACAGAGCGACGGCCTCAGTTTCCCAGAGGAAGTCAGCGCGCCCGACTCTGGAAAAGTGGCAGCGGTGACGCTGGAGGTCATGACCTTACGCACGGAGGTGGACATGCTCCTGAAGGTGGGCGCCAGTTGTCCCATCAATTTATTATTTATCATCCAAGAATTCCCCATATTCCATTGGCTGCGTTTCTCTGTTTGTTCAGGGCACCCATCCTCACCTCGACAACTTCAAAGATATCCTCCCATTACTTGTGCAGCAGGTCTGTTTTCATCATCCCACATTATCTACTTCCTCATCCGTTGTCAATATACTGGATATATTACCTTCAAATTAAATGATATTCCATTGTTTTTTTAATTATATAATGCTGATATTAAATATTAATTGTGTGGCATGTGAGGTAGGTTTAGAAAATAAATCACTGTCAGGCTTTTTGTTCGAATGGTTAGAAGATGATCTTGAACTGTATAAATAGACATTATATAATATGAGATAATAAATCTGTCCATCCCAGTGCAGCCTTCGTTCATCCAATGACTTTACGTGAGGTAACTGATGTTGTTTTTGTTAGGATGTGATCTCTGGTGACTCGGTGGTCATCCCGCCTGCAGAGGAGCATCATGGAGACAAGCCCCAGGTCCTCTGTCCTCCACCTAAACTGCCCCCGAAACCATCAGCGGGTGAGACGGGAATTTCAACTCAAATCCACCTGTTATTTATTTTTTATTGATTTATTTCCCCCCCCCCTCTCTCGTAGCGACGAAGTGTAGTCTGTGTGGAATCGCCTCGTCACTGGTTTGCCCGTCTTGTGATGGTCGGCCTTTCTGCGACCCGTGTGATGGACTCTTTCACCGCCACCCCTCCAGAGCCAGTCACAAGAGAGAGAAAATGCAGAAAACCAAAGAGGGTGATTAGGGAGTACAAAAAATAATGTTTACGTTTATTCTTTTTCTTACTTTTATTTGTTCCTGTGTAAAAATGGCTCTATACTGGATTATATTATTATATATATTACATTTAATTCCGTGAGCACTGTTTTTTGAGCACAGTTAGAGGAGTCTAAAATGTGAAAATGTTCTTATCTCTGTAATTGTTGTTAAATATCTACCTACAGTAATAACAAGGATTCTTTTATTTTTTTTGTATCCACAGAGATCTGTGGCATCTGTGGGATCTCCACCGTGCAGACTCAGTGCTCCACCTGTGTCCAGAGACTGTGTCTGAACTGTGACAGACTGTTCCACACTCACCCCGACCGCAAAGCGCACAACAGAAGCGCCGTCACACCGGCCAAAACATCCAGGTGAGGGCACGCACGCACGCACACAATCACTGTGTGTGCCGACTCTGTGGTCTCGTGGTAATCAGGTCTCAGATTTTGTTCATTATCCGCCGGGTGTTTCATCCTGTGCCTAAAAGTTTCTGCCCTGCATTTATTCATGTTAAAAAATGAAAAAGTATTATGAATATACTTTTTTTTTTTATGACATTTATCTGTGCTTGTTTTTTGCGCTCTGTAATGTTGTGCCTAAGACAATTCATTCTTAAATCGTGGGGCTGTTTCATATAAGTTTTTTTTTTCTCTCTCTCTCTCTCTCAGTCCCTCTCTGTCGCCGTGGGAGTGCGCTCGTTGCACCACCGTCAACGAGATGCGAGCCGTTCTCTGCTCCACCTGTGAGCGACCTCGGCTCGCCACGGCTGCCTCCGTCAGTCCGGAAAATCCCCTTTCAGTTCCTCCATCACCCAACACAGGTCAGACGTGAGGAAAATACACTTTTTTCAACCCGCAAATCAGAACATTGAAATAAAAAAATAAAAAAACTTTCCTCAGAGTGGCAGTGCAAGAGCTGCACCGTGGTGAATCCAGGCAGCAGCGTCCTGTGCGAGGTGTGTGAACGTCCTCGTCTGGCCACTCGTCCGCCCGCCGCTCCGGTCCTGTCCAACCCAGAAGCTCGTCCTGATGCTCCCACCAAGGTTCTAGTTCTTTTAAATTCCTGATTGATTTGATTGTCCCGTGCCCGGCATAGTTAAAGTGTGCCATGACATTCATTTTGTTTGTTTTTCCACACCTAAATATATATATATATATATTCAAAAATAAGATTCAGCCAATCAACTAATGCTTAAAGTGTTTTTTCTTTTCCTCCTCCACAGTGGACTTGCCAGTTCTGCACCTTCGTGAACACCAAGCCCACCGTGGTGTGCGAGATGTGCAACCTGTCCTGTAAAGACTCCCCGGGCGACTCCAGGCCTCAGTCTCTGCAGCAGACTCCGTCCGTCACTAAGGATCCGGCTCCGACCGGAGCCAGGCCACAACCCAAACCGCGAGTGAACCTGGAGCTGAAGAGGCAGAAGATGATGAGGGAGGACGGGATGGGCCTCATCCACCACATCAGGGTAAGTCTGGTCAGCTCAGGCAATAAAATCAAGCATCCATCGAACCTGAAAAGGACGGAAAATGTATTTTATGATTGATTTATCGAAAGAGAAGTGTCAAAGTGGAGAAATTCTGGATTCAAATATTCCAAAATTCGGCTTAATAAAAGAAAAGAGAGTCTGCCAACGTGTGCCCACATCAGAGGAGTCCAACCTCTTTTAGTTCAGGGGCCACATGCAGCCCAATTTTGGTCTCAAGGTGGCCAAACCAGTAAAGTCCCACAAATAATAACTTGAAATAAAATGCAACTCCAATTTCCCATTTAATGAACTATCTTTTTTAAAAGAACACTAAGAACAAACCTGCAAAATAAAGTGTCCCGGTTTTTGGCCCACGGGCCACATGTTTGACTCCCCTGGCCTACATGAAGATTCTCCCTGTTTCAGGAGGCGGAGAAGCAAGGCGTCACTCCCGAGGAGGTGTACGCCGCCCTGTGCATCTGCGGCGGCAGCACCGTCAACCCCTGTGATTGGCTGACGTCCGAGCTGCCTCACCTGCTGGATGAAATCTGCGCCATGGCGGCGTCCGTCAAGCTCAGCTACAAACCGGGGGATTCTGGGATACGCCCAGCGGTGCTGGGAGACGGCGAGGGCGAGGAAGAGTTGGAGGAGAGCGCCCCTGAGGAGGAGGAGGAGGAGGAGGAGGAGGAGCTGAAGCTGTCCAGAGCTGAAGCCAAGCTGGCGTGGTTATCAGCCGGAGGAGACACGGAGCGAGCCGTCACTCAGCTGCTCAGAGACCGACGGGCCAAGGTACCAACAACATTCCACTTTTTATTCTTTATTTGCATAAAACAAGGCAATGAAGATCGGAAAACAACGAGGAGCTTTTTTCCCATCATTCTCTCCTTTATTCTGAACTAGAAATGAGATGTGAACATACTTTAATGCTGAAATCGTTTCTTCGTGCTTGACCAACATTTTTCTTGTTGAACCGAGAAAAAACAACAGAAACCTAAACCAAGATCTAGATTTTTTTTTTTTTGCTTGATAATTGACAGTTATTTTAAATGCGAATTATTAACCCCTGCTGTGTGTGTGTGCGCGCGTTCAGATGAAGGAGCTCCACTCGCTGGGCTTCAGGGAGGTGGCCCAGTGTGAGGAGGCCCTGCGGCAGAGCGGAGGGGAGGTGAAAGGGGCTCTGTCTCTGCTGCAGCGCCCCCTCCTGGAGCCTTTCCACCAGCGCATCTGGATCGACCAGCCGGAGCCGCCCATCGATCACAAACACCCGGACAAACAGGTCGGTCTGCAGCACACCTCGGAATAAAAAAAAAATACATAAAAGAGTGGAACCTGCTTTCTAAGGCCAGGGTTGGCTGCGGTTTTGCATGCGTACCTATTTCAAATTGTGCACCTGGTCCTGGTGGTTTGTTTGCGGCCCCTCAGAGGATGTGCAGGCGTCTGCTGGCGCTCTACAACCTGCCCAGCTGGGGGCGCTGTGAGCTGGTGCTGTCGCTGCTCCAGGAGCCCGGGGTCACCTACTCCCTGGAGGACGTGGTGCAAGCCGTGAAGGAGTCGCCCGACAAAGACTTCATCAGACGGCTCCTCAACAACGAGTGCCCCTGCTGCCTGTCCATCTTCCCCCGAATTAAGGTGGGGGAGGTTTCGGAATCGGAGACGTCAATTGCCAACCACCTGGCAACTTAAAAAATATATATATATATTTATTTATAGCTTGACGTCTTCTTTTCCGTCTTCCAGATGCAGTCTCTGACTTCCTGTCAGTGCTCCGTGTGCCACGAGTGTTTCGGGCAGCACTTCACCATCGCTGTGAGAGACAGACATATCCGAGACATGGTGTGTCCCGTCTGCGGAGAGCCCGACATCAACGAGCCCGAACAACTGGACAGCTATTTCTCCACTCTGGACATACAGGTGAAGTCCTCTGACCGGGTTTCTGATTGGCCGATGGCCACCTGTGAAAAGTTCAATGGAAAAAAACAAAAAACAATTGATGCTTCCAACAACTCTCAGGCAAACTGAATCAGATGAACTATAATAATAGAAATGATAGATGAGTGAAGTCCTTTTTTTTTCTTTTTTTTTCCCCTCCAGCTGCGGGACTGCCTGGAGCCGGACGTCTACGAGCTGTTCCATAGAAAGCTGACGGAACATGCGCTCATGAAAGACCCAAAGTTCCTCTGGTGCTGTCACGTGAGTCCCTCCACCCAATATAGGCCCCTCACTCACTTATGATTATTAATATAATATACATTATCGTATGATGGATAAGCATCTGCTCATGATTTGATGTTGTGCCCTATAAATAGGATTTTATCTGAAAATGGAACTATTAGGTCTTTTGATGTAATTCTCTTTTTATTTTTACGCCCAAAGGGGCCAAATAATTAAGGGGGGAAATCATAAATAAAATGAATAACGTGAATTAGTAATGTGAGAGATTGGAAAATGGGGGAATGAAGTTTATTGATTCATTCCTATCTGTCACTCAGTGCACCTCTGGGTTTATCAACGATGGAGACCAGCTGAAGGTCACCTGCCCGTCCTGCCGGAAAAGTTTTTGCACTCAGTGCAAGAAACCTGTGAGTGTTTTTACCATTTATTACTTTATATGTATATTTCTTTTTTTATAAGTCCACCACAGGTAGCCGTCACATTGGAATTGATGCACTTCCTGTCTGTGGTCAGTGGGAGCCTCAGCACCAGGATCTGTCCTGTGAGCAGTTCCAGCTGTGGAAGAGGGAGAACGATCCGGAGTACCAGAGGCAGGGCCTGGCCGGATACCTGAGGGACAACGGCATCAGTGAGGCAAAACTTTCAATTCAATACTTGCCCTCCCTCACCAGCGAATGGATTTTCTTTTTACATCTTTTTCTCAAATTGCGATTGTAAAGGTCATATTTCACAGGCAAAACATTTAATCTAGTAAAACATTCACAGATTAGTTGAAATTGCCATACTATTTATATTTATATTCTAACTTTTTGGCTCATTTTGAAATATATTGATAGTTTGGTATTACTGCTTTGACCAAATTCCATCTAAATATTTGTCGCCCTTTGGAATTAGGAAACGGACTGATCTATAGTATAAATGTATTGATCAGAATGTGTTGTCCAGCTTGTCCACACTGTAGGTTCCAGTACGCCCTGACGAAAGGCGGCTGCATGCACTTCAGCTGTTCCCAGTGCAGGTACCAGTTCTGCAGCGGCTGCAATAACCCGTACCAAAAGGTGAGAAGGCTTCAGCGACAAGAAATGGTCTAAATTTGGCTGAATTTAGGACAAAAATGTTTCCCTCCTGATCACATTTCATCTAATTTTGAACCGTGTCGCAGTAGTTTCTATTTTTAATGGCTGCAGATTCCAGATTTCACCCAAAACCTGCATTGCTTCTCATAATTGAATAAATTTTGCCACCTCCTGCTGCAGACGGGATGCAAGACGCCTCAGTGCATTTATTCCGGTCTACATGCCCATCACCCCCGGGACTGTCTCTTCTATTTAAGAGACTGGGAGCCGCCAAGACTACAGGCCCTGCTGCAGGTGAGGATGCTGCTCAAATGTAAAATAGCCCAAAACGAACACATTTAATTCAGTCCTATTATTTATGTGAATGAAAACTGACCTGGTGTAGAACTATCAGTTAACACTAACGTGAAAAGATTCCAACTACAGTATGGCCTGGTGGACATGCTCAGTTTTAGGAACTTTCCTTCCTGTAAATTCAAATAGGAAAGATTTGTATTGAATTATTTACCAATTCATTGCTCTTCTTTGCTAAATGTAAATGTTTTTCCTCATTCTGCTGTTTCTCATCTTAGAGGAGCGGTGTGGAATTCAATACAGATGCTTCTAATGGAGCTCAAACTGGTAAAACCCTTGTTTTTCTTCTTCTTTCATCATGTTCAGAATGAAGGGAAATGTGACCTTTGGTCCAAACAGATCCGAACCACTGATGAAAATTTGTTTAAGGTATATGAATTAAAAGGTATAAAATAAAAGGTAATATTAGTTCAAGTTATATGAAGCTATTTTTATGATCTTTCATATTTCCCAAACATAACTCACTTTTAAAAGAGGTACAAAAATAAAGATCTCGGTTTTTGATATGCCTTGGAAAGATTAATTTTGATAATTGTCTCTCGTCTCTGAAACAGACACGTGTGGAGTGATGGAGCAGAAAGATGAAGGAGGTCAGCAGACTGATTCACAATGTGGAATTGAAACACAGCCAGGACAAGCTGGACTCTGCGAGTAAGTAACTTGCATAACATATCGTCCAAAAATGTAAAAACATGCATTAAAGCATGAAAAGAGTATAAAATATGTATAAACAAATATATATATTTTTTTTACTATGTCGTCAAAACTTTTACCCAAAACGTCTTAGTATAGTATGCAAAACGCTCAAATATATGACTGAGGTGAAAAGTGAAAAAAGCCTTACCTTCGGCCCAAAAATCCCAAATGTTCCAAAATTTGGAAAACACTCGAAACTCGCACAGCAGCATCGGCAGGGCTTCAAAATAGGGTGCACGCGAAAATAAAGTGAAAAAAGTGTTAATTTCCTCGTTTTTGGGGACTTTTTTGACGTCCAAAATGGGCCAAAAAGACGCCTTACTATAACCTTACCTTCGGCCCAAAAATCCCAAATTTTCCAAAATTTCGAAAACACTTGAAACTCGCACAGCAGCATCGGCAGGGCTTCAAAATAGGGTGCACGCGAAAATAAAGTGAAAAAAAGTGTTAATTTCCTCATTTTTGGGGACTTTTTTGCCTTCAAAAACGTGCCCAAAAGACGCCTTACTATAGCCTTACCTTCGGCCCAAAAATCCAAATTTT
>JAFBJU010000615.1:5641-126626 GCA_016785305.1 Colistium nudipinnis
GTGTGTGTGTGTGTGTGTGTGTGTGTGTGTGTGTGTGTGTGTGTGTGTGTGAGTGTGTGTGAGTGTAAATGTTCTCACAAATGTTCTGTTGTGGCGTGCGTTGGGCTGCTGCGTGTTTGTGCGACGTTGACGACTGCGTCCGAGCGAACAAGGGTGCCTACTCCCCGGGGGTGTAAAATAAAGTACAAAGGTTGCCGTGGGGAAGGGAAGCAAGGCGAGTAAAAAAAGTCATTATTATTTCTGTCCCTCCTTCGCCATTCCTCGACACGTCCCCCTTCCTTTAATCTTTTGGTTTTCGCCATTGGATTACCGTTTCCATCTTCTCCCCCTCGATCGCCCCACCTCGAAATAATACATGAGCGAAAACAAGCACATTTGGAATCGTCTTTTAAGTGCCTTTCCTCCCCCCCTTAAGTTCTGGCAATTCAACGTGCCACACACACACCTACACACACACACACACACACACACACACACACACACACACACACACACACACACACACACACACACACACACACACACACACGCGCGCAACAACAGCAACAGAGATACACTTGTCACACACATGGCACATATATTTCAACACGCACAAACCACCCTCCTTCACAGCCACACAATCTGCAACTCGGACAGCAACATAAACACATTGATAAAACCATTTTGTATAATAAGCCGTGTTTGTCAAAGTGCCATCCCTGGGCCCCGCAGCTATTATCACTGCTTTGACATTTATAGTGGCTGTTTAAATAAACGGCCCAGGCCTTCGTGGCCTACAGTAATACCCATCTACCGCCCACGTGTATACACACACGCGCGCGCGCACGCACGCACGCACACGCACATTCCATCTTCCCACTACCGACCATTACACTGCAGTCTGTGAAGGCTCTCGGTCACCCGGGTCGTGGTGTTTCTAAGTGTTGCACGGAGGCAACTGGACTAGGCCCGAGGTTTTTGCAGACCTCTCATCTGAGAGGCAAGTTCATTTCTAAATGACTGCCGGGGAGTCCAGGAATAGCTTTTTAGCACGCCGAGAGTTGCCGAGTTCACATACGAGCCGTTGACCCACCCAGCCATCGCACGAGTTGCCGGTGTCTACACGGGGTGCAAGTGGATGTGAAACTTTCGAGAAAGGCCTCTCCACAGGGGCAGACGGAACTCAAGGCGCCTTTGCGTTGGAAAACAAAATGTCCTCAAGAAACCAAAGTCCCGCTGCCCCCACAGAGCACCTAACCCAAGTTGAAAATGGTGATGTGTAATGCTTTGTTAGACAAACCAACTGCAGTTTCGCAACTGCTCGCCAACAGAAGATTCATGGTGTCATAAATGAAATTCGAATAAAACCACAAAAAGTGGCATTGGCCCATTGTTGTTTATAGTTGCTAATGTCTGGATAAAATCCGGATAACGCAGTTACGCTGCAAAACAAATCACAAATGATATTGCCACTGTGTTCATCTTAGGTGATGCCGTCACAAGGGGACAGCCCAGAATATGCGACCGATTGAGGGTGCACACCTTACCGTATGCGGTGCTGGTTCCGAGTCAAAGATAAGGCCAGATTCTTTTTGCAGTCGGTGTATGGGTATGTGTCCTGAGCCACGCTGAAGGACCGCCCACTCACCCTCTTACCGGCTACCTTTTCACAATGAACTGAACACGTCTTACCGCTCGGCGCGTCCGATATGTTTATTTAATATATGGATGTACTTGCGACGACCTGCGACACTATGTTTCCACCAACTTCAACTGAAACGTGGATTTATTTATTTTTTTCTTCGTATTATTTCGCATGGGTAAATTAGCGTTGAGCCATGCATTGAGTGCATTGATTTACTCTGCGGCCCCTCCTCTCTCTCTCCCAAAACACACATAAACAAACAACAAGGCATTAGCGCCTTGAAAAACAGCTGTGGCGATAACTTACAAATAGAGGAGGCAAGTGAGATTGAGTCGCAAATGGTCAGTGAAGGTGCACGTTGATACCTAGGCTTTGGTTTGCCGAGGGCTACAAGAAAGTCTGGGTCACCCTCGTCACCAGTTCAGAAGCGGGGGTTGAGGAACTTTGTTTGGCAAGTCCCCCGACTACGTGCAAAAACGGAAAGCCCTTCCACATCCTCTCGATCCACAAACCTCACCTACCGCAAATCGAGTCCTGATTGACAGTAGCCAACAATTAAAAATGTATTCCGCAACCTGACCTCCGCATGTTGTAATTGCCGAAGGCTGCATAGCGCAGCGACACGCTATGTGCAGAGGCCTCTCTGTTGGTATCAGTACGTGTTATGCGAGAGAGCAATAACAAAAAGGACTCCGAGGGAGACATTCATCTCCTTTAAAGTCATTGTTCCTCATTCCGAGTTTGGGCCACACCGAGACAGCGGGAAACAGGAATGGATAATGGTCCAGTTTTATTGTTTAATAAATTGTATAAAGTGCCAGCAACCTTGGATTGCAATTACTACAAAGAGCTCTATTCATTGCATCTCACCTTTCTCAGATCTCCCACGTCAAATTCTCAAGTGCTTTTCAAGACGTGGCGCATGAATTCGAATTTGGGAGAGAAACGCAGCATTTTTTTCTTGCCCTGTGTGCAGTTTACGCATGCGTGTGGTGCGTGTGCGTCTGTCGTACGAGTGCACCTACTTTGCAACTTTATGGCGACGTTATTGGCAGCTTCCAGTCAAAATGAGATCTTTTCGAAGGGTTGGCTTGAGGTCAAACCCGACGGAGTCCTCCGAATATTAACAAAGAGAGGCCACAATCGGAGGCCACATGGCTGGAAGAGAGGTGAAGGAGACCAAATGGGAGGGAGAAAAAAATTATTACCATAGCTCAGTGGTGGTGGTGGTGGTCGGAGGGGGGGAATTCAATATTTAAAAAAAATAAACGCCGAGGAGGGAAAGGTAAAACCTCTGCCCGAATGTACCGCGTACTGTTCTGCGCCGCCGTAACGTGTAAAGACCGCTCGTCTTACGAACCAATAATCAGTGCTTCAAGGCACACTGGCACGGACTCCAGCAAAACCTGCTTAGGCCAGAAAATCCCATTACTCATTCAAATACCACGGTGTTGCCAGTGATTGATAGACGGATGGATGGACTGGAGTAAATTGGGAACAGGAGGTGGAAATGAAAGGTGGGGAGGAAAAAAATTTAAATAAGAAAGAATGAAGACATGCATGCAATGGAAGGTGACATAGAACATTGTTTAGTCCATTTGAGCTGAAATTTGGATTGGGGTCATACAATTACACCGGCAGATTTAAAGTTTCGTACTTTTTTTTCTTGCCGCAGTTTGGGAGAGAACAAGCCCCTTGTCAGCCCCCCCTTATCCAACAACACGGCCGCCAACAGGTGTCGAATCACCTCGTGGGGCCATTTCTCCCACTGTCTTTCCCCCTCTCACCCATTACCTGCTTTCCTCACTCCCACTTGCCTCTCATCTGACATTCACCTCCTTGCTCGAGCCTTCATTACCATTCTTTTCACTGAGCTGATATTTGAACTAATGAGGATGATATAGTCAGAAGGTAAAGTCAGAAGATGAGGCGCTATTCACCCTGTAATGAGTCTGCACTTATATATGGCAGTGAGAGTATGTGTGTGCGCGTGCATGAGTGCGTGTGTGTGTGTGCGTGTGCGTGTGCGTGTGTGTGTGTGTGCGTGCGCGTGCGCGTGGATTTGCATGTTGCATGTTTTGTTTCTACACGTAGTCCTTTTTTCCATGCTCTTTTGGATGTCAAGCATGTGTACGTTCACGGTAATAATGCCAAGGGAAAATGTGCGGTTGGTGGTTGCATCCTTGCGTATTAGTTGTTTTCTTTTTCTCAACATGTTTCTTGTTCATTTTTTACCATACGTGTCCACTATGGAAATACTGTTCCATTAGAGTCAAATATAGGAGGTTGGGCTGTTTATGTACAGTAATTAGCTTTAAACTGGCGGACAATACTTATCCACTTTTGTGCCGCGCGCACACACACACACACACACACACACACACAAAAACAGACACACACACACACACTAGAGGCCTGCCCTCTCCAATCGAAATCTCGAGTCAGATGTTTGTGTTTGAAATCAAAACCCACCCCGAGCTTCAGTCTGAATCACCGCCACCGGTGTCTAGCAGAAGTCACCATCATATTCAAAGCATCGAATTCTTAGGTTACATTTCTTGGGGTGGGTGTTCTACTAGCTGCACCTTGTAAAACACCGCATTTAGCGGCATAACATTTGATTGAACTACAGATGTTTGGCAGCTGGGATTGGCAACTGCTCCTCTCATGGTCACCTCATAAACCGCACAGATAATGGGTGGATGGATTTTCTCATTCTCTAACGTTCCACTTGTAGGCCTCTCCCGAATGGCACGCCGCGTGCAATCTCCGCCGTAGAGGACGTTTTAAGTCTCAAGCGCACTCATGCCCACACACACACACACACACACACACACATACCGTTGCTTTCAAAATAAGATATCATCTCTTGTGTGTCTGTCTTCTCCATGGTAAAATGGGTTATTTTTGTGTGCATCTTGTGGTTCAAGCAGCAGAAAAGCCAACCTGACAGTTCCCCCCGCTCATCACAATCTTAAACAAATAAGGTGATAAGACCAACCCGGGGCAAAAACTTGCCGGATGAAGAGACACTACACAAGAGACCCCCCACCCCCCTCCCGTCAGTGGGGGCGGGGGGGGTCCACCGATGGATACATTTCCCCCAACGTGTGTGTGTTGTGCTGCACGTGCACGTTTGTGTGGGACTAATAAAGCTGCCTCTAATTCTTCAAAATGTAAATGAGGCTCCACGTTTTACCCAAATATCGCCGTAACCGTGGTAACCCAAGAGACAAATGTGTATCTAAAGGGGCGCATGCGGCTCCGGAAGCGCCAGGTTGCCGACCCCTGGGCTATACAGATGGGGCTGTCGTTTCATCTAAACTCGTGTGGAAAGTGGAGCGTATGGGAAGACACAAGCAAAGGAGAATTGTTCACGAAAAGAAAACACATGTGGGAGATCATGTCAATGTATTCAAAATGTCACATCAGGCAGCGGAAAGGTGATCGGCCCTGGGCATGCAACTGGTTGGTTTCGGCTTCTGGCAATCTGGCTGGTCCTGGAGAGAGATGGTGGTGATGGCTGACAAGAGATTGAGAGTGTTGGTGTGATTCAAATTTAAAAGAAGAGCGAAAGAGAGGGACAGAAAGCGGGAGAAGTGACGGGAATCACCATGTAATTATAAACCCCCCCCCCCCAAATGTGTATCTAAAGGGGCGCATGCGGCTCCGGAAGCGCCAGGTTGCCGACCCCTGGGCTATACAGATGGGGCTGTCGTTTCATCTAAACTCGTGTGGAAAGTGGAGCGTATGGGAAGACACAAGCAAAGGAGAATTGTTCACGAAAAGAAAACACATGTGGGAGATCATGTCAATGTATTCAAAATGTCACATCAGGCAGCGGAAAGGTGATCGGCCCTGGGCATGCAACTGGTTGGTTTTGGCTTCTGGCAATCTGGCTGGTCCTGGAGGGAGATGGTGGTGATGGCTGACAAGAGATTGACAGTGTTGGTGTGATTAAAATTTAAAAGAAGAGCGAAAGAGAGGGACAGAAAGCGGGAGAAGTGACGGGAATCACCATGTAATTATAAACCCCCCCCCCCCTCCCTCCTTTGAAGGCTTCCCTTTGAAGGGTTCTGCTCCTAACACCCTACCCACTGCACAGCAAAAATAACACTTCTCTTGAAAGCCGCAGCACTGATCACGGTCTCAGACCTCCAAGTCATTGTGTGAAATGCGTCATTTCGGCAGTTTGTTTATGGGAGATAATGAGCTTGCCGCTCCCCTCGCAGGACGGCCACTGACTTATCCAATTCCTCTCTTTGAAGTCACGGAGGAAGACGTTGGCTTGTGGTTGGGGCGGGGAGAGGGGTCTCCCCGCCGACGGCCCTCTGGGAGACAGAGGGTCTGTGTGGTTCCTGCCAAGGCGCTTTAACAGATTTCATTAATTAATGAGGCCCATTTATGCCACTAATTAGGGGCTGATGGTGATTTGATGAGTTGTGACGGATGAGAGAGAGAGACAGTGATAATGTTATGGAAGTAGGAAAAGTAGGAAAGATAGTGCAGATTAGTTATGAGAGGCAATTATTGTGTATTACATGTTGCTGTGGAGCAAGTGCACTTGAGGGAAAATGACTAGTGTCCGTCAAGAGCCACCGGTTCTAAAACTGTCCTGCACGCGCGCGCACAGGCGCGCGCAGGTGTGCGCGCGCCTGCACGTGCGCGCTATATTTCTGAGCAACTATAGCTACCTAGCGTTCCCACCTGACAGGTTGTACAGACAGGGTGTAATTAGGAATTTGCATTGTACAGTGTACATGTGCCCGTGTGTGTCCCAAAGGGCAATTACAGCTTAACCGTCGGAGCGAATACAAATCTTGCCTAACCCCCCTGTTGGTCTGAAATGGCCAAGAACGTTGCCAGCTTTTAAAAGTAAGTCACAATAAAACCCGTGTTACATCTCCTTCATTTTTTTCCCGGCAACATAACATACCGAATGTTATATTTAACGGACAAGAGATGAAAATGCAATTAGTGTTTTGGTCAGGCAGCTTGCGTAGCTACCTTGTTTTCCTCCAACTGTCTCTCAAACATGTTGCATGGCTTTCTAAATATACAGCACGCACTCTCTCCCACTTTGTTGGTGCAAAGCAAGTGCACTTCGTATAAGGCTGAGGGCAATGGTTGCCATGGAGACAACATTGTTTTTTTTTTTTTTCTGATGACGATGGAAGAGCTTGGCTGACAACGGATCTTTCGATCTCGAATCCATCGGACACGCTGTCAAGGAAGGAAGAATATAGAAGAAAAAAAAAAGATCTATGTTTGCAATTAAGTAAGCGTTTCCACGTCGCTTTCTCTTTACTGGCACGACCAAGACTGTAAATCTCTTCTGCCGTCCGACAACTCAGTCCTCAACTCTCTTTTGTATAAAAGCCGAAATTGTTCTGTTGCTTATTAATATGCAAATATGCACGTTAGGCTGGCAGTGCTCCTCTCGCTGCCAGCTCCCTGACTGTCATGTTTTGACCCCCTCCTCGTGGCCTTGTTTTAAGCAGCTCTAATGGATGTCTCTCGCTGGGTTAAACAGACGTCTCACAGACCGTGTGCGGCGTCTCTGGGCCCTCATATTCATAGTTGCGTGTCGCGTTCCCAAACTCTGAAATATGCGTCGGCAATTAAAACTGGCCCTGAACACGGCAAACCGCCGCGCGAGCATGGTTTGATGAAATCTATAGTCGACGCGGGAAACTAAAGCCTCTTTACGGCATGCACGTCCAATCGTACTAAACCCTGCTAATGCGGACTGTGCGGCGGCGCTGATGAAAAGTCCGAGTCATGGCGATAAATCCTTTACTAAAAAAGAAATGCAGCCAATTATAATGCAGGCCTTAGCTATTTAAATCTAGGCCGGTTCTGGCCCGGCCAACAGAGCAACAATTTCTATTTCACAGCACCGACGACCAAAGCATTCCAGAAAAAATTTCCACAAAAGAATTCACATGATGATACGCGATGGCACCGGACGGGAAACCTCCAGATCCTTCAGGCGAGGGGCGGAGCCTAGGTCTGACATGAAGGTGGCAGAACGTGACCCTTTAAAGTTTCAAAGGTCGCACGGAGGTTTTCTGAAACGGTCGTCAGTGATGAAGTGCCTGGCCGTGCCGTTAATGGCTGCGATGCGTCTCAATGGAAACCTTTCCTCAGCGAGAGCGCATGGGTTTGGTACCGCGTAACACCAGGGGGAATTTGGAGAGAGACAGACGACCCCCGTTGTTGACCGACTGGATCAAATAGCACTCTGCACTGCAAACAAGGTCTATGAGAAAAATATTGGCTACATCAGCGGCAAACACGGGCGTACAGATTGTCCGGGAGTTAAAAAGAAGTTTCAGGTCGTTCCAATGCAATGTGTAGATCTTTGTAAAAAAGAAATATATATATATATATAAAGTGTCGAGCTCTGAAAATGACTTTCAGAGCTCGACACTTTCAGCCCAACGCCCACATGCACGCCTGACCGCATACATGCTGTATACTTGCGGATTCTCACGAAAGGGTTTTTTTTCTTCCCCCCGCCTCGCTATTATCTAGTTTTCATCGGAAAATAGATCTGAGGTAGAATCTCCCCTCTTCCCCAGCAATTAGAAGTGGCAATATCATATGAGGAGAGAGAGTGCTTTAGGAATCTTGCACCTCGGGTGCCGTCCAATCACAGCATCCTCCAGCATTATCTGCAACCTTTGTCTTAACTTCATTAACATCATTTTTTCTTCAGTCTCAGATAATGCGGCTGTGATTGCCGGCAATCTTAGCGATTATGTTTCAAGCCAGATTGGGGCTCATCTATGAGCGGGATCTGGTAAGAGCGGCGATGGCCGGGGGTGGGCTCAAGGAAGTACTTTGCTGAACTATATCTCCTGCAGGTAGTTCCTTTTGCATATCTGTCCTACATTGATACAACTGCCGCAATAGTTGCTAATTCTGTTAAAGGCTTATGAAGACTTTGGAATAGATTGATCCTCTGAGCGAGAATGCTGGGTTACCACATGTTAAGCCTCCCGTGTG
This sequence comes from Colistium nudipinnis, assembly GCA_016785305.1. Lineage (NCBI taxonomy): Eukaryota > Metazoa > Chordata > Actinopteri > Pleuronectiformes > Rhombosoleidae > Colistium > Colistium nudipinnis. The sequence goes on from JAFBJU010000615.1 coordinate 14,277, forward strand.
TATGTTCATAAGATGACCCTCACACACAGGTTGGAAAAAAACTGGAATAGCGGTACGTTTTTCCTCTCAATTCCCAAATACGAACTTGCACAACACGCGAACCCTTTGACAGATACACACACACACACACAGACACATCTGGCGGGGTACACAAAAGCACACGTGTGCACACACAAACACCAAGACTGATGCAAGAAAACGGCAATAACTAAGGCTCTGATGATAATGAGTGTGGCCGCCTGGAGGATGTGTTTGTGGACTACAGATGAGAGGAGAGGTTGGTGCACAGGGAAGGGGGCAACGTTCCCCCGAAGAGACAGGCAAGCATTAGAGTTCTCTTCAAAGTGTGCCGTGACACTGCAGACACAGAGGTCAGATAAGGGAGGGACAGCTGACAACTGAGTCGAATCAGAGCAGCAGGTTTCTGCACATTGAATTCATTTTCATATCCCAAGTTGGAGAAGCTGAGAGGAGGCGGAACAGATCAACACAACTTGCGGTTTCCCGAAACCACCGATTTTGTTTAAAAAAAAGAAAAATGTATATATGTTGGGCCAGTGCAGGGCATTGCCAAGCAAGTCGTGAATGGCAGCCCATGAAATGGGGGACACTGCTTGTCAAGGTTCCAAAATGCCCAGTGCACACAATAATAGTTGCCACTCGGGTTACAACAAAGAAACACTAAATGTTTCACTGGAGGAAAAACTGAAACTGAAATGAAAGCCCCCCCCCCCGCAGGATTGAAAGGGAAGAGCGATAATACTTATTGGTGTGTTCACGTTCTTCCATCCCAAAATCAGTAAATGTCAATAGTGCACGGTAATTATTTTTATTTCGTTAAACTAATTTTATTCATGAAAGTTAAACAATTACCTTGAAACATTGGATTCAGGTCCTGGAAAGCCCAGACATTTGTCCCTAGTTTAATTAAAAAATGTATGCGAACAATATTCAACTGATGACACGTTTCGTATGACTGCGACGGCAAAATGAAAAATTGTTTTCCTTTGCCATCTCCAGTTGTAAAGCATAATTAAATTAAGTCACTGTAAAAATTCTCAAGATGGATTGGACGGTAAGGTTTAAGGAGAACTACACCTCGAAATCTTAAATAAGCCATAACGTTTCTGGACTTATATTATTATAATTTTATATTATTATTATTATATTCTTTCTCTATTCAAAGGAGGTCAAACAAGGAGTTCAAATGTCAGCAGAAAGGTCAGAAGTTGGGTAGAAAGATTCAATTCAGGCTATAGGGGAAAAACCAAAAAAAACTAAAATCCTGCTATTACAACTACACATACGACACAAGGGTATGTGGCACCTTTGAGCAACGAGTGGTTTGAGTGTGTGTCAGGTATTTACTTGTGATTGGAGCTGGTCAACATGCCAGTGAAGAACGTCGCACTGGTCCGGCTCTGCCATCCCACGTCCCTTTCGCTGCATGGCGGATTTGCATGTGTGCAACCTGCATATTACAGTTCCTCTGCAAAGTAACTAAAAGAGGGGAAATGATGTCAAAACACTGGGGGGGGGGGGCGGGAAAGGCATCACATCAGTAAAAGTGAGGGTGGGGAAAAAAAAGATGTTCAATAGGTGCCACATGCCAAGACCACATCGGCAGAATAACAATACTATAAACATGGACGAGCAAAGACTGTTTCTAACGCAAGTGGAAAGACCGAACAGTATTTATGACACAGATGCAAAAAAAAAAAAAAACAGTACAGCACAGTACTGCCGCAGATCCAGTGTGCATGTTGTAGATTTCAGTGCAGTGACATGACCATGGAACACTTTCTTGTATCACTGTTGACGCGAGTTATATATTTCTATTTGAATATTACTATTTTATCCCATCGTATAGGGTCCACATTAAGCCTCCGCAAGACTTGGGCCAGATTAGTACTAGAAGTATTGGAGGACAGGGTAACAAAAACAACTATTTAATCATAGGTTAGTGGAGCAGTCTGTGGCCTATGGATTTATGGTTAATTTCGGAATGCTACGCTGTGACTTTGAAGCAGCGCTGAAATGATTCTGTGCGTAATTATATCGTTTGTTCTAACTGCCCTCTGTATAACACCCCCATTGATTTCGGTCCATTTGCCAATACTTACACCCCCCGTGAAGGTGACATTTGCTCTCCTGATTTCCTCCACCACATAAAGGCCAGCAGCGGAGGTGGAGCAGAGAGGAAAGTCCCCCCTCAGTGCTAACGATCAGTATTGTTCCACCGTTTCATTCAAACGTATCCCGGCACAAGTCCGAGAGCGCAGAAAAGATCGTAATTCCAGAGAAATAAGCAGAGTGCAGCAAGCCGGTTATTATGTGCTCGTTCTATTCATTTTATACAAAAGAACTCAAACATTGCGTTTCCTAACTACACAGGGGAAAGGGGAAGTAGACGATCTGAAAGGGAAATGACCGGTTTCGTCTCAGAGCCCATTTGGGCCAGTGATTATTTACGCTTTGGTCAGGTCACCGCGACACCAGAAGCGGTTCCAGTGGCTGGCAGTGATTTCAAACAAAAATAGACAAGAATAAGAAGTTATCCATCTGAAGCGCCATTCCTCTATCTGCCCACACACACATCTGGTTACATAAGTGGTTTCAAGCTCCGGCCCACTCAGTGTTTTACAGGGCGGCCCACAAGTGAAAAATGTGAAATATATGTATGTCAATAGATGTATGTCTTCTCTCAAAGACCTCTGGTTCGTTCACGTTCGGCGAGAGAAGTTACACCACTTGTAGCCACTCCACTGCGAACTCCTATTGGACAGTGATTTAAGTTTCAGGCCACTAACACACCGTATACCGTATATATCCTGCTGAAAGGCGTTTGCAGTTTGCAGATAGATATCAAATAAATGTCCTGAAGAAAACAACACATTTTGGTCCTCCGACAAAAAAAACAAAAAACTAACTTGATGTGTCCTGGCGACACTTTCACACATGTAGAAGAAAAAAGGGCCACAAAGGTATGGAAGCAGATTTGGTTTCAAAATAATAAATAAAAGAACAAAAAAAGTTTGAACAAGTGGGAGGCGGGGGTCCCAGAAGACCCTAAGTTGACTCGTGGGGCTTCACGTGAATTTGACCCAGCAGGGATGAGGATATATGGTTGAGATATTTGTATTCGCTGACCGTCATCAAAATATCATTATGTGTACAACAATAGATTATGCAAATGAATCTGCTTGAAATCCAAAGAATAACTCATTAAAAGGGGAAAAATGGTGTAGACCCCCGAAGATATATACACGGAAATGATGATTTCAAATGTTTCTTTCTCAACCAAAGTGAGGTGAAACATTGGGCGTCTGCTTTCTCATAGAAAAAAAAAAATTGGGTGATTTTAATACGAGGCTCTAACGGGGTCTATGCGGCTTCTGTTGTCCCCTCCTCGCCCTTCACTGCCATGAATACAGTGCATGGATTTAAAAAAGCAGCAACCAGCTCAGTGCATCTACCCACACAGATTATTCCACCAGTGAAATAAACACCAAGAGACGACAAAGATACAGAGACAAGCCAAACACCTTTATTTCCCAGTGAAAGTGAATAATTTACGTAATAGTCAGTTGGCAAAGTCAAAGATGGCAGTGAGCGAAACAAATAAAAAAAGGAGGTACACTTACAAAAAACATGCACTCTAGACTCAATAACACCGCTGCGTCCACCTGTTCAAGTATCTTCTCCACACCTGCTGCCTCTTCGCCGTCCGTTCACCTTTTCTTCACTTGATAAGGAAGCTGAGAGAGGGAGGACAATCAAAAGAGAAACATAGGAGAGATTAAGAAGAGCGGGAGGAACAGCTGTTTAAGTGAGTTGTTTTTCTTTTGGCCATTGGTGCACAACAACACAGCTTTTAGCTTAATTCATGCGACTGTTTATTGGACTTGTGGCCCTACGTTTCGCAAAGCACATTCGAAAGCTGTGTGAACATGGCAACATAAATCCATTTTTAGTAACCTTTTTTTATTTACCACTAAAAATGCAAAACGCCCACTTACACCCGATACTCATTATTCAATGGGAAGTCAGTGACAGATGTAAATAAGATAAATGGGAACGCTTCCGTTTACTGTTTAATGAACACTAAATACAAAGGAGTCTTTCGGCACTAAACGCGGTAGCCGCCGTGGCTTTGTCGGGAACTCCTCGATTTGCAGACAATTGGAGTTCCTATTATATCGTTAAAGACCAGCGACGTTGAAGGGAACTCATAATGCTCGATCCCTTCCAGCACCGGAGTTGAGTTTCTGCACCGTTGTGTCGCAACAGCGTGCCCGGCGCTAAAGCGCAACGCAGCCGCGTGAGCGTTTCCCATCGCACGGTAAATCTTTTCTACGTCCTGGCGACCCTTAGGTCAAAGGGCGACCAAATTGCCACCCTAAGCTGCAGCGTCCGACAGTTTGTCCCAGCCCCAGTTCGAGATTGCTACCATCCTGGGTTAGGGACGAGAAAGGCGTGAATGCACTGTGTCTTGAGCGCGCTGCACCTTTGAAGAAATGTCATGAAACCAAAAAGTCAGGCCGCAGGAGTTTTAGCTGCGGTTTTGGTCTCGAAAGAAAAAAAGCGTTGCTCATTTGACTGGCACGTTTTTGAGGAATGTTCCCATGGGATCAGCCATCTTGACGTCATGAGGGTGTTTGAAAGGATTTTGGCCAAATATTTTCAAGGCACATGTTGCGTCGTATATTGTGTTGTGTGAATAACTCGTCACGTGAGCTGGATAAAACTTGAGTGGGCATCTGTACAGTGCCATCAGTTGCTATAGTTACCTGTAAGGGTATCCGTGGTACTTGGACCTGAAAATGGAGAGCAGGAAGCTGAAGAAAAACACCACCAGGCCAAGGCCAACCAGGCAGATGACTGCAAAGACACACACGCACACACACACAAACACAACGTGTGGTTAGAATAATATGAGAATATAAATCCTGTCTTAATTCAAACAATTTGACTAAACACTAAAACACATAAATACACAATACTACTTCATGCACGGAGAAACACAACAATCATCTCAAAGTTACGATCACTCTGAATGACGTTTTTAACGTGCATCTTTTTCCAACTTTTGCGGGTTCTGCAGACATTCAGATTGATTTATTTGAAACATTGCACAATGAGCATATTTGATTCCTGGCTGAAGGCATCTATTATAATAATTTCACGCCCATTACAAACACTGATGCAACTCTGTGTTTGAACTCTGCTCCGTTTGAACGTGCTTGAAGGGTTTAGACACAGTACACACAGTATACAAAAATCCTCTTTTCTTTATGCCGGCGGTTACGACACAGAGGACACTGCACCTGCGCACACACGCCAACAAAACTTGTGGGAGACAGAATGAAGGGATATTCAAACATTTGCCAAAACAGCAGCTGGGAGAAATTCACGAACAACCCATCGGCTCAGAGCGTCCCTCCAAAAACTGTACGAGGCGCGGGCTTTTTTTTTCCCCATTACCGAACTTGTGGTGTTGCAGACTCCTGTGTTTCCAGCGGTCATCATCTTATTTCCTCCGTGGCTATTCTAAAGTAAAATATACGAAAGCATGGGCATGATCTCGAGTCTGCCGGGAAACTGCGTGCGTGCGTGCGTGCGTGCGCGCGGGCGTGCGCACACGCCCTTACGCAGCAGCTAATCCTTGAGAAGCACTGTGTTAAATTAAACTGTCACCGCCGACTGATATTGTTAATCAGGGATTAGGATGAGGACCTCTCCTGGAGACTAAATAGTGCGATATCTGCATGTTTTCAGTGTGTGTGCGCTTGTGAGTGCCTGCGCATGCTTGAGACAGAGAGAGAGAGAGACAGAGAGAGAGAGAGAGCAAGAAGGAGAGAACAAAAGATTTGGCGGGGAAAATGCCCAGACAGATTCTCGGCGTCGCTTTGTGTGTAAGCGCGCTGTGGTTCATCTTTTGGCCAGCCAAGGGTTTGCGCGTCCTTGCGTACGTATTGCGATCTTTAACGCCTGCCCTGTATGTATACGATTGCTGCCATCACTCCGCTCAATAACCGCTCCCCTACTTCCAGTGTTGCACCTCCCATGCATCCCTTTTATCATTCACAGTTCAACGGCCATTCAAGAATCATCCCACGCGCGCACGCGAATCTCCAGGAGTGGTCTCGCGCGGTGTGTCCGTGAGGGACAGCAGTTTGACTAAGTGTGTGCATCATTTTCTATTTCCGCTCTTGTGTATCGGAAGCGGTGGGCTTAAATGACAGTCGTGCTGATAAATAATTCCAGACGATATTGTATTACAAACCTGTGAGTGTGCGTGTGCGCGTGTTAGTGTCCAGGACTATCTTGACTGAGAAGACGGCATATTTAAGTGTCCACAAGGAGAGCCCGATATGGCCCCGGGCTCCAGGCTTCGTCACCTGTACGCAACTTCCCGTGAGTGAGGTGACGTCTGCGGATCTTCATTAAGCACAGTGGAATACAATTCCCATAGCTCATCGATTACGAGTGGGACGCATGCGCACGCACACACGTGCAAGCTCACACACACACACACACACACACAAAGCATGCTAATATGCTTAGAGATTTATGACCTTGGCGAAATGACAAGTTCTGCAAGCTGAATGATTTCCCTCAATGACAAAGGTGGTAATTCCTCTTTTGACTGCATGACTTGGCCCAATACAAATCATGATAAACCGGCACGGTTCAAATAGGAGAAAGCCAATAGACCCACTGAGGCAGACCTATTCTACGCCATTAGGGGCGAATAGATGTTGTGTAAAGCGAAACGGGTTCTAGTTTATTCTCCGAGTGGCTCAACCTCTGGATACAATCTCCCTGAGCGCACTCTTTTAACACAAAGCTGTGGCGAATAAATCGTTGTTGGTTTACTGAGGTCCATACTGCCTAGACCTCCCGGCGATACACATTCATACAGTTTCCTACGGAAAAATAAACAGCATAACCCATCCGACCGAAGACGCAAGCCCTTCGTTTCCAAATAATAAACCTCAGCGAACACAGATCACCTCTTCACATTATTTCTATCTGGGCCCAGGATCCGAACATGAAAGAGGTTCTGACGTAGAGGTACAGTTCCAAGCTTCCACTCAGCCGGAAAAAAAAAAAACAAAAAAAAACGGGAAACTAAATCACATTATGGTTGATTAATATATATCCTTGATCAACTTTGAAAAAGCATGATGGAAAGCATTAGTAATCTGATTAAAAGCTTACACATTCTATGTGGATGGATAAACAGTTACGGATATTTGAAGGGCTATGCACGTCCTGTATATGTTGCATGTGCAAATGTGACCCCACTTCTTTTGGTGTGAGACGCACACCTGCGCTGGAGTAATACTGTGATGTTGTAAATCGTGGAAAAATAGGTCAACGTTAGATGATGGGTCAGTCCAAAGTCTGCAAAAAGAACTTTAGGAGTTTTTTGTTTTTTTTAATAACTGCGGTGTTTGCATCTCGTCACCGCATTTCGATTTTGGCCCGTGTTCAGCAAGGCTCTAAAGGTAACTCTACACTACACACGAGCGAGGCGTGTCACTCCCTCCTGCCTCTTTCACAGCCTCTCCTCCGCCGTCCTCATGCAATCGTCATCCTTGCCCGCTTCCGCCTTCCCTCCCACTATCTCCTCCCTGCCAGCAAAACATACATCCACCCATACTGCACGTGCAGTGATTTCGTAAATCCATTTGCCCGTTCAGTAGCTCCCTTGCCGAGAGTGGCGGCGTGTGCGCGCGCGCGCTGTGATTTCTGGTGCGGATGCCCATGAAAGCTGCAGATAACTGCCTGTAGCTGCACTCAGCAGTATGGAAGCTATATGCCAGGGATTTAACACCCACATCCAGTGATTACACTCCGATTCAAGCTTAATCCTCTCTCCATTACTGACACACAACTACTCTCTATGCTTCTTTAGCGTACACTTATTTAATTTGTGTGTTCACGTGTGTGTGTGTGTGTGTGTTGTTCCAGTGACAGTGTTGTGCGGGGGTATCAAATTGTTTATTCTAATGATTATTTTTGCACTGGTATGTGTGTGTTTATGTGAGGTTTCAATAAGCATTAGGATGCTTGCCCAGCAATAAAAAATGTAATCTGCATGATGTGCGTTGCTTGAGGTTTGTTTTGAAATTGGCAAATGGTAATTATAAAAAGGCGGGGGTTGAGGTAAATTAGAATTTCAAAATAGTTTCAGCAACCTAAAAAGAATAGGGAAACAGAGAAAGAAGGGATGAATAGGAATGAAGAGGGTAACAATTACATGTGTGTTGAAAACGTGATATGCCCGAATCATACAGGTGATAATTATGGGAACACGTATGCACTCCTGAATATATATATACATACATATATACATACATATATATATATACATACATACATACATACATACATACATACATATATGCACTTCTGAAAATATATATATATATATATATATATTCAGAAGTTGTGTATGATATGCCCGAATCATACAGGTGATAATTATGTGAACACGTATGTGAACACGTATGCACATGTTTAAGCACACATATATATACACATATATATATATATATATATATGTGTATATATATATACACATATATATATGTGCTTAAACATGTTCATTTGTTTTTTTCTGTTTCTGTCCAATAATAAATAAACTGGTCGCGGGCTTGTTATAAACTCATTCCCGCTTTCCGAGGATCATTTCACTTTGTTCTTACTGCGTATGTGTGCGTCCTGTGGTTGCACGAGTGTGTGGCCTTGAACAGGCAACTGAAGTGTTCCTTGTATGGCCTTTTCATATCACACCACCGTTAAAATCCACCAGTGTGCAACTGCTTCTATGTGTTCGAGGTAATTAACTGTAGAGGCCCATACAATGTCCCGCCCCCTCTGCCATAACTTGGTAGATTGTCAGTGAACTCTGCTTGCCATTTTTGACAAACGTTATGTAATGAGAGGGGTCAAGTGACCACCCTATATCTAAAACTATGACCCTGGCTGACCACGACTATCAGCAGGTGTCGGGGACAAGCTGCCCTTAATACTATTAGGTTTCTAAATGAATTGTGACAAAGGGTATGTACAATCCATTCAATTTGGGTCATTACTTTGGATTCTCCACAGATTTCCGTTTGTATATGACCACAATGACCATTATATGTACAGATTTCCGCATAATTATGCATAGAACATGCAACATTCCCCGTAATTGACACGCACTCATTTATGTTTCAAGTACTGTTGCCACGACGACTTCCACTATTTCTCCTCACAGAACACGAGCCTCAGAGTCTCAACCCGCTCAAACACACAATGCAGTCAGTCAGCTACGAGGAATTCACCCCGTGTCGTACTCCCAACAATCTGAGCTCGTCTCGCATGAGTCCCATCTCTGGGCTGTGGGACTTGCGGCTTTACCGAGGTTGACTCCTTCTTTTAGAAATATACATTTACATATTCTTCTTTAAATTGTTACACGGATAAAGAGTTTTAGCTGCCAATTTCACCTAAATCCTTTTTTAGACAGCATCAAATTCTGCCAAGAGGCTTTCTACAACTTAACGAAAACAAAAGTTTTTAGGCTATTATTAAGAAAGATGTATTATTTAATGTATTAAATCTTGTTTCTATGTACTGTGTTACGATCCATTTTTTCTTTCTCAGAACTCTTTTCTCACTTTGATTCCAATTTTTCTTTTTATTCATTTATTTTTTTTTACTGAAATTGAATTGCTCATTCATGCGTTTGGATTGTGAAGCGCTTAACTGCACTTTTTTTTCCCCGTTAAATATGCTTTAGAAATACATGTGGCTACACTCATTGATTCCCTCCAGTACTGGCATTCTCGTACTGGAGATTGAAGAGAGAAAGAAAAAGTGACAACGACAAAGAAAATAACACAATCTTATTGACTTACTTCTCCTCTTGCCGACGTCTCCCTTGGAGGTGGCCGCCTCATTCAGCAGCACCATTCCCATTGTGATCGCAGCATCTGGGACAAGGTTGTCAAGGAAACAACACACTTTGCATACAGGAGAGGGAGAGAGAAGCTGCAAGTACACACTGCCCCAGGAAGAACTGCTGCATACACATACCCAGTCACAAATACCCACATATACTGCATTTGTACACATTTTCAGAGGAGCGTCAGAGCAGATTAGGAAGCACTGCAGGCGAACGCACCGCTATGGGCTTAGTACATTGTACAGAACAGGTGTGCAAAAAGAAATCCCAATTTTATCTGCACCAAGTCCTCCGTGATATGTTTCAGTGTTGTATGGCTTTACATTTTTGACAGGCGCGAAACCCACCAATGCTGTAGATTGCGCTCTGTCCATTTTTGCTTCGACGCAAAGGTATTGTGAACTGAAAGGGAGAACTTAATTTCATCCCGCCCCCCCGACCCCCGTGGCCAGCAACTGTCAATATCCCAGTAACATCTGTAGAGCTGTCTATTGTACATTGAGAAAGGTTTTAGAAAGATGTTATTGAAAGAAAACTGTATCGGGTTTCATGTACTTGCTACATTTTTACCCTTGGCTTCTAATGGTGTCCCTAAGAGATTGTAGAACATACATACAGATTTTTCGCGGGTCGGAATATTTACTCTGAAGTACTGCTTTGCTTTGGTTTATTCAGTTTAGTGCATGTGTTACGAATGGTCAATAATTCGAATATTTTGTATTTGTTTATCAAACGTAGGATAGGGCAGTATGTGGAGTACGAGTGCAGCGATCGTTTCTCTATGACTGTTCTGAAGTTTTGTGCGGCCTAAGAACTGCGCACGGAGAGACACTGTGATAAACATCCATTTAAATCATCTAACAAACGAGACGTTCCGGAGTCATGTTCCTCACATCTGTAAAATCGGATGCCCTCAAGTTGCTCTCGATTGTGCTGCACTGCAATATCTTAATATGCAGACAGCGAAAGCAATTATATCCTGATGAGTTTACTGTGGCTCTTGTTTATGACGAGATTCAAAGCGAACTATTGCACTATTGAAATGAAAAACATACTGCCAGTCAGCCTCCTCTTATTTTTTCCCCACGTGCTTGTTTCAATGTAGCCTTTACCTGCGAATGCGTTTTTCACGTCATCTTATCTCTGATTTCCTTTGAAAGTATTTCAAATGTTTCATTTGTGTCCTAAAGTTAGAAATTAAAGTAAAGTTAGGATTTTCCTGGTCTTTGAGCGATGGACTGGAGCGGGGAACCACTCGTGATGTGGGGCTGTACATCTTGAAATAATTTGGACTCGACTGAACTGATCATTTCTCCAGACTCACTTGACCTACTTTCAGTATTTAGCTCATGGTACATATAGTATGTGTTTAATAGGGTTCATCTTCCTGAAATAACACCCAACATCTGACTAGGAACGCTTCATCAAGTATTGGGAACAGCCTCACACGGCTATGCAGCTAATTACAGATTCTTCTCAGCGGGCACTGCATAAAAGAAAAAAAAAAAAAAAAAAAAAAAAACACTTTAAGGAGGAATACCTAGTGGGGTGCACAAACAGTGGCTGCCGGGGAGATACAGAGCAGAAACGGAGGCATCCCGGAGGTGACGCGGCGAATGGCATGGCATGCTGGGGAGACACAAGCAGCACCTCCCCAAATTCAGGAGTGCCACGGAGCCATGCAAGGAGCCAGTTCGGGTGGCTACAGGAAGATCAGCAACAATTTGATAATAAAGTCATCATAATAAAAGGAGACCTAGAAGCACAAATAATTAGACTATTCAATTACACTGAACAACTCTTTTTTTTTTTTTTTATAACTGACTTTTTCCTGGGCCTGCAGACATCTTACACTCACACTTGATCGACAGCAACAGGACACAATACTTGTGTGACGCACATAAAAGCACTGGGCATCTGATTGACTGTTCTCTCATCCGCATTGATTGGATTCACCATGGAGCATCCGAATCATTCTGAAAAAATTGTCCAATTAAAGCCGCAGATACTGCATATGCTGTTGCATATCAGAATTTCCCCAATTACAGAAATATATGCCGTCCAGACCTTCCAGACAGGAGGTGTTTGTTGTTGTATAGACTCTATATTAAAATTGAATGTCTCAGCTTTACTTTGAGAATGACTGCGTTAATTACGAAAGAATTATGCAGGAGTTATTTGTAAGAGAGGGTGGCCCCGCAACTTGCCAACTGCAGTTCACAATAAAAAAAAAAAAAGCATCCAAAAAGTTCTGGGGCCTAACGAAACAAAAATAATAATCCTCTATAAAAACAAGAGAAAAACGGCACAGCACATGACGCAAAGCTACCGCCCTCCTCTGTCAAGCACGGCAGGGGGTTGCGTTATAGTTTGGGATTGCGTGGCCGCAAATGGAACCGCCCCCTGGCGTTTCTTATTTCATTGCTGACAAGAACCCCGAGGACGAATGCTGAGGGGGGAGGTTTGCAGGGGGCAGGCCCTGCACAGGTCCAGTCAATCACCTGATCTCGAGGTGATTGACCCGGAGCTCCGTTTCACCTGCTTCAGAAAAGCACGCCAAAGGCGCGGAGACAAGCGGGGCTCTGGGAGAGCACCACTGGGGAGGGCTTCAAACAACTGGTGATGTCTGCGCGTCCCACATCGACAGCAAATCCTTTTCGACTAGATGTTAAATAGAATAGTTGAAGTGAGACACAATTGTATATATAAACCACTAACCTTTGGGCACTGCATGTGTAAAAACGGCTGCATCGGCATCACGCATTAACTTGGATAATCCCACGTATCCACTAAAATAAAGACGGGGCTTATAACAAGAATAAATATGAAGAAATCCCTGTGTGTGTGTGTGTGTGTGTGTGCGTGCGTGTGTTTCTGTCTCATCCTATAATGGCTTAGGTGCGGTTATGCAACCGCATTTGGTACTTAAACATGGTTACAGCCACGGGGGGACTGCACCTCTGACGGCCATAAAAATGTGTTTACACCACCTGCCCCGCCAACAGAGAGGGCGTGCTAGCGGTTCAGCAGGTGCAAATGCGTGCGTGTGCGTTCCATTTCGATGCAATCTGATGACAAAATACAAAACAAAACACCAGGAGCGTGGATGGACAAATATTGCTCTGAAGCAGGTGCGTCCTCAGACCTGCTATCCCCCCCCCCCAGGACAAACACAGCAGCTAGGAATGAACAGTATCATCACCCACACGCATGCGAAAGGCCCCTTCACTGTCCCCTACACGAGGGGACAGTGAAGTGGGCAAACAAGAAACAGCTATCCTGCCAAATAAGCACGCCAGCAAACGCACATACACACAGACGGAGCCTGTGAGGGGGGGTGGGGTTGAATTTGGGACAAATCAGGCACGGAGGTAAAGTTAAAGAAGACAATCTCTTGTCTTTGTATTGTCTGTTTTTTTGGTTTGGTCCAGCAGGAGGATGCCCACAGGTGACGGAGGTTTCGCCTGGAGCGAGCGAATCAGACAGGTGACATATCCGCACAAAAAAAAGTGAAGTGGGCAAACAAGAAACGGCTATCCTGCCAAATAAGCACGCCAGCAAACGCACATACACACAGACGGAGCCTGTGAGAGGGGGGGGGGGTTGAATTTGGGACAAATCAGGCACGGAGGTAAAGTTAAAGAAGACAATCTCTTGTCTTTGTATTGTCTGTTTTTTTGGTTTGGTCCAGCAGGAGGATGCCCACAGGTGACGGAGGTTTCGCCTGGAGCGAGCGAATCAGACAGGTGACATATCCGCACAAAAAAAAAAAACGGCGGTTCGCGTGTAGTTGCAAATGGAAATGTTTAAGTAGTTTGTCGCTAAAAGGAAAAACATTTACCCAGGAGGAAAATTGCTCTGCACCAGTCGCATGTTGTAGCACCGCGTCCCGAATGAATGCCAACACGTGAAATGAAATACAATCACCAACCCCGTCGGCTGTAAGGATACTCAGAAGAAGGATGATGTGAGACTCCGCCACAAACTGAGCCTGACTGCTGCCATGAATATAGCTCTGTGGGAAAGAGAGAAAGACAGAGACACAGACACATTAGTCAGCCACTGGTATTTTCATCCGGCAAAAAAGGTTGCACGAGGTAACGGCCTCCGTGACTCTTCCTTATTGAGAGAATAAAGAAACTGTGACAGAGACGAGGAGGAGGAGGAGGAGGATGGTAGGTGATATCAAGCAGAGATGTGAATATCACAAGAATTGGAACTTTGGAAAATGTACCACGTGGTGCATAGCAGAGGTACTACATTTTGCTGCTCTGACGAATGACGTGGAGAGCTGTAGTACAATTATTGTTATTATATTGACAACATTACCGCCATAATTTGCCTGTGCAGGCAAGGGTGGATGTCTAAAGGCGACTTTTTTTTTTTTTTTTCCCCCGCAAAGTAAAGGGCTAAAACTTGGATAGAATTGAGTTGAGGATTTGATTCGACTTCGAGGACATTAAGCCTCATCCGTACGTCTGTTGAGGTTTTATGCCCACAAAACAATCTGTAACTCTTACAGATTGCAGCCGGAGCCATACAGCTCTTTCGGTGAAATAGCGCCGTCTCCAATCCCAAGGGTGCCCGCCTCTGATAAGATGTTAGAGGTCTAATTCTTCTGCTCGCTGCGTGTAAGTAATGGGGAGACGCAGAGAAACAGACTTAAGAGAGACAAAGGGAGACCTGTGGAAATGAGATAAAAAAAAAATAAAAACAAACTAAAAGAAGGAGAGAAAGAGACGAGGGAAGTCTTACAGTTGGTTGCACATGGCGGAATCCTCGCAGACATTAGCATCTAGTTTTAAAGCGCATCTCTACCCGACTGACCGAGTGCTCATTTCTCTCCCTATCCAACAGGAATAAGGACGGGGAGATGAATTGAGGTTTAAGAAGGAGGAGGAGTGAAGGGTGGACAGCTTTTTCCTGCATCAGTGGAGAGGAACAAAGAATGTTTTTCCCCCTCATCTGAAAGCAGACATGAAGACGACAAAGGCTCGAGGCTGAATCGGATCCCTTTGTCCTCATTGTTACAAGGATGCTTTTCTCATTGACTGACAAACCACAGGCCTAATGAAGTGCAAAGTTTCGGGGCCGCTCTTCATTTGGAAATTTGTGGGAGATTATTGCTTGTGCTCGGAGTCACAAGACGAGAACTTAGTGTTGACCAGGAATTCAACTTGAGAGCGAAAAAACTGGACCCGATGACATGCGTTTGAGATGCCAAAGTGTCGCATGTCATGTTCTTTAAAGCGTAAACTGGCGAGGAGCAGCAAGATTGCCATGTTTTGGATGTGGATGAAGATTTTTGCAAATTGCATCGATTTTCAACCCCTACTTTATACACTCTGGAGTGTGGAGAGGAAAAAAATTAAAAATAAATACTTTCCCCGAGTTATCACTTAACACAGCTACATCCACACACCTCCAATCCACCAAAAGGCACAGCAACGCAACCGTTTTTGCGTAGGTTTTGTTTTTGTTAAAGAAATGGCCAGCTTTTTGAAACAAGAAAACTGCAACTGGGTTTAGCATGGGATTGGATTAAACATTTCACTTCCATGTCTTATTCATCCCGACTTGCACTGGGACCATATCGGAGTCTGTCCCAGATTCAAACACGAGGGGGAAATGGGTTTTATTTCTTAGCAAACTATACAGGGAAAAACACGCAACGCAGGGAAAACAGACACAGCTGTGACACGTTTCAAAAGGTTAAATAACTAGTCCTTAATTGAGTGGGACAGACTTGGCCTCGTTTTCCGGAGCAGACACTCTGGGAAATGCCTGCGATGAGTAGAGGAGGTAGGTTACAGGAGACTGGGGAGAGGAAGTATAAATTGCAAGCCTCACAAAATGACCCCGGCAAAGCTGAGGAGACAAACAAAACTGCATTACACCAGGAGTGCAATCACACTTTCCCTCCTTACAATGAGACTAATTACAGACACCACAGAATGTTGCACAGCTCCAAGAGAACGATGCGTCCCGCAGATGGGGAAAATGTAAAAGCCTGATTGACAACCTGTCCAAGGCCAATAAGGCGGCATTCGCGTCCGCCCCAAGATCTTCTCTACTCTTTCTGTCCATCAATTCAAAGTGATTCACCGCTTAGAGTGGTACGGACTGTAATCCTTCCTCTAAATGCTGAGCCTTGTTTTTTCACCTCAAGCATCAAAAGCCTTTCCTCGAATGCCGGGTGGAACGTACCGCCATAGACTCCGCCACAGTGTGGCTGTAGACCCTGGGCAATCCCACCAGATTGAACGCCACTGTTCAGTCACTTCCTGTGGTACCGACGTTATGGCCACACCGTATTTTTGAAGTTACCCGTCTGCCACGGCCTGTTTGTGCTGCTAATACTCTTGTCTACTTGGGCCTCGGGTCCATCACTCAGCTGTCTGCAGTTTGTAATCTTGTCCTGCCCTGTCGTCATCTGAAGTCCTGGAATGGAAACCAGACATTGCATCCAAGAACCTCCGACTACTCAGTTTCTCGACTTCATTGCCGTGCCCAGTCCGGCGATCGGCTCAACTGCTATCATTTTTACAACCTTATACGACACGTCTTTAATTGCCTTCTGTCTCTGGTCCCATGATCACACAATCCAGCAATCTATAAAAGCCACACTGCATAGGCCTAATCTGCGTAACTCCCACAATCTAGCTTCACTCAGAGACAACTGCATTCTATTCCTACGGGTGGAATTGTTCTTGCATTGCTCAAACGAAACCAACATTGCTTTAATGTATTTTCCAAGACACTCCCCTCCATATGTTACCCACTCAACATAAGCAGCAGATAGAGGCTATGAGAAAGAGCAGTGGTTGGGGGGGTGGGGGGGTGAAAAATGTCCTCAATCCATGGCCAGGCACTTCCAATTAATCTGATGTATTAGAAAGCAGTCGTTCCATTCATTAGTGTGCAGGGCTGAGGGCGAAACTATGCATGTGTATACGGAAATCTACAAACTGAATGCATGTTGGTGGAGTGGAATGTTAAGGAACATGTTTCTATGTGAAAGAAAGTCTGTGTATGTTTGTGTGCGTGCGTGCTTTAAAATAACATATCTCAAGGTGGTCTGGAAGTAAGTGCAGCCACAGCTCATTGATCTCAGGGGGAGATGAATGGAAGTCCTAATTTAACGTTCACACTCTATATACGCACTCTCTAATTTAACACTCTGTAACACACTTTTTACAACAGGTTATCTACATATACATTACCAAGTCATATAGTTGCAGTCTTTGAAATACTGTTCAGTGACGAATACAGAAAATATACGTCCTCACCTTGCTATATACACACACGCACGCACGCACGCACGCACGCACGCACGCACGCACACACGCACGCACGCACGCACAAACACACACACACACACAGCAAGTCTTACATGGACAGAAATATACGATATAAGATCATTTACACTTTTCTTATCCATATATTTCAATTCTGGAGTGAAATCCTGTGGCTGCGGACCACTGTTTACAAGAGATGGAATCAGAGCCTCTCACAAGGCCTGCAGTGTTATAATGCAGCACTGCAGCAAACAAACAAGAAGCTTGAAGTGGGAAGAGAAGGGAAATCTAGAGACTAAACCTACTATCTATAACCATTATCTAGCCAGCCTGGAACATTGGAATCATTGCACCAGAGAACTACTAAAGCATTATCAGCCAAATTACTGTTAACGGATAGGGTTGGAAGTATTGTCGGTTGTTTTACAAAAAACAGCACTATGCTTTTCATATTCATAAATTAGCCTACTAAAGACTATATCTTTTATAATGGGTAATTTAAAAGAAAGACTAAGCCATTTTTAATAGCAGCTGTGCACTGCAATTGAGCATTTATACACATTTGGTAAACTACTTTGTTTTCACCCAGAACAACAATATAATAGGTCTGTTGTCATTTCATGGGAATTACTTGCTCTAAAAAATATATCAACAGATTTATGGTCAGGCTTGTACAGACATAGCAAGTTCTGGATTTAGTAGCATTTTGTTCTGTAACAAATCCATTATATCGAATGTTATAAACTTCCTGGAAATGGAACTGCTCAGATTCCTTCCACTACAGGAAACAAAGATATGAGCAGCCTTTGTGTTTCTGTGCTGAGGCACTCGTATGAATACATTGACATAAAAAAAAAAAACCCTGTTTATATAACAACTGTATAACACAGCTCATTTGTTAGACTTTGAAGCAAATTAGATGTCTGCACCAACGCAAGTGCGCGCACATACACACACAAACACACCGAGGAAGGCCATATCTATTATGTGTACCATTGTACTAAAATGAGCTGGAAAATTGTCGATGAGTTTCTCAACGCGTCCTATCCACCCTCACCGGAAATCCAACAATAAAAAAATAAATACACGGACAGTAATAAAAATGTCATGGTTGACATATGTGACACGCTAATTCAACATTTCGACATAATTCAATGTTTATGACCAGTGAACTTTGTCCCTCCTAATCTTTAAGTGACCATTCTCTTTTTGAACACTAACCATTGCACTGTGAGCTGTTAATACCTATGGGCTAGATAACCTTTACGAATGGCTATCTTCATCCTTTTCCATCCTGTATCATGCATTTGTGTGTATGGTGTGTGGGAATGCCTGTTTTGTTTAGTAAAGGTCAGAAGGCACTCAGACAGGACGAGGGATAAATGAAAAGTCAACAACGCAGAAAGAACAGAGGAGAGGGAGAGGGAGAGGGAGAGGGAGAGGGAGAGGGAGAGGGAGAGGGAGAGGGAGAGAGAGAGAGAGAGAGTAGTAACATAAGGGAAGTGAGATGGAGTGGAAATATATGCTTCATTTATAAACAAAAGATAGGGTTGTGTGTTGTTGTGTTGTGTGAAATATTATAGTGATTATGATCGGGAGAGTTAACCTTGCAATGCGCTCTGGGTAAGGACGTAAGGCAGGGTTTTCCCCGATATTCAAAAGGCTCAGGTGCTGCACATAATTGTTTTGGCCAGGCTCCTAGAGCCAAAGCCCTTATTAAAACGCAAGTAAGCCAGTTGATTGCATAAACTATAACGTTGTTTTATATAGGGAGCATTTCCTGTGGATGATAATAGTGAGATGAGATGTAAAAAAACATTACAACTAATGTAGCCTTTTTAACAACCTTAATAAATTGGCACCCTTGTTAACATAGATATTCAGGTACTGGATTTAATGGTTAGAGCCAACAAAGTTAGTCTAACTAACAAAGCTAGTTAGTTGACCTAACAAAAAGATTCCCCTGCTGAAGTAAAGTCACTGCATAAAATGTAACTTAGTAGCCAAACAATTCTATGCTGTGTTCACATGCGACACCTTTTTTTGATGAAAAACACGATCCAAAAGTGTGACAGAGGAAGCCACCCCGAAGCCTCGTGGTCTGAAGGGTCGTCTCTATTCGCACCAGCATTTAAAACGGCAGTTTTTCACCCGTATTCCATGTCACGCAAATTAATTGAGTGCAATGGAATCAGCACGGTCAAGGGATTCGCTGTTAAGGTTACAGCCACACAACTTTGACCCACAAATCTGTGCCACCAATCAATAGCAAGTCATCTTGACGCCACTGACCTTTGAGGAAATGGACAGCCAGAGTCCGAGATAGAAGAAGCTATTGTGGCTATGTAATTGCCTGTGTTGCGCCATCCACTTTCATTTCACCTCCCCTGTCGGGGTAAAAAAAAAACAAAAAAAAAACAGTTGCAACGGCAAAGTTGAACGGCTGGCAGACAATTATGAGACAGGACTCAGTGGTGGGGGGAAAAAAGGTCTTTTCAGTTCACCAAAGTGTAACAACGAGTCTCGTTAAGAATCAGCCCACGAACTTAAAAAAGTGTACAACCTCACTAGCTCACAGGGCTCTTCAGTCACTTTGCATTAAATGCAATGTGATCGCGAGGAAAACAAAACACGGGAAGAGCGAGGCCAAGGAATGAGGGGAAAACGGAAAGCGAACAGCCACTGCATCACAAGGCGTCTCGGCCAAATATTTCACACCAGTGGGTTTTTCTGACCCAACAGAGGAGGCGTTGAAGGCGAAACATCCTCGCGATATGCGAGCCGCACGCACCGCATAAGCCCCAGCGACACAGAGTGAAGTGTGTCCGCCGGGAACGGCACGCCCCTCGCCGCCACGCGCCACAGCGGAAAGCGACAACCACCCAAAGACGCCAAAAAAGTTTGTGTGTCTTGCGATTCAAGAGTGGGATTGCTTGTGGTTGCTGCTTATGAAAATAGGGATGGGAGAGAGACGGACGAGGAGAAGAGCGGCAAAGAGCTGCAAAATCCCCAAGCCCCAGAACTCGCCCTCCCTACACGCACAACACGCCGATTCCCTATGCCAAGTCAAAAGTCACCTGTTTAAAGAGAAACAATAAAGGAGTCAGCGATGTGAAAGGTCAGCAGTAACGTATAAAAAGCCTGCAACCAACAGCTACTCGAAGCCATCGACCAACCATGTGAAATTACTTGGAAACAAAGGAATGCCGTTAGCCAATAGACTGTAAAAAAAAAAAAAAAGAAATACAGCCTAAGAGACTCCAAACGCGAAAGTTCAAATGTTTTTATATATATATTTTTTTATATTTTGACTGCATTGCTGAGATCTCCTTCCACTCTGGCTCAACTGTTCATTTTTCAAACATCAAATTAATTTTGGTAATTAGTGAGCAATACATGACATGGTTTCTTTTATTGTACGAATGACTGCGGTTTTAGTATTTTCGATGCAACATTTGTAGTCGCGGGTCCTTTCCTTGAGCTTAAAAGTGTATATTAAAGCACAAATGTGTCAAGGTACAATTTCAAGCGTGTGTGTGTGTGTGTGTGTGTGTGTGTGTGTGTGTGTGTGTGTGCCTGAGCCAAAATGTTTTTTTTCCAAATTTTCTTGGCTGCACATTGAGACGCTCAGTACAATTTCATCTGCTCGGTCACCCCATTCATCAGTTAACAAATCCTTTCAATATAGTCCACCTGGCCTCGCTCACTCATCATTTTAAAGGAATTATACTGTCTGGGGACTACAGAGAGAGAGAGAGAGAGAGTGGAGAGTGGGAGATTAGACAAGGGGGGGAGGTGGGGGGGGGCTTTAGTAACATAACAAAAAAAAAAGATGAGGGAAGGAGAACAGGAAAGATAAGACGGGCGTCTTTTTAATATCATCTGCCCAGCTGAAGCCATTCACTGTCGCGAGGGCGGAGAGTGGAAGAGAGGGATTTAAAGGGTGCCGGGGGAGGAGGAGGAGATGAGGGCTGATGAAGGAGCTAATGTAGCCGTTCCCGTTGCTATGTATGACTGGCTGCGAATTGCAAAATGCGATTGGGGTTGAAACGTGTACTATATGTCACGGGGGGGAGGTGGGGGGGGGCAGTTAAATAGGGATGATTTAGGTGATGCAATGAGCCCCGGCAGACTGGGCCTCCACAGGGCGTAACGAGAAGTTACAGCGCGAGAGAGACAGCCGTCGCTAGGACGCCGCACAATTTCAAGGATCACACGCGCTCAATGGCCCCTAATGCGGCGCAATGCGAAAAAAAAAAAAAAAAAGGCCCTCGCCGCGATCGATGGGGAAGTCGTTCACACTCATTGGTTTCAGCACCACGGATTCCTAACCGACCGGGTCGACCCGGAGGTTTCCGAACTTCAGCGGGGAACACGCTGGGGAACCTATGGCTCCCGACCTGCTCACCTTCGCATTGGAAACGCACGCCTGTGGGCCTATCGCTCCAGGCAGGTTGCAAATTCATTTCTGCCTATTTTAAAATGCCGTTTGCCCGCCCTCGAGTTGGTCACGGTTTTAACGCCGCCCCGCGCGGGTTTCCGGCGTAGGCGAGAGCGAGAGAGGAAGCGGGGCGAGGGAGCAGCGGGCGGTTGGGGATATATTTATGTTTCGAACTAGCCGACCGCACTCGTTATGAAAACTACAACGTGGCGTGAAGACAGACGGATATGAACGAGCGAGGGAGAAGGCAGGGCGTGGAGAAGAACTGGAGGAGCCGGAGGAGAAAGGGGAAAGAAGAGAGGAAATCATTGTGAGTGCAGGAGAGAATGCACGGGAGACACGCAGTTGGGACAGAAACGTACACTACAGTTAAACGTAAAATAAAAACAACGCGGTTATCCTGTCGCTCATATGAAAAATACGTTGGCATATCCCTCAGACGGAGGTTGTGATGTGGTTTTTAATTTCCTGTTCACATTTGACTTTGCTTTGTGCATTGCTTTTTCAAGGAAGACTGCCAATAGGAAGCAACAGTGCCTTTTCTTCTCCGCATGAGCGGACTCTCTCCCCCCCCCCCCTCCCCCCGAGCGGCGCCCCCCCCCCCCCCCCCCCCCCCAACAACTGTGCAGCTCTACACGTTTGTGTCCTTGACACCATGCGTTGCAACACACACTGTGCAAACCTTCCTTTGTGTGTGATGCAAGGGCGCACAAGGCCCATTTCGGACGACATAAAACTGCACGCACTCCCATGTTTCGTTTTGTTAAATGTTCCACTTCATTCCCTCAAATCCACTATATATGTATATATATATATATATGTGTGTGTGTGTATATATATATATGTATATATATATATTTTCCCGAATTTCCCCTTTCGGGACAATAAAGGACTTTCAATTCAATTCAATATATATATATATATATAGATACAGATATCTCTTCCTTATATCCCTATAACTTCCTCACAGTTCACGTCCCCTCGCCTTCCTCCTAATTTTCTGGGATTTCACACATTTATTTTTTTAATTTCACACTTGAGTGGACAAACTTAAATGATGACCAGCAAAAATATAACTGCACACGCTGTGTGTTAGCGCACATAATGGTAGTATGTGGCAATTGTCCAAAAACACAGTAACTGTGTCATGCGGAGGAGGCCAGCCAGGAATGCAAAAGTACCCCATTTGAGATTTGTCTCTAAATTCATATATGCTATTTTGAAAAAAAATATAGAAAGAGCAAAAAGAAGATGGGACGTAATAAGGACCAAGAAGGTTGGATGAAAGAACAAAAGTAAATGAGGAGAGATGGGGGGGAAAATATATATATATAAATATGTGATTATGAAAAATGTAATAAACGTAGTGATACATACCACTTGTCCATTTTGGGGATTTTTGTGGGCATAGGGAGGACCTCTGATGTGATTCCACATCTGGCCAGATGTCATTGCAAAAACAACACACTAAAAAAAAAAACAGAGAGCGGGACACAAACAGACAAGAGAGAACATCACCATAGTATCCTTAACATGGTAATATCTGTATCATTTCGATTTTTGCAGTGACATCTAGAAACATTTCCCATCTCGACAAATTACTCAAAATTCAGCTTTTTAAAACATGTAGAAATCTTCTCCAACAAGGTAAGGTTACCAATTGAAATGGTCTCCGGTACAATTTTAGTTGGCTTATGTCTCTGAAATGTGATCGGGCATGTTTTTGGTACAGTCCTAGTTTAACCTCTCCCAGTGACTAAAAAGGTTTTGTCCTTAGACCGCGCGATTCATACCAGTGCAGCCATGGCCCATCCAGTCTTGTTGTAAATGAATTCCAGGTTGTTCCTCCTTAGATACAACAGACCTCCAACCAGAGAAACCAACAGAGCCAGAGCAATCGTGCCCGAATAATTTGGAGGACGGAAGACACGGATCTGGAGGGAGAGGGAGGGCAGAGAGAGAAAGAGAGAAAGATAAATACCACCTGACTTGCTACATATGCAAAAGTGTCGTGATTTGTTTCACACGACAATGGCAGTCAGTAGGAAAACTGGCCAACTTTTGAGTTCTTCCATCACACTAATGTATTCATCTCACTGCTTTAGAATGTATATTTGTCTTTTATTCGTTCTTTTGTGTCCTCCACTTTATTTGTGGAGGTACAGCCATATTAAAGTGCCTGAAACCTGAGCACTTAGTGTGAGTGCGGCCCTCCCCTTTGCTGAAAGAGCCTTTTGTATCCATCATCAGAAAGTCGGCAGGGTGCTTGGACTATTTTTTGCCATTGCTAAGCTGCTGTTGATGTACAGCATAGAAGATACTTTATTCCCATGGTCCAAGGTTTGATCTCTCTCAAGAGACAACAACTTCAGTGCCTCCAAGCAGTGGCATCTATCCTCCATGTGCACTTCTTTCCCTTGAGCCTTTAAAGGCTTTCACACAGGCAACAATGCACATGGTGTCGCTAAGATCAAGGGCGCTCTCACACCCAACCTGTTAACCCCCAAGAAAACACATTCAGGTGCATTTATCAACTTTGGGTCAATTTAGAACACCTCCAGTGTGTGTGAATGTATCTGTGTAAATCATACCTGAACGTCTGTGCGGTCTGCAATCCACTTGGCCAGCTGCTCTGAAGCAAATCCAATCCTTTGCAAGTCAAACGTGTCAGCCCTCTTTGGCTTTCCTTTAGCTGGAAAATGCATGAAGGTTGGAGCGCTGTTCATGTTCAACTACAAGGAAAAAGGAAAGAGAAAAACAGATGGGGAGTCCGAGTTATTTGTATAATATATCCCCCGTTGATACACTTATAACATTGACCAGTGTGTGTGTGTGTGTGTGTGTGTGTGTGCGTGCGTGCGTGCGTGCGTGCGTGCGTGCGTGTGAGCGTGTGGTCAAATCAAATCTTATTTGTATAGCCTATATTAACAAATGATTATTTCATCCAGAGTCGTTAAAATACTCAGGTGAAAGACAACATTTTTTTTGCATGTGTATGTGGGTTTGCATGTGGGCATTTCAATTTCATAACAATTTCTTTGTTATTCTTCATCCAGGAAACTGCAATTTTCTTTTGGCACACCAAAAACAGTTATTTTTAAATATTCATAACTTCTTTCAGAATTCAGAAGACAGCCAACACTTAAAAAAATAAATAAAACTACATCACTGCAGTGACATAAATGCTGGTTCAGTCTGTACTTCTACGGTTTGTTATTAAGAAACTGAAACTATTTCCAACACACATAACTACAGTATGTGAACGAGTGAACCCCAAACAACTAAATCAGCCCAACAGCAGTTTCAATGAGGATAGCCTTACCGACTGTGAGCACCAGAGAACAAAGCTGAGCTGCGAACACTCACTCAACTGTGACTGCAGTTGCAGAAGTGCAGCACACAAAACCCAAAAAGACGCCGTCATTACCGAAAACTAAAAATTGTCATACAGGTTACAGTATATTATGGCGAGCAAGTCCAAATGTGACTGTCTTAGCAAGTGCAATCTCTCTTTCTCTCTCTCTGCAAAATTAGAAATCAGGTGAGGATCGGTTGATGATCAGAATAACCTTCAAAGATGATTAGATATGACAAATTTGATCAGTATATTGTATTTCTGTAATTTCATGTGCCTCTCTTTGCATGTGTGTGTGTGTGTGTGTGTGTGTGTGTGTGTATTCTAATCGAAATACAAGTGGGTAAGTGGTTGGCTACAGAGAGCGGGTCTCAAGGAGGAGAGGATAATGAAGAAAATGAGCAGAAAAATTAAGACGAGGAAGAAAAGGAGTGGAGCGGAGAGCTGGTGTGTGGCTTATTCCTCTGGCCACAAATCTTCAGGTGAAAATGTGAATAATGTATTAGAGGCATATGTGTAAAGCTTGCTTATGCATACAAATGTTGGAATATGAACATACAATTTTAACCATGGGCATACTGTGTATATAAAACATGCCTAGGACATAAATGGAAAAAAAGAGCGAATAGACAAAAAAAATTTTTAAATTACTATAAAAGCAGTTGTGGACGAGGTCATGAAAAATCAAATAGCCTTGAGGAAAAATATGAAAGAAGTCACATAAAAGCCACAGAGCAAGAGGGAACAAATGAAGCAATAAAGGAAAAAGACAGAAAAATAAAAAAGATAAGAAGAAATATTAAGGGCTATTAAATATTAAATACCAGGCCATTTTTAACGGAGCATAGCTCCCATTTGAAAATGTGAAAGAATAATGTGTGGGATAAGACAGAACAATAGGGAGTTTCCTGCTGTATTTTGTATATTTTTATGTATTTAGGTAAAGATGCATGCAAAAAGCAACCTGTTTTGAGGGCTGCCAAATCTCAAGTTTTTTATTCAGCCCTAAAAGAGAAAAATTCAGAGGTCCAAAGCGTGTAATATTTAAATGTACATTTTTAAAACTTAAAGACGCAACGTGGTGTAGGTTTTAACTGTACTAAACTGTGATGTATTACATATTTTGTATTCATATGATGTTACTAATAGACAAATGATAACATTGCCTGTGAAGTGAAAAGCGTATACGAGTGGAAAACAGCATAGCAGCATGAAGCCATAACTGCATAAATCTTTGAAAGTATTGACATGTTTTATTATTTTGGATATCCTCTCAAATTCAACCATTTAGTTGATTTTATGAAAACTTTGAGCACAAAAGTAGCCATGTTATCCTGGTTTCATGTGAAACCATAGAATGAAAATTGATGATCATCATATCATGTACATTTTACATATTACCAATTACCAATTACCAATACGTTAATATTCAACCAAATTGAACATTTGACATTTGAAATTCGTGCACATCTCGTTTTCTCCTCATGTGCCTGTCAGACTCAGCAACTGGCACTATTACGCTACGTGCACATGCAGAGCAAACGGCAGAGATAGGGGAGACTAATTATTTCCTTCCCTCGATAAAGAAACTGAAATCACCAACGTGGTATCACTTTGGATTCCCAAAAAACGTTATCTTCAAGAATGTCATTTCTCAGATCAAAGCATGTGTCTTGTTGACAATTGTAATCCCTACAGAAAAAAATATCAAAAATAATTTTACACATCGCAGATCCTGGCTTAATCTGAGGTCTTAGGGTGCAGTTGCCATCCTCTAACAGACACACACTTAACCTAAACAGAACACGATAAAGAAACAAACAGAATCAGTTTGTGTGTGTGTGTGTGTGTGTGTGTGTGTGTGTGTGTGTGTGTGTGTGTGTGTGTGTGTGTGTGTGTGTGTGTGTGTGTGTGTGTGTGTCGGTGTGTGTGTTACAACCTGCTGATTGCAGATTACCGTGGCGAGTGTAGCAATCGTCACATTGTCTGTAAGTATTTGCATTCTTTTTCCTGAAGGGTCTCTCAATCACAATAATCAAGAGTTTTTCATGAAAGTATTTTTAGGTGGGTACAGAGACAGTTGGGTAGCTTTGTTTGTAAAATAAAAACCAAAGTTCTTTAAACACCCTTCATATTTGATGTGTACATACGTTTATTTTATTTAATAATTGCGGTCACAATAATATAGTAGCGAAAATATGGAATTGCAACAGCGCTAGTTTGGTTAATTACATATAGGACTCACAACGCACTAAATAACTTGTTACCTGTTGGAAAACATCAGCTCCCTCATCATAGTCCACTACTGTGAAGAACAGCTTGTTGGAGAACGCAGAGGAGTAACGCCAGGAGTTTGCCAGGACTTGATACTCCTCGTTTGCCTGCCTACGAGATGGGAATGGATCAGAAAGAAGGGATAGGAGACCAAAAATGAGGATAAGCATGTAGAAAATACACTCGCTTGTTAAGACACAATAATTAAGATTCTATTCAAGATGATCGTTTCTGTGGCAAATACACCTCCTTGACAGCAGATACCACATAAGTCAGGTGTTAGGCATGTTATTAATCAAATTTATACACAATTTAGGACTCATATTATCGCATACATCTAAAAAAAGATTAAGAAAATGATCCTTCATTGTTGTCAAGTTTGTTGGTAAAGGTACTCAGTTTTAATATGTCGTAGAGTCAAGGTATCTTGATTCTGACAACACTGTCAGCGTAGTGGCATCGCACTACGGGTGAAATTAATGTATTTAATCATGAAGGGAGAAATAGGTCTTTGAAAAAGTAGGACAATATCACCAGAAGCTCCATAACTAGTGACCTTAAAGAAGTTCATGTATAAGGTAGCTGGGGATAGGGGGGGATCAAAAAAGAGGATGCAAGCATGGAGAAAAAAATAATGAAAATCAGAAAAGTAAAAAACAAACCTATTTACTATATTATGAGATAAAATGATTCCGCATTCTCATTGTTCTCTTCGTCTCCTATTTTTTTAAAGCCTAATTTGTCATCTTATTTATAATTCCTTCTAGTGTTATGAGGGTATTATTGTAACTATATTACTTCATCTTCCTGCATGGCTATAAAAACAGTAAAATGTCAATAAAAAAAAAATTGTTTCCAACTTTTTCTGACTCTCCTTTCCTTTGACATTGTGTCTTATGTCAACAAACTCTTGTGTTGGCTTTAATTAGAGAGAACGCATCTGTCAGGATGGGTTATGTGCAGTGACGTAACATTGTTATCTTCTAAGCTAACGCTATGATGATCCCTTTGAAGCATCTAAAGTTTATAAAAAAGTTAGACGATGTTGAAACTGAGGCCAGCAGAATGTCAGGGATTACAATGATGCCCATCTCTGTCTGTCAACGGCTCACAGCTGGAATCGTCTAGGTATCACTAAGATTTGACTTTTACTTATTACAGTCCATCTTATTTATTCTTTTGTTGTTTACCTCATCTCCAACAATTGACGTAATAATAAAAAAAAAAATGTATAGGCAAGTTAAGTAGAATTTCTATTCAATAATTCAGAAATGTTATCTTATTCTACCAACAATACCAACTGAATGCAACTAAATTAAATATTGTAGAGGTAAGTTTCATGGTCAGTTTATTCCATGTAAATGTTTATTTAACTAAATTGTACAATTTGACATTTTATTTGATATCTTCTAATTTGTCATTAAATGTACAGTAAACTGTGATAAACTTTGAGTGTACTTAAATGAATCCCATTACTAGTGTGAACTAATACTTGGTATGGAGTATATGGACCTGGGACAAAGCTGAAGATTGATGAGGACCCCAGTGATTAGCCATCCTTTTTACTGCCTGATGGTCCTCTTAACGCAGACTCTGAGGTCATCATCCAACATCCATCTCTTAGGCTCTTTCTCACTCTATTTCATTAATAATCTCATGCTATCACTAGTGGTAAAATAAAAATGGCAGGGAGAATTGAACGAGGGAGGACAAAGACAAATAAAGGAGGAGGAATAGGGGCACAGATGAGAAAAAGGAGAAAAACACAGGAATAAGGATACATGAAAGTGGTTTGACAGTAATAAATGCATCTGGTGATTAAATAGAAATTGCATTTGAGATAAATGTGTGTGTGACTTCATATGTCAAGGGTCAACCCACAGTAAATACTGGGAAGATTTGAAAGTGTGTGTGTGTGTGTGTGTGTGTAAAATTGTCTCCTAAACAAACTTTAATACGATAACATGATTTGAGAATTTTGTACTTCGTTATAACTGTACCGAAAAAGCAAATAAAAATAAATTGTGCTCGTCAATGTACTGTGAATGTACATTTGTTGGAAAAGGGAGAAATGGCTTAGAGACAAACACACAGAGAAAGAGAGATAGGTGAGGGATGATGACATGAGGGATGAATAAGTTATCTAATCAAGTGACTGAAGTAGAAGAGAGGCTGATTAGAGTAACAGGTCAGGGCATGTTGAGGAGCTCAGTACTGGTCTAATCAACTTGCTGTAGCACAGATATATACACACAAAAGGGGGCTATATACTCCCAATAAAAAAGGAGAAAAAAACGTGACATACAGTATGCACTCCATGCTGTATGAAATTTAAACAGAAGGTTAGACACCTTTTCATCATTTCCTGTCGTAGACAGCAGTGTGCATTTTAGCACAACATACTGAAAGGATGGGTGGGCAGCAAAAAACCGGAGCAGCTGAATAATAACAATTATGTTCACTGAGCTGCAAGTTCTCTTGTTTTCAGTTGCTTTCGTCGTGCCAGGAGACAAAACAGTGTCATAAATGTTCTCATCTGGCAACTGATAAAATGATGGTCCTAGAAGCACTGTATATCCAGCACTGATTTTCATGGCTGCACAAACGGGTTACAGCTATCAGGACCACGGACAGCTCTAAAGTCTCTAGTCGGCTGCCCGGTGGGTTGTGCAATGCTGTCCATGGTGCTGAAACACCGGGTCAGGAATTAAAATGGTTTGATTCAGATGGGAATTCATTTACATTCTGAACATAAAATAGTCAAATCAAGGTAGTGTTTGACCTTGCAGTCGTGTACTTGATTCTGCTGCAAACATGATGCAAGTCTCGCGGTTCATAAAAATCCAATTTCAAGGTCGCTTTTGGGATTTTTGTAAAAATCTCCTCAGTGTATTAAATGCTTTGAATATGTAAGAGGGGAAGTGGGTCTTGTTGGTCTTTTTTTATTCATTCCCCTTTGGTCATATGGCTGGACACAGTCTCTTTGATCTAAATGTCAATGTGACCCACAGGTTCTTGTTATATAATGCTGAATTCTCCGTTTGCCACAAAGTGCAAGTCTATAAGTGAGTGGAAGAAAAGGTCGGGAAATAACAGATGAGTTTCCGCTTGCCTGTGTATGTATGTGTGTAAGTGCGACTTTAGAGCTCATAGATTATTTCAGTCTAGTTGAACATCAGTGCATTGGTGGAAACTTGCATATGGTTACTACGGTAGGAGCTACCTGTACTGTGTTTGAGAGAGGATGCGAGTGTGTGTCCATATGCGAGTGTGTGTGTGTGCGCACGCGTGCGTATACCTGCAGACAGAACACTGCCTCTGAGGCTGTAGGGCGGTGAACATGACGATGACAGAATAGTTCCTGGGCGGGGCCTTGACGAAGCGACGGAACTTGTCTCCGCTCATCCTTACTACGGAACGCCGAGAGGACCACTCCATCATCTGGTCAACCTTCTCTGAGAGCAGGTTCTGAACACAAGGACATGGAAAAAGGCAGAGAAGATGACGCTTCGTGTTAGGATCTCCAGACTCAAAGAGTAAATACAGTCAGTCCAACAAAGTCGAGAGATTCAATTCTCTTGCCATGGGAGGGGAAGCATGTATAATTAAGGGAAAGCAAAGAAAAGTTGTGAAACATGAAAAATGTACTATTGGTACTCTCCTTATGCAACACCCAACTCCTCCACACCATAAATCTAAAAAACCAATGTCTTCCACAATCCAAATTTATTGACAGAAAGGTGCCCAAACTTGGCACTCTTGTTGTGTGTGTATGTGTGTGTGTGTGTGTGTGTGTGTGTGTGTGTGTGTGTGTGTGTGTGTGTGTGTGTGTGTGTGTGTGTGTGTGTGTGTGTGTGTGTGTGGTTGTGGTTGTTTGTGGATTGTAAGTTTGCTGTTGATTAAATCTCGTCCAGCTTTGCTCAAGGGTCACAACAGTGTTAGCGCAGTATACATGTGTAGTCGTTCAGACCAGCTAGTGCTTTTGCAAGGTTTCTAAAGCTGATATGCTAATTGTGGCAAAGTCGTACAGAGAGTAATGATTCAGTGTGTCTGGCTGTGTATGTGTGCATGTAAGTGTCCTTGTACTAGGCTGATGATTCTGTAAATTCTCAGCAGGAAACTGCTTGGATCCTAATAGCGTCAGCTTTGCCAAACTTGAGCTCACAACTGATGGCTAATGAAATATTGAAACTGCTGATGAAACAACCTCTGGTGATGAAACTGTACGGGAAAAAATAAAAATATGTCCAAGAGGCATATTTCGATTTACAGCATTAAACATTTAAGATTTTCATCCACTATCTCTGTATCCTTAGAGACATTGATGTTTTTTTTTTTTTTCTTAATTTTCTTTTCTTCACCCAGCAATTGCCATAAAAAAAAACACAGATTCTAGATGGGGTTGGGTAACTTGAACTATGATTAATAACGCAAATTAGATATAACAATAGTGATGACAATAATCAATGGTAAATAAATAAAATTAAATGGATGTAATGTAAATTTAAAATGGATTCTTCTGGACAATGTAAAAAAAAAAAAAAAGCTACTTTGCTGAGATGGATTTTTTTTTTTTTTGCTGGACACATATCCAACATAGCTGTGCCCATTTTACTCTTTATTTCTAAATGTATTATTAAAAATGTCTTGCCAAGTGCACCGGCTGAGTTTGCTTACTTTCTCAGCTAGGGAAAAAAAAAAACATTCTTCATGATTCTCGCTCTCACCTGCCGCCCAGCATGGGCGCGTGAGTCTCGCTTGCGCAAGGTGGGCATTGGATGCAGAGCCGAAGGGCATCAGGGAGTTGTGGGCTTTCTGTGGTTGCACTCTCAAAATGTCTAAATTCACTTTCAATCTGAAATCAATTTAGGCCCATTTTTAAGGAGTAACACGCGATGAAAAAAGGAGCATACAAACCGTCTCAACCTCTCCGTACCTCTTTTTTTTTTTTTTTTTTTTAACGCAGTAGTTCACTGGCACAGCACCAAGGAGACAGTCGCTAAATTATTTAACACTGCAACTCACTCCTCTCATCTCATCGGGCACAAAATATATATCCCTCTCATACACAGACACACGTACAAACATAGCCATGGCTGCAGCCACACGGCCTTACCGAGCGCCATACGCTTGCGACTAAATCTCTCCAGTTAACTGCCCGGAGACAAGATCGACATAGACAAAAAAGGAAAACGGGGGAGAAGTGTAGTGAGCTAAAGACAGTAGTAAAACAAGTGTTGAACCTGTATCACTTGTTTATTTCGGACGATGCATAATCCCACACCGCAGTGGGCCATTGTGCAGTTTGATGACGAAGGCATTAAACCCTGCATACACAGTTACAACATAGCACCCACAAACACACATAATTGGGAACGCATGCGCGGAGAAGGTGCACAGTGCTCTCTGAGTACCTTCCCTTTTCGTCTTTCACTTATCTACCAGGTTCTTGCTCGTGTCCACTCAGCCACAAAAGCAAAGCTGTCAGTCCTGCAGGCTGGCAATTACGATTGTACTGTATTTCACACACTCCGCAAGCACACCTACACACAGACACACGGGTCTTCAAATGGACTGTCTTATCGATACTGGTTTAATAAGAGTTATAAACTGAAAAGTGGGTAGAACATCACATCAAGAGCGGTGTCACAGAGCGGGGGTCCTGCTCTCACAAACTCGTACCAAAGCACCAACAACAGGGTGCACAGAGCACAAGATCTGATGGCGGCCATGTTTCATTTAGCAGCCGATATGATGACACTCCGGCTAAAGACGCAGCTGAAAATATGGAAACACCTTCGGAATAAAGCCTACGCAGATATGGAGGCCAGCACGAGGCGCTCACCAGTGTCACTGCCCCGTAACTCTGATTAGTCAGCCTTAAACGCGTTCTGTTAGTCCACTTTAACATGCAGGAGTCTCTGAAGGCTGCTGCCACAGAGCTAGTCGGTGAGTGAATATGTGATTTCACCGGCCCTTTGGCATCTTTAGCCAGGAGGGGAAAACAATTGTCAGCCAAATATGACTCCTGTCAAAGATGATGAACTCAAAAACATTGAACGCCGCATTATATGTCGGAAAAATTATAATACGGAGGGTTGAGAGGGTTTAAAAAAAAAAAAAGAATACACCAACTCTTGACCAGTGGCCTCATGACGTCCCACAGTACAAACATTTAGGTAACCCGCAACATGCTGCTTCACTGTCCGAGGGTAATGAGAGGATGTGAATATCTGGGTTTAAATCTATTCACTATGAATATTGTCTAAAGCCTATACAGACCTGGGGAAAACTCAAGTTTACACCATTACAGTGTCTGCTTCAGACGCAAATCAACACGGCAAACAGAAGCAGACAAAGGCACGTACATATTGCCATTATCGGTTCGCAGTAATATCCGTTGCCAGCAGTGAGACAAAATGATGCCTGTAATCTGCAAAGTAGTTAAAAAACACTCCTAAGGAGAAATTCCTGCACAGATCTGTTTTGAATATCTATGTTAGACCTTTAAGTGACTCCCACACATCAGTGTTGATGACTCCCTACTCTTTCTGGTCCACATACACACACATGTGCAATACATAAGCTCTCCACAATGCTTAGGACCATTAAAGTATTTATTTTCTACCCCAGCGAGCACAGA
Organism: Colistium nudipinnis; assembly: GCA_016785305.1. NCBI lineage: Eukaryota > Metazoa > Chordata > Actinopteri > Pleuronectiformes > Rhombosoleidae > Colistium > Colistium nudipinnis. Next base: position 48,252 of record JAFBJU010000615.1, read on the forward strand.
GGGCACTAAAATGAATCTCATCCACGGTGCGTGCACGGGAGTGTGTGAGGGAGTAAGATGCACAAACGCTCTGCAGATATTCCGCTATCTGTTTCTGCACACACACACACACACACACACACAAAAGTCATGACCCCCGATGCGCGCGCACACATGTACGCACGCACACACAGTACAGGTCATGGAGGTGGCAGCAAGTGCTCTCTAGTTTCCCATTTTTCTCTCATTCTCTTTTCTCATTACAACTATTACTTTTCTTCTTTATTTTTTTTCAAATGATCTTCTTTTCAGCCGCTCCCTGTTGTGACATTTTCTGTCGATACAAAGTCACTGCAGTGAGCTGAGAAGCAGCTATTGTGGCTATATAAAGGAATACAATTTCAAGAAACACAATAAAAGTCACTCTGAAGGATAAACACATCTCTCCAGCAGAGGCGTCCACACCAGAAGGAGACATGAACAGATCTAAGGGCCGAAAGAAACAGAAAAACAGAACTGCAAAGAAAGGACAGACAGTAAGAGACGAGAAGCCGATGAGAAGCGGAGTCTGGGGCGGAACCGACACACACAGCGATGGCCACACAGCTCGAGGTCATGGGGGACGTCCGAGACGACGGTAAGTGTGTCAGCCAAACGGCCATTCAGGCACGGCCGCTGTCAGACAAAAGGTCACTCCCCTCGGCCAAACGCGTAACCAGCCAGCCAGTTAATTATTTGTTTTGTAAGTGGATCAGCTAAACAGCAAATCGATAGGTTGACTTCAGTCACTCAAACATTCAGAAAGAGAATTAAGCTCGGTTGGTGGTTGGCGATCTGTCAATCGGCCAAGTCATTTGATCAAATTCTGAAATAATGAATGAGCGGAGTTTTTCAAAAGCCGACCTGAACTCTGCATCACAGAGTGGACACTGTATGGCTCTTTGTGAGATAATCACAAGCCGCATCTTCATTACATTTTCCCTTTGCATCAGAACAAGAGCACAATAACCTGACCCTCACAACGGTGAACGAGGTACAGCAAAACTTTGTTGACGGGGCGAGGGGGGGGGGAGCCCTTTCAAATGACTGGACTTCCTCTGAGATGATGGGATTTATTTAATGAAACAGTAGGCAATCGTGACTGAGCTGTTTTAAGTTCTCGAAAAAAAATCCAACTGTTGTGAGTGGGAGTGCTTGACATCTCCGCGCAAACGGTGTAAACTACACTTTAGAAAGAAAACCTGCTGTTAAAAAAGAAAGCATTTGAATTTTTTACATGAATTCCTTGGTTTTTGTTGCACAAATACAATTCAAGTGCTCTGGGGAACCTATGGTGATTGGTCAGTTTACTGGATAAAAAAAGCCTTCTGGGGGAGTGTTGAAGATATGGTTTTAAGACTACGCAGTTATCAATAATCAGTCTACGCGCTGTGGTGGTGCGGGCATAACACAACCCATCACAGCGGCGCAGTGGAGCAGTGATAACCCCCCTCCTCCCTTCCCCACAGGGTGCGTTTAAGAGCCTTGTAGTTACTGGGGACAGTCTAGATTTCCCCATCCAGTCGAGGGTTTGATCTACAAACCCTCATCACGAGGAGCTTGTATTTGTTCAGCCCACAATCCCTTGCTCTGAGCGGACTAAACAGAGGCCTATTGTAAGTGAATGGGTCTCGGCTTTGGCCATAAGGCCCCTATACAGTTTCCTCCGATTCACCCATTGAAAGGGGGATTACAGAAAATTGGCTTCGTAGAACAGGCGACAAAGACACATTCACTATCAGCGCCCTCTTTTCTGTCTGACTCACTATCACACGCAAGCGCGCAGACACACACACGCACACAGTAGTCCATCTACAGTTGTGAGGACACAAATTGACATAATGGTTTCCCTAGCCCCTTGACCCAACTTTAACCATCACTGTTAAAAGTTGACCCTCAGAAAGCCTTTCGAAGGATAGGGGAAGAGCCAAAATGTCTTCACAACAATGGTTTTTAAACCAAAATGCATCCTCACAATCAACGAACAACACGCAAACACACACAAAGGAACACTGCCTTGTAAGATTCAACAATCCAACAATCATGGTGTCCTTGAATTAGAAACTAATAAGCACACACACACACACACACACACACACACAAAACACAAAATGAAGAAGACCAAGGACAGTTTATCTGTTTGGCACAGACACACACGCGTTGGAAGTAATGTGGGAAAGCCAGTGACTGAAGGAAGAAAGAAATCGATTAAAACCCTGAGATATGAAAACATATATCACCGCACCTTTTGATAATGTGCCTGTGTGTGTCTGTTATTGTTACCATCTGTCTCCTCTGTTGGATCATAGTGACATGCTTTTATTTTGTCCGTTCTACATTTGTCAGCCCATAATCTGAGATTTCCGGAAATACCATGACTTGTCACTGGAAAGAGGGGGGGGGGGGCAAGATTTGCCAGCTTATCTGCCTAATAACAATTATTTGAAAAATATGCATTTTTTTCTCCTGCCTTTGTTTGCGCATCCTTCTGTCTGTCACCCTCCAGTGATTTTACTTTTATATTATGTCTTTCCCCCCAGATTAGTGCGTGTGGTTTTCTCTCTCTCTCTCTCTCTCTCTGTGATGCTTATAGAACATCTTAAGATTTGTCAGATTTTTTTTTTTCCTCATAGATTACAGCGTCTCTCTAAACCTCCTAGGCACATTGTTTGACATTTCAAATCTTCCGTCATTTTGCTTTCCCTGGGGAGCCTAAGTCATTGTGTCTATGTGATTAAGGGTTAGTGTGTTTGGCAGTTTTAACAAGTTAACGTTTAAACTAATGGTTGAAACACTAGTTTTAGGGAAAATCTAACTAAAGTAAAATGGGAATATGGTAATGACCGAGTTGAAATCTCATGGAGGCGAAATCATATTACATTCTAACAAAATACAACAGACTTAGGACCTCTTAAGTTGATTTAATGAAAAAAAAAATTTTTTTCTGTCCATCTAATCAATCTCAGGGATTGCTTCAAGTGTTGTCTCAAGCATTGAAATTCATAATTTAGCTTTTTTTGTTTTCTATTTGTACAGTGCTACACGGTATGAAGGTAAAAGTATTGTTCCTTCATTTTCCAGGTCACAGTCTGTTTACACACACAGAGGAATATTTGAAAAGTGCATTGTGTGGTGTGGCCAAGCTAGACTCACAACATCTTGGCTCAGTCATTTGAACAGTCAGCAAAATAGCGAGCATGATTTATTCTAGTTCCAGTTTATCAGTCACAATATAGGGGCAGAAAACTGAGGCTAATTGTTTAGCCACTCTGCTTGACCTGCACTCGCCCCTACTTCCCCCTTTATTTTTATTTTTCCAGTGTTTGCAAATATCATTTCTCTGGGGAAAGCACAGAGCTCCGATTGAGTTTGTGGGGCATCCGGGGTTTGATTTCGTTATAAAGGCATCCCAATAAAAAAAAGGGGCGATCGACACAAAAAGGCGAGAAGCCGATCCTACTGTAAAAACAATAGGGATTCCACTCATGGAGCGTATAGTCACTATATTGTTACCTGCAATATACCCAAGAAATGGGAGAAAAGTAAATGAAAAACGGGAGAAAAAGAGGTATGTCACTGCGGCAAGTTAAGAGTAAAGGAAGAGAGAGAGAAAAAGAAAGCAATAAAGAAAGGATCTCATCCGTATGAAATAAATAAAAACAAATGAGCTAACACTATTAAAAAAAATAAGGTAAATATAGTAATACAGCATTGACAAGTCGCGAAGGTTTTTGTTTCCCTTTTTAGGTATCAAACTTTAATTCACGACGATATTACCAAACAAAATGTAACATATTGATGAACAGATTCGTGATGAAGGACTACTTTCCTAATTGTGTGTGTGTGTGTGTGTGTGTGCTTTCACGCTGTATGTGCATGACTCTGGGATTATTAAAAGGTTGACTTTGTCTTTGTCTAACATGCCTTGTTGCACCACAGGATCCACATACATTGGACACATGCAAACAGAGAGAGGAAAATGTCACTTTTCTTCTTAAAAAAAAATATCTAGCGCTATTTGTCTTGCAAATATGCTTCACTGCCCAATTCATTTATTAACTACGCACAAAGATTTCTTGGCAGAGAAGGGAAAATTAATTTTTGGAATCCAAAAGGTGATACCCATTATCGTAATAAAATTGAGTTTTGAAGGATTGATGTTACCTTAACAATATTACTGAGAGAGGTGATTCCAAAGGAAGGACTGACTTGAATTCTCTCACATTGCCTACAGTGCCGTACCGATGGTAATTGGTATTAGTAAAGAAGAGATAACACGGAGGTCTGGAAGTACGGGGCTTAGACTCTGTAAAGGTCATGAAGTTGCACGCCCCTCTGCCTCCCGGATCAGCTGATCCTCCCCTTTTCTGCTTCCGACTTGTGCCGTCTCTATACTGTGTAACCTTTAGCTCTAAACCCTCCATTTACTCTTCTCGCTGTGTGTGGTTTTTTTTTATTGCATTCACCTGCATTCAGAATGCACATTGTGCCATTACATAGTGATCATTTGAATGGTCAAAGCCAGATCCAAGCGAACAATGCCCAGACTATTAGGTTTACAAGTGTAATTGGCCTAGTACACTCGCTCATTAACCTTTTGAAGTTAACGCGAGCATTAGTGCCAAATATGTGAGCTAAACGTGCTCCTATTTAGCCTAATAAGCCATTCACCTTTGTTATTTGCTTCAGCTTAGGTGAGAATTTGGTCTCCTTATACTTACAACTGGAAGGACAGCTGCTTTGGAGAGCAGCTTTTTCTGAGAGGAATCTCCAAATTTGTGGGTCACCTTAATATAGAAATGTAACACCGGTAAATAAGCTGCCAGCACCTATATGCAGAGTTCCTTACACACAAAATATATAAGATTAATTATGCAGATGCAATGCATGGCTGCTATGCAGATAACGGTTTGGTAGAAGTGCAAATTATAAGAAACCATGTAAGAATAAATTAATAATTTAGTTTCATTTGTATGGTTCTCCATTTAATATAAATACTTTAAACCAACTTACTTGCTTGCTTATATGGTTTAAAGAAATATATATATTAGGTGGCCATGATTTAGGCTTAAGTCTTGTCTATGCATACTAAATACTCACTTTATGAGTCACTAAGACAGTCACCCAGACCTTATTAGTCATATAGTTGCCTTAAAATAGAATTTTACCTGAGGTTAAGTGGCTGCCAAAAACAATGAACTGTCTGGGATGTAATTTTTCACGAGCAATACATTGCAAAATTGAAAATAAAGGAGGATAATATGAAGTATGCTGCTAAAGGCTGTGTCTGTGGATTTAATGCTGACACAAAGTGCAGAAAATGAGAGCCAAGAGGAGTACATTGTACAACACGTCACCCTCTGAGCATCTTGCATAAAGACCAATTGACACTTAGATTGACAATTTATCACAAACATTGTTTGGTGAAGCAGTTACACCTGAAGTGACCCCTGCGCTGACTAAAGAGCCAACAGTAAGAAAATTTCTTGCTTTATTGCTTGGAAAGAACACATGTTTCGAAGCTTTATACCGTGTCCAAGTACACTCGATGCAGCTTTACGGTAACTTATTCTAGCCCTCCAAGCAACGGCTGTCGTACAGCCAACTGCAAAGTGGTGTCAGTCTCACAAGGGAGAAGCTGAGCTAGTTGCACTAATCATGTCGTGCTCTGAGCTCAGCTGCCGAGACTAATTGTGTGGTCAATAATCTGAACAGCTGGAAAAGGGGGTGACCACCATGTTGCTCTGTTTAAACACGGAGTTCAACAATCAATGAAGTTCCTCAGTAAAGAAAGCTCTCCCTTTAGTCTGCCCTACAGTTGAGACTCCACTTATTGTTGTTGAAATAACTCCTTAACTGCTTTGGGTCAAACAATTGTAAATGATTGACTTCAAAATGACTGTTGCAATTGATTGATTTACATTTCTCAACAGAAAAAGCAGGCTGGTTGGTCCGAATTTGTGAGATCATCACAGAGAATCTTATATATATATATATACATATATATATATATATATATACACACACACACACACACATACATATACACACACGTCATCAGTTTATTTTTAAATTACATTATGATTCTGCATCTCCAAATGTACTACGTTAACCATTCAGTTTTTTTTTCACAATGCAAATTTTCATTTAAACAAAAGCATATACAGTATATATATATATATATATACACAGTATGTCATACAAATCATATATAGGCACTGCTTGTCAACTAATGAAAGGTTAAATGAAATGTTTCAATTAAAATGCCAATAAATATCATAATGCTATCCAGAGAAGACAAAAGTAGTTGAGATGAAGTGAATTCCTTATAGATCTCACTGCAGCTTGGCAGTGGAGAGAAAGGCCTTCTACCTTCTTCCTCTCATAACTTTCCCTCTCAGATGAATATTTCCACCTTTATACCCCAGATACCACATTGCCTAAAAGTTAGAGATGCCCCCCCCCCCCCCCCCCCCCCCCAAACCCTAACCCCCCCACATCCCATCAAATTAACAAGACCCACCAAACCCTAACCCTCCCACATCCCATCAAATTAACAAGACTGAATGGGGAAAAAAAAAAAATCTGGCTCTTTAAATCTTCTCGCAGCCTCTGTGTTTTCAATAAGACAGTCATGTACCAGCCCCTCCAACATGTCTATACACCTCAAACACACACAGGAACACACACACACATACTTGAGCACTGTGCAGAGAGTTAACAGGTTTCCTGCCAGTGAAGCAGAACGACTAAGAGTTTAATAAGAGAAAATAATCTGATATCTGTGACAGCCAACACACACACACACACACACACACACACACACACACACACACACACACCTAAACCCCAACCAGCATTAGCGACTGCGTACACAGGCGAGACAGTGTCTATGTAAGTGTATATGTGTTCCTTTTTGTAGTTGTGTGTGAGTATAAGTGAGTTTGTGTGTGGCCTGTGAACCGCCCTTGGTGACACAAGTCTGTCTGGGAGGATAAGAGTGTGACGTCTTATCAGCAACAAGCCAGACTGACACACGAACACACACACACACACGAACACACACGCACACACAGACACACACACACACACACGGTAGGATAACGCATCATCAGCTATACAGCAATGGCTGTCACTGTGGGGGGTTGCTGGGTGTTGAGCACAGCAGAAGGAACAGAGTTGAGCGATGGAGGACGAATAGAAATAGAAAAGAAACAAGATGAAAACGGGGTGAGAAGAGAGGTGACGGAGAAAATAAATAAATAAAGAGAGAGGGGACGTAGGAGAAAACTGTCCACAACATTTCCCTCTGGGGATAAGGGGTGATGAAGACAGGCAGGGACGAAGGATCAGAGAGGAGGTCTAGCAGGAAGTGTCCCCTCCTGAACTAGGGGCTTTCGCCACAACGATGTGCTTCAAGTCCGAGGAGACCTGGGTCTTAATTAAGCTCCAGGTAAACATTTTTATCCCTAAAAGCTCCTTGCTCGGAGGGCTGTTATTTCCTGAAAGTACCAGAACTTTTGGAGTGGGGATTGTAGCAGTGAAGTTTAGTCTTGATGTTGAAGTTAACCATTTAAGTCAAAAGCTATTCGATCCGACTGTGGCACCAAGTCCTAACGATTTCTCTAAATGACCAAACACAAGACTTATGGAAAGGCTGATCAAGTATTTATTTGACTAATTACCGGAAAACTTGCATACAGTCGGTATGCAAGAGAGAATGCCTACCACTGACAGGTCAAAAAATGAGTCCTTGTTTGAGGAGTTAACGTCAAAAGCCAAATACATTGTGATAAAAGGAAAAAAATAATAATACGTGTAAAAGTGTAAAAATGAATGACGGAAAGTTTGACTAAAAAAAGCAAAGGAGAGAATAACACATCGGGGGGAGAATATTTCTATACGCCTGATGAATGGCAGACAAAGGAATGGCTACAAGCAACAAGGACACACCCCGCACTCCTCTCAGATTAAGCAGGGCTGGCCCAGAAATCAGGCTCAGAAATGGAAAGAAAATGGCGAGAGTTAGAAGGGAGGGAAAAGAAAGATAAGAGGACAACGGGATGGCCTGAAATAATATGCGATGAGAAGAAAAGAAAGGAAAATGATATCATGACACCAATTAATTATTCAACTGTCAAAGAGGTACAGATAAGTGGTTGATGGAAGAAATACAGGGGGGGGAACATGGGAGGAGAAAAGGAGTGGATAAAAAGAGGGAGCGGGAGAGATATAAATCCTTTAGCCACTCAGAAAATTAGTTATAGAAGTCTTGGGAAAAAGGTGGGGGAACAGGGAGGAAAAACAGAGAAGGAAAATGACTTGGGAACACGGGCCATCAGTCATTGGGAAAGCAGGGCTGACAGCGCTGCATCAATAATTCAGATGACTATGGCTAATGAGCAAGATCCAAACAAATCACCCCTAAATTCACTCAGAGAACATTGAAACATTTCACCGAGCGAAATATGGCACCATTATGGCAGCTTTTTTAGCTGCAGTTTGAGCTATACCGGCAACGCACAGGGGAAAAGGGGGTTGGAGACACTATTCATCTCTTTTGAAACCCCTCGAAACATTCCCATGTATTTTCCTGAGAAAAGGGGGGCCAGAGACCGGGCCCTCGCATGCAGGCACAAGAGAGGCAAACCAAAAAGAAAAGGAGCCATTTCAGAAAAGACAACACACCAGCAGATACATCGAAAGTGGTAAGAGTGTGACGGAGTAGATGCAAAGGAACAAAATAAAACAAGGGATGATGAACGTACAATCAGCCTCCTCCAAGAGGGCGCAGCAGGAGGACAGAGAGGTAAAGGCAAACCCCGAGAGCTCTATCCGGTAGCGCTCAGCCTAAATAAGACCAAGATAGAGAGGGACGCCCCTGCTCCGATACTTTTGGGACCTTGTTCCACCATTAGGGGAACCAGCCTGGAAGATGATCGGCTAAGAAGGCTCACGAGCCTGTATGACTGTATGAGTTCGGGCAGATTGGCGTAGCCTCAGAAGTCGCCTCTATACGCCAGCGTCAGTGACCTGGTTCGGATATTCTGGCAGTCATGGCTAACCACTGAAGGGCGATGACATGTGCCCTATTAGAATCATTGAAAACATGATGCAGTGTCGCATTCTGGACCATCTCGTTGGGAAAGCCTGAAGCGACGCTCATCAGAAGGGCATTGCAGTTGTTGTGTGGAAAGATAAGCCACAGCCTTTATTAAGATATGGGCACTGTGCTAATTAAGATAAAACCTGACTTTTATTATGTTGTGCAGAGCAACCTGGATACACATGCATATCGTGTACCATCGTGATGCTTCACCACACACTGTATGTTTCCAGAGGCCACAGGTGATCGGATCTCACATTACCACTCTATAGACAAATAAACACACACATCATTCATAGCTTTTTGCCAGTCCCACTAGAGAAAGATGGGTCTGCTGTGAATGGGTTTCTGTGCGTGTCAGTGTTTTAGTGTGTGTCCGTGTGGGAGGGGGCAGGAGAGAGTCAGAGAGCACAGCCGGTAGGGGCTGAGCGAATCAATGCGCTGTGTGCAGCTTTACAGTGAAATAAGATTTTACCCATTTAGAAGAATAAATCAATATGTTGTTGTCAGTGTTAATATTGTGGTAGTGGCCACAAATAAATCAATAAATCAAGTGTAAAAATACACTCAGCTCATGATGAAACTGTAGCGGGCGACAACTGCGTAGGCGGTCCTTCTTTGTGGCCCAGGAAACATTTACGTTCACATAACTAAAGGAATGTGGCCACAGGAGTCCCAGCCTTTCAGTGACAGTGTGTCCACATCACACTCAAAATGAAAAAAAGAAACACGTGTTCGCTGTAGGAACAGAGATAGCCTTGATAACATTGCAGCAACTTTTCAACGGTATCCAAACAGTCGATTTTTTTTTTTTTTTTTTAATCCTGCAAATAATTATTACTCGAGACAGCTAGTGAAATGTCAGTAATTATTTTCCTTAGTCATGCTACCAACTCCACTCAATGTCAAGGTCTTATGGCAGAGTATGCAGTATATTCACATTATCCAATCTGAATATCCACTTTTAAATTGAGAAATCTTACAAAAATAACAAATATAAATTGTCAAAAACATAGCATCGACTAATGGAGCAACTTAAAGGGGGTAAGCTTTGTTTTTCTCAGTACGATTTCGTATTTGTTTTCCAGGTCAGACAGAAAACCAAGAGTCAAGAGTGCTTACATAGTGTTTAGCTTCATAAACCCCAGTATAAAGTCAGCAAGTGGCTTGGGTTTTACCCTGGAGGGCCAACCCAGTGGTTTATTGTGCCTCCGTGTGCAGAGGTAGCAGGCGGTTATTATTCCGATGCACTTATTAGACTGGTCCCTGGGTGTGGTGGCAAGCCCACAATTTTTGCAATCTCTATCTCTCTGTAGATATACAACTCTCTAGATATATAATTCTCCTTGCCTCGGACTCACTGCCCGGGACTTTCTGCTTTCTTTACATCCCCTGACGCCGTGTGCCTAGGTATAGGAAGTGCTTACATTGGTTCTTTCTTTGTGCTGTAGTCAGCCTTAAGACAGAAGCACAACACAAGCTGGATATAATATCTGGCAGAGCTGGGGTGATGAACGAGGGGGCATTGAAGGGATATAAATATTACTTCTCTCTCCATGACTATTTCTTCCATTCCCCGAGGGCCACATGGCAGGAATAAAATAGGTAGGGGTCCAGCACTGCTGCCCTGACTTTTATTTTTTTCTTCTTTTAATTTCCTTTTTTCTTTTCTCAACTTTTGTCACACAGTTGATACTTAACGGTGCCTTTCCACCCTTTGAGTCTCAATTTGTATCCCGACATTATGCCGGTCCATACACACATCCTGATTTGCGCAAAAGAAAAGAGAAAATCAACATTTCTTCGGGATTGGGAAAATCTTGCACATGAAACTTTGCAGGGCAAAAAGAATAGTGGCTAAAAACGTCCACCATCAGAGCTCTAGAGTCTGGTTGTGACAGTAATACAATTTTCCATCAGCATGATACAGTGAACTTTTGCTGCAACGTGTTGTACAGCGGTGTGCTGATGGGAAATTCAACTGTAAACTCATAAAGAAGAATTACCAAGCCAAAACATTTTTGCTCTGGCAGAGCCAGTGCGGGACAATGTCCACTCTCATCTGAACTGTGTGTCAACTCATTTTCTAAGGGTGAATTTTAAACCGCTCTTCAGACTTATTGCACTGTGGTGCTTCCTGATCTAATATCATTGGAATTTTTTGTTTTTTTTTACGGTTGCATTGGATTTTGGTGAAGAAAAACGAAATTGAGAAACAACACCATGGTTATATAAAAACAATGGTATCGCTTAAATAGTAGAAGGCCTTTATTGTGAAGTGAACATGGCGACATTAACCACCAAGGCCAAACTCTTTGCTGAACAGAAGTTAGTCATAAATGATGGTCCGTAAAACTGTGACAAACAGGAGTAGATACAAACAACGTTATGTTCCTGTCCGTCAGGTGAGCACAGAAAGCATAAAACAAGTAAACCATGACCACGTCGATAGAAAACAATCCCCTGCATTAAAATGAAATCCAAATTTCAACCTCAGAAGTCACTACTGTTTTCTCCCACCCCTTCCATTAGCATGCCAATGAAATAAATACATATTCCACACTGACCTGTATCTGTATCTTTTTGCTTACTTTACTGATAAATTAAATACACAGCTGCACCTTGGAGAAGAAATTAGGCTGTGCAAACATATAAATAGTCATAGCTTAAATACTTAAATACTGACTTAAATTTTGATTAGGGACTCCAAAATGACAGTTATTATAACTCTTATCAGATGTTAACCCCGCCATACATATTTATTTATGTTTTTGTACAAGTATTGTGGCTGGGGCAAGATGAAGGGCAATGAGAGAGAGCTGCAGTTGGTGAGCTGAATACAAAATGCAGCTTCACCATTTTGTCCACTTTCAGCTAAATAAGATCTTCCTTCGGCCTCCCCCCCACCTACTCTGCCATAGCCACAGGCGGGCAACTCACATCTCTCACATTATAACCCCTCAATATCTCTCCTGTGGCTCATTGAAAGTATGTCTCTGTGTGTGGTTTTGTGCAAGGATGTGTGGCTTGTTCCTGTCTTCTAGCTGGTACACGGATCTTTCAGACCCCATGAGCCATCCATCCATTATCTATAACATTTATCCTTTGAGAGATAACAGGGGGAGCTTGATCCACTCTCTTTAGACTGTGGGTGAGGGATGGAAGTAAATTAGTCACACCAAGAACCTTCTTGCCACCAATGCTTAATAACAACAAATAACACAGATTCACTATGCTTTTTTTTTTGCTGATGCTAAGCATTTTAAATATTTAAAAATGTTCCTGGTGGTTTATCATAATAACTTCAGTCCATCCATTGTCTATACAGCAAACACATATTCACATCAATTAAATATATTGTAAAATATATTATATTATTTTGAATTCCAAAGATCCCCATGTTAGATGCCAGTAAATGTCCAAAGTGAGACTACAGTGTATAGACTGTACGTGTAAGCCTTTTACTGAGAGAGCTGCTCCACAAATATACTCGACTGCAGTGTAATTGGAAAGAAGCCATTAATATTAAAGTTTCACAAAATAAGCTCAGTGTACGTGACATGGATAAAAGTTTCATAACTAAATAATTAATGAATTTCAATTCTGAATTATTTTGTCAGATATTTCTTAAGTACTAGATTAATTATCATGTAAAACAAATAGCATAGTTAGGTTGCAGATTAAAAATAAATACAATATATATTAGATAAATAACCTCAATCATCGTACCGGAAGAAATTCCACCATATATAATATGCGCACCTTGAATGAAAGAGATATTACAGGCAGATGTATGGACACATTCATTAATCAATGCACTACAAAGCAGGTTCATTTCTCTTTAGGGCTTCCCATAAAAACACACACACAACTTCCCTGTAAAACTGCAAGAAGCAAACAACAACACATAGTCAGTGGCATATTTATAAGTCACTACCGTTTATTTATCACAAAGCAGGTGCATACTGCATGTGATCAATCAGCCCTTTCACACCAGAGACCAATGTCAAACAAACCACATCCTCCGATCAGATCTGCAGTACCACATGACAACGTCTTACACAGCAACAGCAGCAGTGAAAAAAAAAGACAGCAGGAAAGGCCTGTTCCTGAGCTCAATGGCAGCTAGCAGCACGCTAGTGTGTGTAGTGTGTGATGCTCGCTAGCTTAGTATAATGACACTGTTAAGCTACTGTAAAGTAAAACATGGCACTTCCTGCTTTGGTATTTTTCAAAATACAACTCTCGTTGGCGAGACCGGAGTAAGGTTATGAAGTGCAAAGCTAATCTCAAGACAAAAGAAGATTACCAGACTAAATATGCTGGTAAGGTAAATCACACATCACGGTGTGTATTCAAAGAAAGCTCGAGTGCAATTATGGACTCTTTCAACATATTTTAAGTAATTATTGTTCCCAAAAGACCCGGAAACGAAGACCCCAACGAACTTCCTGTCTATTCTGGCTAACCCTCGACAGTTTAACACACCGGCCATACGCGCCTTTCAATTAGCAAATAGCAACAAGATTCGATGAAATCAGACGTTAAAGCGTTACCTCCTTCTTTTTCTGTCCTCCCCCGTGCGGCAGACATAGCAGCAGCAGCAGGAAAACAGACAGCACCGGCAGGTTAGCTGCGGGTTTGGCGTTGACAGTCGCCATGACGGAAGGACTCTGGGACTATGAAACGTCAGAGCCAGCCGATTGGATTCGGAGTCGACTAATCAGAATTCAGACAGTGGCCGCGCCGAAGCCTCTGGGTATTGTAGTTCCAGACGTTACACTAACCACAGAGTGCATTATGATACTCCAACACAATGGAGTTTGCAGAACATGGGCAGTACACTCTGGTCTTAAAATATATATATATATATGTTATAATGTAATGCTATATCTCTCTCTCTATATATATAGATAGATATATCTATATATCTATCTATATATATAGATAGATATATATCTATATCTATCTATATATCTATCTATCTATAGATAGATAGATAGATATAGATATATATATTATATCTATAATTATATAGTTTATTGAAAACAGGACATTTTAGCTGTTCACCTAATTCAGATCTGTAAAGAAACAGGATGAGCATTAAGTTGTGTTGGTGCTGATGACTAGTTTGGTTGTGCAATAAATAATTGAAGGCTTTTGGGCTTCCTGAACCATAGCACACAGAGCATGAAATATGCATCCTAATAAGAGTTACTACACGAGATACACTGCTTTAATCAACATGCAGGCATTTGCAGCTTCATTCATTTGGTTATCTTTCAATTGTGAGTGCGTTTCATTCTCGGAACAAGTGACAGAGCGAAAATTTCTCCCTAATTAAGTTACTGGTCTGAAACTCAGCCTGCGATGTATCACATGTGCAAATGAATGTGACATCTGAACCGCAGACTGCAGAGTTTGTCCCCATGTTTCACTCACTCACATGTTCTGTAAGGGCTGGGTTTGTCACAGACTCTTGATACAGTTAATGGAGGGAGACAAATGATTTATGTCACACCATTGGGGTGACTTGTCTCCCTGTCTCTCCGTGAAATTACACCTGAGCAATTTGCGAATAATGTAATGCAGTACATTAGCCTCGAAAATAAATATTACTTGTCAAAAACGTTTCATATTCATGACAGTGGGGCTGCATTTGAGACTGAAGTTGACATACAGTGGGGTTGAAGATCTAGTTGAATTTGTTGCATTCCCACTCTTCTGTGCAAAAAGCGAACGGAACTATTGCAGCGTTACACCCTCTATTGACCCAAATTTTGACTTTGTAAAATGTGGTTGTGGTAAAAAAAATTACTGATAGGCCTTTAAAAATTAACCTCCTTTACACTGAACTGATCAATTAAGTCAGAATTTAGTTTCTCGTGTGCTTATGTATTACCACAGGAGCAGGTGTGAAAAATAAACATTGTCTATGAAATGAATGTCATTTGACAGACAGTAGATGGCTATGTTAAATGGCAGTTAATGTTCACTGACAGTTAAACTACATGTGAATTATACAAAAACATAATTATACACAACAATAATGAATAGTATAGAGATAAGTTATGAATCAAAGAACAGACGCTGTTCAATATGCACACTCTCTCTTTATCACACACACACACACACACACAGACTCACATGCACTACAGAAATGAATCGCATGTTGGAATATTAAAGCCAATGCTCCGTGAAACAATCATTATGTGTTGCCGTCTTGTTAAACCCACAGTTCATTCACTCTTTAGCAGCTCAATCATCAGACCTGCTGGGCTTGGTTACAATAGTTAATCCTTTTGCAGTTGCCTCACAAAAGTTTTACATTGTGTATTTAAACCTAAATGTAGGGGACACACAGGGTTAGGGTGAGCCCTAACACAACAAATTCCCCCTTCTTCTAAATAGAAATTGAGAAATATGATTGTCGGATTCCCTGACGTGCATAGTTTAACTCCTACAAAAATCGATCCTTCATGAATGAACTCCATGAGTTTGACATTTAACCTTGGTATTCCTGTCGTCCTTTGTTAACACCAAGCGAAACAGTCACAAACTTTCATTCATGTCCATTGTTCTGTGCATCTAATATGTTAACTCTAACTGGCAAGTTGTTGTTGTCAGGTTGCTGACATTGTGCTGAATGACAAGACTGATGTGACTCTCTCTCTCTCTCTCTCTCTCTCTCTCTCCCTCTCTCTCTGCAGCTTGCAAAGCAAACAGCTGCACTTTGCGTTGGGGCAGAGGAATAAAGCTCTTATCTGTTCACAGCCGAGGGGTGCATTGTGAGAAGGAGAGAGCAGAGGGACGGCAGGGGAGACAGAGAAGCCCGTTAAAGGCAGTTACTGCCACTGCACAGCTGCATCGAGGTTTCTTGAGAGCATAGTTTGGCAGGTTAAATAACCCATGATGGCGGAAGGTTCGACACGGCCCGATGTTTAGAGGCTCCTGGGAAAACCACACGGGCCAGTTTGAAATCAATCCCTGTTAATATGGTTTTTCACGTTTTTCCTGTGCCCTTTTGTACAGCAAATTGCACTCAGCAGAGTGCTTCGCTGTCCGTGCTTTTACATGCACAGTTGTGGCAATAAAGACACCGAGATAAGTGAGGGGGGGGATTCTGTTCATGTATTTGCATATCTGGGCATACAGCGGCGATACATAAAGCCAAGTAAAAGAGAGACAGTATAGAAGCCGTGAAAAATGTTTACGGTTTTATAAGATGCGGGGGGAAAGGCAAAGAGGTGATTGGTGAGAGAGAGAGAGAGAGAGAGAGAGAGAGAGAGAGAAGGAGGGGTGAGATGGCTGATGTCATTTCTCAGCTGGCATAGGACTGGGTGCCCATATCTGAGGTCAGCCACTCGCTTATAAAAAATAACGAGTCCCTCAGAAAAATGATTAATTGCCCGACAGCGCAAAGTTTATAGAAAAGAAAGAGAGATGATGGTGGTGGAGGTGGCGGGGGTCCCTTCGCTTACAGAGGAGCAGGAAATAGCAAAAGAGAGCAAGTGAGACAGCGGCTGAGAGGGAGGGTCTATAGGGAATGAGAGAGAGAGACGGTGAGAAGGATGAAGAGACGCATTGGATGAAGAAAGCAAAGCTCGGAAAGTGTCGAGGCAGAGAGAGAGGACGGCGCATGAGTGCGGCATTCGTTAATATGATGGTTCGTTATCTCCATCGGCCACCTCAACAAAAGCTCCTCTGTGTTCGCCTGCATGCAATTCAATAGTGCTACGTCAATAGTGCCTGTGCGTGTGCGTGTGCGTGCAGTGGGTGCGTGTGTGCTCGTGCTTGTGCGTGTGTGTGTTTGTGTGTGCGTGGGTTTACCTACGGGTATGTGGTCATCATGCGTATCTCGGTGTGAACGCATATTGTCGGAAGCAACTGAACCCTTGGGCCTTTTCTTAACTTGAAGCCAATAGGAGTTCACAACTGTGCATGGGAGTTGAAACGGCGCCGAGGCTTTGAGTTTGCGGCAGAAATCTTTGTAGATGTCTTGAAGGTGGTTGGCGGCAGCAGAGAGACAGGAAATATGGGCGTGGGGGGGGGGTAGAAGGTGCCGCTAATCCAACTTAAAGGGTGCCAACTGATGTAAAAACCCAAAGGAAAGGTAAGAGAAGAAGAAGAAGAAGGAGAAGGGGTGAGATGAAGCCCTCTCGAAGAAATAGTTGTGGATCAATGAAACGCTGCTGAAACTTACAAGTCTCCTGGTGAATATAAATACGGTCGGGGCAAATTCACAAACACGAAACCATTTGTTTCGTTTCACTTCTGTACGTTCCGTTCTTTATCAGAAATATATATATATATTTCTGATAAAGTTTTTCTCGAAACCGGACGTGACAACGCTTTTCTTATCTGATCCAATGCTCTTTGCAGACTTGCTGAATACAAATAAAATCCTTTTAATAATCATGAATAACAAGAGGTTATAAATGGGCCTATCACTTCGGGCCTATCTTACCTGTCTCGTTTTTTTCCCCTGCAGTCACATGCGATACGATCGATGGGGAGGTCAAAGGTGAAATAAACAAAAAAAAACAAAACACTTACGATAGCGGAGGGGCCGCAGATCTGTCAACCACACTCGGGTACTTCATCAAAAAAGTTATCACGTCTCACGTCTCTTCTATCTTACGGCTACGGAATGATTTAGGCACCATGAAAAATAACCCGTCCGGCATTTAGCTTGTTTTCATCTTTCCGTTTTTTTTGGTTTGCTGTTCGTTTTCCACCCAGTGTTCTCCCTGTGACATTTTATCACGGAAATTCAGGGTGTATGTCTCACAGGCCTCGAAGAAAACAATTTGCCTTAAAGTGAGATAGTAACCGATTGCCGTTCGGCACTTGTCACTAACAGACACCGCAGATATAGAGTTTAATAGTACTTTCTCCTCTCCCCTACCCAGATCGCCACCATTTCTCACCTTACCTTGTCTCTTTTTATCCTCCTCTTTCTTACTTTCCTGGCCTCCGGTCGTTTTGACGTCGCCCTCCCTCTCCTCTCGACACATAATCCTCTCCTGATTTCTTCTCTTCCATTCTCATCACCTGCCTCTCCCCTCACCACACCATCTCCACTCCTTCCCTCTCCTCCTCAACCTCTTCTTTCGTGTGTTCCCCCTCTCCTTTTTCACTGCCCTTTTCATCCTTCTCTTTCTCCTTCCTATTCCTAATCGTGTCACTTCCACATTTTTCGGCTCTTTTACCCGTCCTCCTCCTCCTCCATCGGCTCTCTTTCCCCTTTCCCTCTCATACTTCTCTCCCATCTTCCCCAAAGATGTGTGACGGATAATAAAAAGCCTCGGTGGTCGGCAGGCGGCGACACCATATTCAGCAGGAAGGGGAAGCATGAGGACAAATTACTAAAGAAAGAAAAAAAAAAAGGAAAGAAGAAGAAAGATTTCTCTGCACTGACTAATTAAATACATCCATGGTCATCAGATTTACTTATTTGCGCTATAGCTTTCTCTGTCAACATTTACAGTGTGATTATATATTTGTTATACTACAAATACAACTGTATCAGATCAGCTCGGTACACATGCCTGCCTCTTTATATGTGCCTCTCACACACACCCGCGCGCACACACACACACACACTAAGAGAGAGAGGGGAGAGAGAGAGAGAGAGAGAGAGAGAGAGAGAGAGAGGCAACAGTCCCAGACTTTCAGCAACAGCCTCTGCATTTAAATCTTGCTTGTCTTCAGTAGCGAGCAGCATTTTCGATTCATCTACTTGATTAGACCCCCCCCGCCCCCCCCCCCCCCACACACACACACCACCCCAATATCCCCCACCAGCATCCTCCCCTCCCTCCTTGCCTCTCTCGTCATTGGAACAATATACAGCATAACCCATCCTTCCTTCTCTCCTCTCTCGGCTGAACTCTGGCAGCTCTTCTCATCCACTCTGCTCAGTGTTTCTCCCACCACCTATTTTTTTCCCTCCCTCCTCTCTCTCTCTCTCTCTCTCTCTCTCTCGTGCTCTCTCTCCCTTGTGCTCTCTCTTCTTTCGTGGGGGGCGGGGTGGGGTGGGGGGGGAGAGCTGGTATCTCTGGCGATTTGCCGCATGGAAGTCGCACAGGCAAGGCAGGAACACCAGCTGTCTGATCGGGACTGCTCTCCGCTCCGCTCCGCTCCTCTCCGCTCGCCGACCACCGCACGGGCAGACACGACACACTCACGCGTGCCGCGATTCAACGGGACACGACAGCGTCCCTCCGCTCACACCCGACACCCAGACGGGAGAGTATAGTGCGCAAAAAAAAACAAGAAAAAAAAAAAAGCGGCCACAGATTGAATCCTGCTCAACCTGCTCCGTCCCCGTTCCCGCTCCGTCCCTTTCGACAGCCCAGGGACCCGAGGTGGTTGCGTTGGGACCTCCGCGCCATGGAGGCTTGATTTCTTTTCTTTCTTTCTTTTTTTTTCTTTTCTTTTTATCCTAACCGAGCGACCCACCGGGAGCGATGAAACTGAGAAAAGCCGTCGCCGTGGTGGAATATTAACTACACAATCCTGACGACCCATCCGGGAGATGTTGCAGCAGAGTTTGAGACTCTAGAGAGCATCCCAACTTTTTTTCTTCCCCCCCCCCTCCTTTTTCGGAAGGGTTTTCATCTCTTACCCTCTGATCCCATTCTTCCTTCCGGGGAGGACTTGTATTTTCGCGACTGATCTGCAGCAGCCGGCTTCGCTCCGTCATGGACCGGTCGACGTCTTTGGATATAGAAGCGCTCAAGGTAAGGCGCGCGCAGCCTGGCGGCGCGCAATAGTTGCCGCGGAGCGAGTTACGAATGGATGGGTGGACGGATGGATGGGTCGGCTGGGTGGAGGGACAGCCTGTGCCTGCGTGACCCGGCGTGCGCCTGTGGAGGACGGGTGCCAGGCGGGACGATCGTTGTCGCCGGGCTGGCTGGCTGGGGAAATCCGCAGCAGGCTGACTGTTGGTGAGGCGTAAAGCTGCTGGCCGACAGGCTGGATGGGAAACCGTGTCCTATTTTTGGACAACCCAGGATGCTGAGACGCAGGGCTGAGACGCGTTAGGCTGGGGCCACCTATGGTTGTCCCAAACCAGATCACATCTCCCTCGCTCTCTCCCCCCCCCACATAGCCTCTCTATGCTGGAAGGAAGAGATGGAGAGAGAGCGACAGGGAGGGAGCCTGTATGTCGGTATTCGATGCGTGGGGTGAATTTCAATATGCTCGGCTTGCCTGGTTGTTGCAGAGAGCTGCTGCTGGGCGTCGGTGGGACATCTACAGCGCAAAGGGGTCTGTGTAAAAAAAATAAATACAAATAAACGTGACTGGAGACCACCGGGGCAGGGGAGAGCACAAAAGGGAGACGAGATGACGACAGCGTCCTGTTATCACCATCCCTTACTTCCGCCACTCGCTCACAAATGACTTTCACTTTATCTTCATTGATCAGTTCAAAGCATTTCAGCAAAGTCCTCACTCCAAGCCGGATCCCCCAAAAAAAACAAAAAAAAAACTTGGATAGACTTAACTTTAAGCGATCTAATGAGAAAGTTTTCCATGCCAACAAATATTGCTCCTCGCAGGCATCCCGATAGGCTCTGAAGAATGGAGAGCGAGTATGGATGTGTGTGAGTGGTATTTACCTTTAGCTGTAATTATCCATAAAGCCCAGGCAGGGGACTATGACTACAGGCGCCTCAGATGTCAATGTCACATGCGAGCCGTACTTGCAACACCTAACAGTGAGTTCTCGACACTGACAGGAAGGACGGCGACAGACGGGAATGCCGAGGTTCCCGAGAAAACCTGTGATGTGATTAATGGGGAAATCAATTACACTCCCCCTGGGTTTGACATTTCAAGTTCCAAGTTATGTGATCCAAGATCTACCCAGTGTCCCTCAGTACTGCGCTAATGCAGTTCTCCAAAACAGGCTCTGCTCTGTTGGCCGGTTGCGGGATGGAAATTGACATTCAGATATAGAATTGACCATAAAGATTTGTCAACTTGAACTGCAGCCTTGTGTGCCAAGGCTATTGGTGTTTTTTTGTTTTTTTTGTCCCCTGAACGTCTGTGTGTTCTTTTCATGAAGTCAGTCATTTGCATATACCATGCCATACTAAAGCCGATCTATGGATACTTTAATCTGAGCTTCAGATCCACGTCCTTCTGTTTTTTTTTCTGTGAGGGACCTCATCTAAACTGAGGTTTGCGCCCATTTGTCATCTTGGGCAGCCATTGAAAACGAGTGGGGTGTAATTCAGAGACACCCGGACAAGTTCAACATTTAGGTCAGAATCTGCTACGAGCTAAGATGTTAAATATGTGATTTGTGAGTGATTACATCATTTTTTCAATTGATTGCAACGTTTTGTTGGCGTATGATGAGGACGCTGGTTACCCCCCCCCCCCCAATAAAAATATTCATATTGCATTTTAAAACTAGTGTTTCTGCACACGATTCGGTTTTCTCTGCATGTTGGGGTTTGAACCTTCTCGACCCGACCTCACAACCCCCGGCCGCTTGTAGCGTGTGCATGAGCGGTGGCCGATAATTGCGGGGGCAAAATGTGGCACATGAATAGGATTTATTCCTCTGCAGTGGCATTAAACGCGCTGGCCCACAGATAACTGTACTGTATATGTCCGGAAGCTCGACCCGAAAGGAACTGAAGAACAGCCTGAAGTTAACCGTGACAAACAGCTGGCCGTGGCTATGGACCGAGTCTCTCTCTCTCTCTCTCTCTCTCTCTCTCTCTCTCTCTCTCTCTCAGACACGCACACTGGAGTGCCTCTCGTAGCGGAGACGGTTGCTCAGCCACTGTCCCCTGACCCCACAAGTCACTCGCCCCGTGTCCACACGTCCGGCAGTGTCTACCCCTCCACTGCGGTTAGTCATGCAGTGATGTAATAGTGTTGTTACAAGTTGATGCTAAGATGCCGCACCACCAAAGAAATGTCATGACACTCTCTTCCGTTGTACAGCTAATTAGTCAAAAAACTGACAGTATGAGAACCTAAATGAGCCCCTGGGTCGGCTGCTGTAGCTGGCTGCGTGGGCGACCGCTTTTACAGTTATCTTTGTATTATCGGTGTTTTTTCTCACGGAGGTTAAAGTGCACATTTTGTGATACCCCAAAGTCAGGACAGACATAATTAGGAGAAAAACATACTTGTTGAAAAACGCTTCATTAAACACAATAAAAGCACCTTGCGGTTTGATAAGTGGGTGCGTATGAAGTATTGGTGGGCCGAGAGTTTTTTGCTTGAAATTAAAGGAATATTGCTATTGCCACTCCCGCATTATGAATACGTTATTAAGATGATTGAGCACATTTTTCTTGCTGCAGAATCTAAAAACCTCTCACGGTGCCTTTAAAAGTGAAACAGGGGGCTTTCAAGGTCTTAAAAAATTCTGCGTGCGTCTGTTTCCTTGTGGTGTTTTTGGCCAGCTGGCCTTTCAGACTGCAGACAAACACGCACACACATAGCTATCCAATCTAATGAAGAGCCGGAATATTTTTTTCCAGTTATTGTTGTGCATGTGTCTGTTTGTGTGTGTGTGTGTTGGTGTGCGTGCCTGTGCACCTTAAACTCAAAGAGCAATCACAGGAAATGAACAATGAAAAATGATAACATTGGGGCATTGGGAAAGAAACTGCATTCTATTAAATATACAAGTGGAGTGTGTGTGTGTGCGTGCATGCGTGTGCTTGTGTTTGTGTGCCTGGATTTGACCAAAGACCTATCTGCTTATAAATCAGCGCAGGTTTCAATATCAATGGAGCAGTTTAAGTGCTATTGATCTTTGGTAATAGCTGCACCATAAATTATATGCCGTATAATAAAAGCAGTCAGATTGAATTTGACCCTCTGGATCAGAAGCTTTCAACTTGTTACAGGAACAGGTATTGCAAAAGCAGAGAGTGGTTCGATTCGAGTACTGCTCGGGTCGAAATTAGAATTTAACCTCGCTGTGACCAGTTCACTTCAGTTTGCATCATTATTATTCCAGAGAAATGAAAATGACCTCTTTTTGTTGCAAAATACACCCGTGTTGGTCTGACAGCACTCGGTTTCGTTTTTGATCGGAGCATTACCAGTGGTGGCAGAATAGACCTACAAACGATGATAGCAAGTTCATTAAATCGTTAAAAACCACTAAACGATGTAGGTGGCCCAGCTGACCATGCGCCTGCTCGCCCGTGCAAATACATTTCGCACTAGTACATAACTGCTCCATCACTTGAATAGAGCGTAACCTCCAGTGGGCGGGTTTGTTACCCGCCAAAGTGGCTGGAAAAGTAAACCAGCTTATAGTTCACGCTTCGGTCAAAACGAACTGACGTTTTGCATCGGTGGCGGCTTTCCCGCCTCGGTCACACAAGCCTGTTTGGTCACTCCACAATGAGGCCACAGTTTTTGAAATTCTGCCCACTGAGCAGCTACACTGGAGAAATCGGTAGCTGCAGAGGGATGGGAGAACATTACTCATTCGTTTAGGCGAGCCCCCCCCCCCCCCCCCCCCCCCATTGCCCCCCCCCCCACCCCCCATTGCCTCTCGTTCAGTTGGAGCATGTTACACGCCAGCTCTTGCCACTCATGCACTGTTGATTTAATGTGCTGCGGTGGGAAATGCATTCTGTCCCGGTGACAGTCGTGTCTGTTGAAGCTGCCCGGTGGGACAGCGGCGCGTTTTGAAAAGTTGGACTACTGACTCGGAGCCCGTGGTCCGGCGGAGGCGTCTCCGACACCTGTACGGGTGCTTACCTGTTTCTATTTTTTTTATTTTTTATTTTTTCTGAAAACCACGGCGAAGGGGCTACGATGCATTGCGATTACTGTGGGGTGACATCGCATTAATAACCAAACCTCCCGTGGGTGCCAAATGCTTCGCAGCGTTGTATTGATAGGCAGCCACATGTGGGCCTGACTACCAGGCAGTTCCTCAACCTTTGCAGAGGGAGCCCGCATGCATCACCCCGATTTAATTAAAGGAAAACGAATAAATGAAGTAGTTTAAAATGATCATCATTTATAATTCAATCGGAGGTCCCTCTGTGCTCTTGCAAACAGAATGGCGTAGAGTACAATACTCAGCCTAATGCCAACTTTATGATTAAACCTACAAGGCTTTGGCCATATATAGTACTGGGGCATAAAAAAACAACGATTGCATACTTTACTATTTATTTAGTTACCTTAGAGCAAGTCGCAGCTGCAGCATCGATGAATCACTTTTTGTTATTCATCGATACTGATGCGACGTCATTCCGGAGCAAATCGCACGATCAGTGTCGCACGGGCCGCTGGCAAATGACAGAATACGACCGAAGAAATCGGTTTTGCAACTCATTTCCAATTGCAGTGGTGGAGCAGCTGTTAGTATCCAGCCAGGGTTGTTGAGGGCTGAAGGTTGCACTATAAAGTTGATTTAGTTTGTCATTGTTATAACAGTTTTATCCGCTCTTTCACCTACGTAACCGCACCGAAAACCTTTCAGTTCGAAAAAGGAGGGGGACAAAATTCCACTCAACCGGGTGCCTGCATGTTGGCTGGTCGCATAAGGCGTCGATATGGCTAAAAAAAAAAAAAAAATCGAAGATCATTTTATATTCAAATTACAACACATGTTGTTTCTCATTTCTTGACAACTTTTTTTTATCCATCTCTTTTTTAACCCTAGAAATTGGAGCCATGTCTTTGCAGATTGTAAGTTGCTGTTTTTTTCCCTTTTCATCTTCACGATTCTTTGCGACATGCTGTGTGGACGACGAAAGCCTCTTGCATCATTTCAGCCTTTGTTTTGAGCACTTGACCGAAATGTTGTGGTTCTCCTATGTAGAGTCTTTCTGTGCTGTCTGACTTTTTTTTTTTTTTTTTCTTGCATAGGCTGTAAAATATTTAGTATTGCTTGTGGGGACCGGTCCGGGGGCCTGAATTGTGTTTTTCCAAGTCACAGACTATGTATTGTTGTATTGCAAAGGCCTTGGAGTTATACATTAACCAATACATTAAAGATAACCCTCCATCCATGGAAAAGTGTGGAGAATATCAGATTTGGTTTTGCATATTATGTTTGGTCGAGGTGGTTCTTCCTCAGGCTGAGCTTTATTTTTTTTATTTTTTTTTCTTTTTTAAGGTTTACCCACGCTGTCGTCCCTCTGTGAACACTCCTATTTCCTTGCTCTGCATGCACAGCACAACGATCAAGCATGTGGTCATGCCTACACAATGTTGAGGATCAAAGACAAAGTGTGTCTGCGAAATGTACTTAAAGTCCTGGTTTAATCACACAAAGTTCTCCAACGTGGTTTTCAGTACTTTATCATTGTGACAGGTATTATACCTCCCTGGCAGCTACAAAGCAACGTGAACTTTTTGAAGTGACTTCCTCAACTATGGGATTTACTTCACCTACACATACTCACATTGCCACACAGACACACGCACACACACCTGCCTGAAGCAAAGCAAGTCAGTCACTTGTTTGTACTCATTAGTCATTTTTTTTATCATTAATTAGATGTTCTTCTGCAGAGAGGCCACTAGGCGTGTTTGTGTGTGCGCGCGTGTGCGTGCGGGCGTGTGTGTGTGCAGAGTGAAGTCATCCACACTGTGCTTTTCCGTATGTGTGACCCATTTCACATAATGAAGTGGCTGAATGTCCATTTGAGCAGCTGTGCTCTATGTTTTCCATAAGTTCATTCAGCATTTCCTCAAATAGTGACTGGGGCCTCTATTTACCCCAACCGCAGAAGGTAACAGGCCATTCATATACTCCCCCCCCCCGCCCCCTTTCATTTGGTAAGGACTGCTTCATCGCACCTAAGGAAAACGTTGATCCACCAAATAAGCCAATTAGCCTACATTTCTTTGGACCCTGGGAAGAAAGCCGGAGCACACGCAAAGAAGCCACGCAGACACGGGGAGAACATGCAAAGAAGTAAATTTGCACATTTTTTTTTAAGGGGCAGAATGGCCCTCATTTCGCATGATATACTGTAGCTCTCTGAGAACGCACTAAATTGCTAATATTTCACCTGATGGTTTGATCGGAACATCATTGAAACAGCATATTTGATATATATGATATACATGCACTCGAAGCTCTCCAAATCTGACAGGGGAAATGAATTTGGTAAAACGTGATGTGACAGGCAGAGAATCTTGCCGGCCATCTAAGGGGGAGCTTGATGTAAATTTGATAATGGACAAGATGGGCGCTGCGAGACTCCCGGGCTGGAAATATGACAGTTGTAGACAGGTTGGACCCGTGCAGACCACTAATCTTGTGTGTCATCTATTATCGTTATTCATACATCCGCCAATAGAACTCCTGCGGGTCAAACCGAAGGTTAGTGAGCTTTGCTCTGAACGGGGCAAATGTAATTATTCTGAAGAAATTCCCGGGCCCTTGCCAAACCAATATTTTACAGAAACCGGTGAACGCTGCCAGTTAAGTTGTGCGCTGTGCAAGTAAGAGAAAAAAAAAAGTCTTGGAAACACACTCAAAATGAACACTGACTACCTTCAAGAAGGGTTTACTGAAGCATCCACAATGTATTCGGGACACGGGCAGCATCCTCCGAGTAACAATTACTGAGTTAGAGGCCCTTTCAAATCCGCGGGGGAACGGAATTAAAGACGGGGCAGTTGTCTGCGGGGACGCACCGGTCCACAGTGGAGGCAGGATGGACTGCAAAGGTGTGAGTGGAGAGGAAACATGATGGTGCCGAACACGGCCCTGGGGAGGCCTCAGGCTCCACATCATTGTACAGTGCTTATAATTACACACTCACAAACACACACACACACACACACAGAAAGAAAGAGAGCCCAACGGACCAGCATTAACTGCAAATAATAGCTCCAGAGGAAATGATTGGAATACAAAGGCTTCCTGTAAAATCCTCAATATTCACATACGGAAATGAACACAAACACATTCGCCTCAGGCTTGTTTGCTGTAAACGTTTGCCCGGCACACAACTCGTGGCATTCCTCACGCACACGCGCACACGCACGCGCACACTCCCAAGCGAATCCCTCAGACTTAACGGCTACCGGAGCTTTACCTCAGCACCCGCCACTCGAACCGAACCGTTCCTTTGCAGGCCTCAGGGGGTGTGTGTGTGTTTGTGCGTGTGTGTGTGTGTGCGCGTGTGTGTGTGTGTGTTTGTGGCAGTGCGCTCATGCGTTTCTGTCCAGGCGTGACTTTTACCTCCATGGGGACATGAGGTGAACCTTGAACCATGTTATTGTAGCCACACAGCCCCTCTTTGTGTGTGTGCGTGTTTTTGTGCGTAGGATCTAGCCGTGGTGTGCGTGACCAAAGCAAAAGCCAAAATCGCCCTGCACCATATACTTTCCCCTGCACAAAATCGGAGCCGACGTTTTGCACCCATTCTGGTCGTGTATCCCGCCACGTTCCCGCTGGAACTTTCCGTGCCGTCAGACTGCGCGCTGTGTCTCCGGGACAGGCAGCGTGTGCATTTATGTGGGTGCGCTCGGCACCAGCTCTTTAAGTGCCATCTCCGCAGTTCCTGTCACATCAAAAGGGAAATAACTACAACAACAATAAAACAGTTTGCACACATAGGGAGGATATGAGTTCCCCCTCCCCGTGTGGATTGTCAACCGGAGGTGAGTGTATTTTTGCTTTAATAAACCGCTTACCCAAATCTGTCAATTCAGCTTGGCATTTTAAGGAAAAGCAGGAGGAAGCTGGCCTATGATTGCAGCTGCGGTCAGCAACATTTTTCTAGGTGGAGTCGCAGCCATCTTACTCACTTAAATCACAACGTCGCACTGAGAGAGAGGCACGTCCGGAGAACAGCGACAACGACTCGAACACAAAAATCGAAAGTGTAGAATCACGGGATGCCGCTCTCCTTCCGGCTCTTCTGGCCCTGGCTGGTTCACTGAAACACTCCAGGGCAGTTGAAATGTCAGACATTTCCGATCAACCACACGAGAGACCTAAAATTTAGATGTATGAATACACAAAGTGTCATTCTTCTGGTCCTACATTTCATCATGGAGAAGGTCATGCGGTGGATTTCTTATTAAATGAGC
This sequence comes from Colistium nudipinnis, assembly GCA_016785305.1. Classification (NCBI taxonomy): domain Eukaryota; kingdom Metazoa; phylum Chordata; class Actinopteri; order Pleuronectiformes; family Rhombosoleidae; genus Colistium; species Colistium nudipinnis. The sequence continues at coordinate 76,438 of JAFBJU010000615.1, forward strand.
CGAGTGTTGAAAACAACACTACAGCATGGCAATATGCTCACAATGACAACGCTTTTATTTATCATGGATAGCTTCTTGTGTATGCTATCTTAGTTTAAGGGGAGTTTTTTTGTTTTTCTTTTGGAAAGAAAAACTTTTCGAGAATAGTTTAACGAGGTGCGGTATTTATGTGCTGATTCAGGCCGCCTGCCGAGTCCGAAAAATGAGATTTCAATAGAGTGATCAAGGCTCCTGGCATTTGTCATCCTCCACATGTCAAATTGGTCGCCTGCACGGCCCTGATCTGACTTTTTGCTTTGATTCTGGCATTGACACTCAAACGCTTACTATATATCAGCTGGCTTGCCGCTGACACGCTGCATAAATCTTTGTTAATATTACAATGTCAAGCTATATTTCGATCACATCTGTCTCTTTGGGGGTTTCCTACGTGGGCTGTTTTAACACTTTCCCCCTCAAAGCTCTTTCAAGACGTGGCGAGTCATTTTAGACCCTGTCGGTAGGTGATTGAAAGGATGTTGTTCCCCCCCCCCCCCCCCCCCGCTTTAATCCTTCCCCCCCCCCCGCAGCTTTAATCCTTTCTCCTGCTCTACGCCCGCTCGGTGCATACAGAATATGAGAGTTTAACATGCGGTGTATGGCCCCATGAAGAGACATTCAAATCATTTGTCATTACATGTACTGCTGCAGGCTGTCGCCCTGTCCAGCAAATGACAAGCTAATAGACTGCTACGCACCACGAGGCTAAAAACGGGGACTCGCATCCATTTTTAATCTAGGCCATTCATTCCCCCCCCCCCCCCCCCCCCCTTCCCCCCCCCCCCCCCCCCAGATTGCCATTACCATTGGGGGATCATTGTAATACGACTCCATTTGTCAACAGCGTCATCGCTTTAAATGAAATTAGGCAACAGGGACAAGATAATCATCATCGGTTAATTATTACCTGCCCCTGCCATGACAGGCTAACGATTACCTGTGTTTTTGTCAAGTTCCACAAATCGGCGCCTCCTCGCGAAGGCTTTCGGTGCAAACGCAGAGGCTTATCGAAGTGGAGGTGAACGCCGCATTGAGCTGCAAGGCCACGTTTGGGTAGACAATCCCCCCAAAAAAGAAAGAAAGAAAGAAAGAAAAAGCAAAACTTTTCATGAATTCATATTTGGTTTCAGGGTATTTTTATTTCTAAAAGAAAGAAGAACTTAGCAACATTTCATACATCGTATCAATGTTTTTTGTACCTTAAGGTGGACGACACACAGCGAGACTGCGGAAGAAATTCTCGAAAAACACTCTTTTGATCTATGTTGTTCACGCGAGTGCTGCGACTCTGAGCAGACAGGGGGCTTACTGCACACCCCCCCCCCCTCCTTCAACTCACACATGGGGCATAACCTTTAATCCTCAATAACATTTAGTTTTTCATTTCCCCCGCAGCAAGACAACTATTATGTGCCCCAGCCAAGCTATCATTTACAGGGGCCCCCGTGCAAGTGACGCCGGGGTGACAGGCTAATATCCATCTCCCGAAGCCTCCGTTTTTGTCCCGTCTTTGTCACCCACCGAAAAGCACAGCCGTCAGCTGTCGCCACTCGCCAGATGAACTTTGCTCGAAAAGAAGCCGACAGTCGAAGGGTGGTAATGATGGCGTCGGTTGAGTTTTTTGGTTTGTTTTAGCCCGGTTGATCGTCGACCCTCCTTCGTTCTGGTTATGCCGAACGAGTTGACGAGTGGCGTTCCCGTGGGTGCTGGTCGAGAACGTGTCCCGTCGCGCCCTCGCGGTGGGAGGGTAAAGAAGCAGTAGCCTGTCCTAGGTGGTGTCGGAGAGGAGCGTGACATGATGACGTGAATCATGGCAAAATCGCGCGGCGCCTCAGCGGCCGGACAAGCTGCACCGTATACGGCGCGTGTTTACTGTACACCCCAGGGCCTCCACATTATCTGAGCAGCAGCCGCACAGTGCATTTATCTGTTCACTGTATCTGCCTTCCTGTCCCTCAGTCTCCTGACAAGTAAATCACTTCCTCTCCCGCTGTGACAGCCCCGTCCCCGCGTCTGTCACTCGCACGGGCCAGGCTGGGCCCCACACACACGCACACGCGCACACGCACACAAACACAACGTACTCACACACCACGCAGTTTACTCCGCCAAGCGGGGAACAAGCAATCACATTACACACGCGCGCACACACGCAGGGGTCCTCGCGCGCACAAACCGCCCCTTTTGTTTGCTTCTTCTTCTTCTTCTTCTTCTTCTTCTTCTTTTCATCGCCCAGTCAAGGGCAGAGTGGAGACACCTCATCATGAGCCAAATGAAGCAGAAGGGTGGCAAGGAGAGGGGGAAGAAAATGGGAGAGATGGAGGGATGGATGGAGCGGAACGACAGAACAATATGGAGGGGGAAGAGCGGAGCTCCACAGCGGCGAGGCCACCGACACCAGTCGCCAGATTTCAGGGGCATGAAATAGGCTGGGGGAAATGAGGAGGGACTGAAGCAGAGGGAGAGAGAAAGTGAGGGGTCGGGGGAAAAAACTTTTCTAAAAGAAAGATATCCAGTCCCCAATGTTACTAAACAGTACATAACGTTCATGAAAGCCAATATGGTCCCCGCGTCGACGCTTGCACTACGTGAGGTCATTTTAATATAGAGGTATAAGCTGAATAATTATAAAATAGGGGACAGTTGCGTGTCCTCCAATGAACTTTTACATGATCACTTATGGGAGCACTTTTTAAAGCGATGGCTTCACTACTCTGAGGCTGCAGGTGCTATGGATTTTTGGGCGGGTGTGTGTGCACTAGTGATGAACTCCAGTTGTTTTTCAGGTTGTTGACTCTTAAATGCATTTTTTTTTTTTTGTCATTAATATCTACGTACAGTATATCGCAGTTACCCTGTGATCTCCCAGAGCTCATTTTAGAAAAGAATCCAAAAAATAATAATAATGGGAGGGCATGGGGGTGGAAAAAAGTTAAAATTTGCAATAAAATACGGAGGGGAGGTGGAAGAGAAATGAATCAGAGTGGGACAAGGCCTTTGTCCCCACCCGTCCCCATCATTTAGGAGTGAGCGAGTGAAGGGTACGGAGAGAGAGGCGGCGTGATGGAGAGCAGGACAGAGGGCCAGGCCTCGCCTCAGAGAGCCACAGATGGTGAGTAATGATAATGCAGCGTCAGACAGAGGACAGAGAGAGAGAGAGAGAGAGAGAGAGAGAGAGAGAGAGAGAGAGAGAGAGAGAGAGAGAGAGAGAAAGAGAGAGAGAAGAGGCAAGTGGGGGATACAGCGGGGTCTCCATGGACAAAGAGAGTCACAGGGAGACAAAAACCGAAAGGCGCCAATCAGAGCATGCGCGAGGATGAGATATTCAAAATGGTGTCGACAGGGAATTGAAAATGATTCCCGGAACCTGAAAAATGGACACAAAAATAGTCTCGTGATCCCTGCATAGAAACCCCAGAGGATCGTGTGAAAAGCATGGCGGGCTGCTTTCCAAATCCAAGCCAGCTTTTATCCGGCAAATTGACTGAGACGGTGTAAACTGACAGCTAACATAAGCACGTCTCTTTCATCTAGTTTGACGCCCTCTTTATTACTGTTAGGGAAAGACAATCTGTTTCCACATATGGCGCGCGGATAATCGTCGGTCTGATCATTGCCGCTGCATTTGCAGCTGGCATTTATTCGTCTTTTATGTGTTTTTCGCCGCAGATCAGACCACTTTTTCTTGTTGCATGCGCGCATGCATTACGCAGGCGCTGGGTCAAACGGAAGGCACAGCCAGCCTGATTTAACATGCCAGGTGTTGGTTCCCACGGGAACGCGAGGCCTGTTTTTTTGGTGTTTTTTTTTACGAAATGGAGAGAGCCGCGTTTCGCTTCATGCTCTGCGATGAAGGCACAGCGGGACGAGTGCGGCCACGCCGTCCTCAGCGAGGATGAGGGGGAAAGGAGTCACGAAAGAGTTCCTCAGTCGCCCGGCCAACTTCAGAGTGAGGCTTCCACCGCCAGGCAGGGGCTCCCTCTCACAAATGGCGACGCAGAGTGCAGAGCGCGCAGCACAAACACACACGTGCGCGCACACCTGTGCTACATGTTCCTTTCTTTCTTAAGTGAAGATAACCGGGCACCAATTACATAAACATTTTAGTGTTTGATGTTGTGGCTCCATTCAATTGGCATAGCATGAAGACGCATTTACAACTAAATCACATTTTAGACACTTCCCTTGGCATATTTTCTCTTTTTTTTTTTACATTTTACAACGTTTAATGCCCTCACTGTCAGATGACTGACTTAAAACGGCACATGTATGCCGACAACTATTGGATGGATCTGCCGGGAAACGTTTGAGCCTCACAGCACGAAAGTACTGACATTTGGTGTGAGATCAATAGAGTTTGACAGGATTTTTTTTACTATTATTATTATTTTTTTTTTCACAAAGCAGTAACACACATGCTGAAACGATCAGTTTGCGGTGAGATCTTAGACTTGATGCCCGGGCTGCAGTTGGAGATTCTCACTTAACTCATTTGCTGGTTCTGCAGTGTTGTAACATATTGTGTTTTAGCTACATAGGAAAAATCGACTCTTTCATGTGAAATTTGCGAAAGCGAATTGTGGTGGGGAACTAAAAAAAAAATAGTTTTCTTTTTTAACATGAAAGAGACTTGTTTTGATACTGGGTTATAGATGTTATTTCTTGTGGAGGTTCTCTTGATCTTGTCCTCATACCTGCTTTTGATGTTTGGTGTGCACTCGTCCGTGCAGTGTGTGTATGCGAGTTTGTGGGTATGTGCCTGCATCATGAATAGTTTGCGGCTTGTATTTGTACGGGACTAGTTTTCCTTCTCTTCCTTCGCCATCTTTCTTCTCGGCGCGCCGGAGACGAATTTGAAGACCACAGGCGTTGTCAAACCCAATTCTCAACCATCGTCTTTTAATTGTGCGGCACTGGAGCTTTTGTCCCGAAGTCAACCCGACTCTTCTGCAGGAAAAAAAACACCTTGACAAGGAGATGTTCGTTTTGTCCCTCTCTGCGGCGAACAAGAGCTACTTGGGATAACAAGCCTCCGTCACTTTTTTTTTTTTTTGGCCTGTCCCTATATAAAGCGTCCTTGGGTCCCTTGAAAGGTGCTATATAAGTCTAATCCATTATTATTATTATTATTATTATTATTATTATTATTAGTATTATTGTTATTATTATTATTATTATTATTATTATTATTATTATTATTATTATGTTTGCCGAAAACAGTTTCTGTTGCAAGTTGAGATAAACTGCACAGGGATTGTGCTGACAAGCTGGAAAACTTGACATCAGGAGGCACGAGTGTGACCGATTTCCGTTGGAAACACTTGAACAAGCGCAATATCTACCGAAACATGCATTATGTGTGCCCACATTATAGTTTCTAACCATCGCCCGTCACTCAGACACAGGGTGTGTGCAGAGAGGTTGCAACGGGGCAGGCAAACTAATTTTTTAAAAAATTGCCTCGGCCCCCAAAGACGGCTGTCTACATTGGTCCGCAGCAACGACAACCTGAAAATCCCCTTAAATGTCTTTTAGGGGGTCCCATGTTGCTTGCGTGCTCTCAAAAGCTTCATTTTATATATTTATATCCCTTCAAGAGCCAAATGAGTCAGTTACCATCTGCATACAGTGCTTTCCGGCCGGACTGAGGCATAGGCGCATTTTTTGAACAGAACGAAAAACGTGGGCTCATTCAGTCCACCCAGGCCCGTCTCGTTTTAAAAGCCAAAAAAGAAAGGGTGACGAGCGCGCCACACAAAACGTAGTTTCCAGATTTCTATCAGTCTGTTTACGTCTGCGCTCGGTTCAATACGCCATACAAACCATTCATCAGTCGTAAGTGCACCAACACACGTCGCTTTCTTTATTCCTTTCATTGCCGGTTCCAGACCTATTCTCGGCGCGGAAGGCAAACGGAGCAAAGAAAGAAAAAAAAAAAACGAGAACGCGAGCGAATTGGCTTTGATGTGTAATAGATACTTTGCCATTCCTTGTGAGTTTGGAAAATGCTTTTTCATTCCTCCTCGTATCCTTCCCTCCTCTCGTTCTTTGTCTCGTCTTGCAGACTTTTTTTTTTTGCCTCCGTATTGATTTCTCCCCAGACATGAAAGAAGGTGTAGATGGCGCCCGTGTTGGATGGGTTTGGCGCGCCTGTGCGCGCTTGTGTGTCTGGCGTGCCCGCATGTCCACCAGATTCCCTTCAAGGGCATGGCGCACGCAACCTTTGTGTTTTCGCCGAGCGCAAGGGCTGTCTTTACCGTCTCCTCGCCATTTGAAAGCGATGCCGCAAGAAAGGAAAAAATAAATAAAAGCCCACAGAGGTTTTTCTTTTCTTTTTTGTTAACCTTCGCAGTCATGAAGGGGGACATTGATTGCTGCGGCACACTTTACTCCCTCCTCTCAGAGGCCGGGGCCTGGAAACAAAATAGTGGCCGATGACTTTAGATGTTTTTTTGCGGGGGGAGGATAGTGAGTGGTGGGGCAAGGCCTCAGAACAAAAAATGAAAGCAGAACGCCGAACCTCTTTGCCCTGCTCGCGTTGGATGAAAGAGGCTTGGGATTTTTTCCTCTGCCTATCGATCTGTCTCTGGCACAGCGCAAAGGACACGCACACAAATCTACACATTCACACATTATCATATGATAGATAGATAGATGACTAGAATATGTCCTAGAAACATGGTATGGGGGTCTTTTCTTAATAACTTTGTAACCTTTTAAACCCCATTTAAACGAAATCGAAATTCACCGCACACATGCTCTGTCCACACATTCCAATAAGAGACTTATCATCAAACCGTATTTATAATAGTAGACTGGCTTATAGCAGTGAGGCTCCTTATACACTATGCGTATGCAGTGCATGTGTAGGATTTATTGACATGCATAACATAGAAAGTCACCAAATGTACAGACACATAATCATAGCCTCGGGCAATGCCAGGATTTCCGTTATGATAATGAAAGGAATATAAGTGAATAAAACAAAGAAAAAAAAGAAGTGAGAATGAAGGGAGGCAGGAGGTGTCGCACACTTTTTTTTTTTTCTTCTTCTTCATTCTGACTGATTTCGTTCCAGTTGCGCTCAACTGTTTGCATGGGATGGGATTTCACATGCAGTGGCACCTTCGACCCGACCGGCTTTGTGACAGGCACAATAGTGTTCAATATGTGAGGCCTATGCTAGCAGCTTATCTTCATCTGGGTGTGTCATAATGTTCGGCTCTATGATACCTTGCATTTTAAAACTGGTTTGAAAATGTAAGCTGCCATCTGTGAAAGGTGCTTTTGCTCATTTATGAGAAAGGTACCGCTGCCCCTCTGTTGTACATATTGAGGACATGAGGATGTCTTGGGGCTTTAACTTCCACCACTTCCAATTCCAACATTGTGCTATTTTAAATGTACTCAGGGAAAAGAATAATCGTGGAAATATGTTTTCCAATATCATTTTGGTAATGAAGTAAATGTTACACGTAACATTAGAAAACAGTGAGTGGCATAAAATGCAGAGTATAAAAAGAATAGAACAACAACAGCAACCGGGACAAAGTCTTTGGAATAAACATCAAGTGCGTGCTTGTGTGCGTATGGGTGTGTGGGCTTGTGTCAGGCAGTCAGGAGCAGTGTTTTCCTGTTGCTATGAGACAGCTGGTCTCCCCGGAGGGAGAGAGAGAGAGGGAGGGGGGGGTTGTTCGGAGGTGTTGGCAGCACCAGCTTTACACTTTTGGAGCCCCTGGCACAATGTCTTGGGAGGCCAACTGCGGTTATTATTTACCGATTACAATTCAGTAAACATGGTGTTTAAATCATGAAGTTCTGTTCAGAGTGAACCTGGGAGTGTGAAGTGTGAAGGGGACCAAGAAACGAAACCTGCCTTGTGTGGTCTCAATATTGTGAGAAGGACACCCCCCCCCCAAAAAAAAAACAAAAACTTGTATTGTAGTGTATGGTAGACTATAGTTTATAGAAATAATCCATGGAATTATAGTTTTCGCATAGTAGTCAAATAATAATTGTAATCTAGTCAAATCGAAAATATAAAGAGCGAAAAAACCTTGAAATTGAATACAATGACGACAGCTGTTACGAACCGTGGTTCTCGCAAAATATTTGGGGGGGGGGGACGAGTCGGCAGCCGGGTGCGGAATCTTGGAAATACAGAAAGAAAAAGAAGAAGAAAAACAAAAAAACAAAAAACAGGTTTAAATTAGGCGATTAAAAAAAAAAAAAAGAGGGAACAGTAGGAGGGGGAGTCCAAATATCAAAACAGAGAAACAGGGGAGATGGAGGGGTCGACATCAAGCCAAGGATGCAAGTGTGCGTGTGTGCGTGTGTATAAGATAAACCTTTATTGTCACACAGTGGGGAAATTTGCGACGTGTGTGTGGTGCGTGTGCGGGCGCGCGCGTGTGTGTGTGTGTGTGTGTGTGTGAGGGACAGGCAGTCGTGTTTATCTCTCTCTATCTCTTCCACCTCGAGCTGAAGGCAATGATATGATGATTGGGATGTGATCTATATTGCTTTGGCCTTGAGCAAGGATTGCTGTCTGGTTAGGCGGCGGCGCACAACAGCACCAACACACGCGCGCGCGCGCAAAGACACACACGCTCAGGACGTTCAATCTAGCCTGCGTTTAGAGCGTGCACACAATTTTGTATTGTCCTGTAAATATGTCAACGATTGCCTCTCTGTCTCGTTCCAGCTTTTCGCCCCACATCCCTCACTCCCTCTCTCCCGCCGGCATTTCTTTTGCTCCCTCTCCCTCTGTTCTCCCTGCGGTGCCCTCCTGACCTCCTCTCCTCCTTGCCTTCCCTTCTCCTCCTCCACCTCCTCCATTCTTTCTTTCCCATCTAATCCCTTCTTCCTCCCTGCCACCGCCTTTCTGCCTCCCTGCTGTCCATTCGTCTTCCTACCTCCCGCCCGAGTCACGCTCGCTCGCGCACGCAAACACACGTGGCGCGCACGCGCGCAGATGTGACAGCGAGGCCAAGCGTGTGCACGTGTGCGTGCGCGTAAGTGTTGTGCGAGCCAAGATTGTGTCACAGCTTGAGTGGTCTGACTTTTCTTGCTGTGGATCAATGAACACAAAGAATGGCGTCAGACTCTGCCCCGAGTAGGTATATCTCTCTCTCTCGCACGCTCTCCCCGAGTGTGCGCGTGTATGTGTCTGTGTGTGTGTGTGTGTGTGCTTTGTGTGTGTGAGCATGCGCGCCTCTTTTTTTGGATCAAACTTCCCACGGAAATGTATACCGACGTTGCGCCAACGTGTGGTATTACCGGGAGCATATGTAAATGTGTGCGTGCGTGCGTGCGTGCGTGCGTGTGTGTCATGTGACACATGTGGTCAAATATAGTTCTGTTGCAGTAATCCGTGCTGTGAGTGGGAGGGTGGTCACCGTGTGGATCCATATGTCACCGGTGCACACTTGTTCTCTGTCTCTCCTCCTCTTCCTCCTCCTCCTCCTCCTCCTCCTGTCATCCCACTTCTTTCTCTCTCCATTCCCATCACCCCACCTACTCCCTCATTTGAATTCTCACTTTCTCATTACACCTTCGCTGTCTCTCCACACTCCTTTCATTTTTCAAACGCCGCTCTCCGCCTGTAAATCACTCCCCTCCCTCCTGTCCCGTCTTTTTCCTTAACTTATCCTTCTTCGGCGCCGGGCTTTCTTCCCCACTCTTCCTCTCTCAAGGCTACTTGGCGTACCGTAAATCTATTTTCCCTCGCTCTAAATCACTGTCGTCGTCCCCTCTCATCATCCTCCCCTTCCCCCCCCCCCCCCCCCCAATCCCCCTCCTCCAGAATGAGATAGCAAGTCGCCCTCTTTCCTCCACACTTTCTCTCACTCTGTGTTTTGTCTATTTATAGCTTCATTGGAATAACTGTTTGGCAGATTCGGTATTTCATTGAAAAAAACAAAATATGAAAAAAATAAAATAAAAATAAAATACAAAGTGAAAATAAAAGCTTCTCGTAACTGTGGAATGCTAAAAGAGGGTCTCATCAATATTCACACTGAATCATAAGGTTTTATGGGGACATTGTGATTCTCAAAAGTGGGTTTACGGTGAATCATGGCGTCCACGGCATTTCTTATCTCCACCTGATATATGGAGACCATCAACAGAGCGAAAAAAAAAAAGCTTAGGCCGCTGGTTTGGGGGACCCGAGTGCTCTGTCTTCACCCGATAAAGTCCTGTTGTGCCCGCATGAATTATGACTTTTATAGTTTGGCGCATCGGTCGCCTTATTCATCCTTTCCATTCCTTCAGTCCAGTAGTTTGTATCATATTCCTTCGTGTTATCAGCTTGTCTCTTATTCGTCTCGTCCCCCCCACCCCACCTGCTCCTCTCACCTGTTGCCCTTTTCTTTATTAGCTCTCCACTTTTTTTCTCAATTTTATATCGCTTCAGCCCAACACTCGTGTGGCCTAATTTTTAGGGTCGAAACATGGTGAGTTTAGGAAGACACCGATAGATAAAATGAATGCATTTAAAATTTGTTCACAGATCATTTCTACCATTGGCTTTGCGTGGTGGAAAACCCATCCCTCGTTTCTCCCCCCCCCCCCCTCTCTCTCTCTCTCTTCCTCTCTCTCTCTCTCTCTCCATCCCTGCCCCCCCCATGCTGCTGCCCTGCATCGATAATGCTTTCGAGGAAAAATGGGGAATATGAAAGGATGTTTGATCAGAGGAGGAAATTTGGATAAGACATGACAACCCAAATCACCGGTGACTGCTACATGTACACACACTGGCAGATGCAGGCGTACAAGCATAATGCACTTACACACTTTACATCTCACATTCTTTTTTTTTTCCTTTTTCAGCGCAGGGAGATTGGAGGATGGCCCGAGGCGCTTCCTCTCTCTCAGCACCCCTGCTGCCTCCTGCCGTCCCTGCACACCCCCTCTGGTTCCCTTCTTCTCTCTGTCTCTGTCTCTCTCTCTTCCTGTCTCTCCCCATGACACAATGGGAGACAAACGAACTCCATGCACACCTGCATGTTTATATGTGTTTGCGTGTGAAATGAGACGGAGATCATCTGACTCTCATCCTCTTTTGGCTTTCATCTCGCTCTTCTGCTGTTTCTCTCCTCCCTCCTCCTTTTCCTCAGGGACAAAGCTTCCACCTCCTTTTTAGTTTTTTTTAATTATGCGCTTTAATTCCAATAAGCCCTAAGCCATGTTTTCCTTGATTTATTTTTATATATTTTTTTTGAACATGTAACACGTTTATAACAGTGTCATAAAGGGACGTGTTTGTGTTGTGCAAAAATCATATATATGGCGATCGCGGTACCCTGAGGTTAACTGACCAAACCGGACGATGTTTTCATTTTTAAACAACATATAATACATTATTTACTTTACTCTTCCATTCCATCAGATCCAGATCTTGCAGTAGTGTTGGATTATGAGTTACGACTTTCGGAGAGATTGCAGACAAAAACCAGAAGTGATGACTTCCCTCGGGTCTTATTAATATTCCACTCACTTCAGCTAAAAGCACACCCAGCAACCTCCACTCAGGGTATGGATTCTCCAAATAACCAACAGGAGCAGCTGGCTCAATGCACAAAAATAAAAAATAAAAAGAATAAGCACATTTGAGGGACGTGATATATGTATTACAAGTCGTGTATATGTGAATATGCAGCATAGCATAGACATTTGGATAGCAAAGGGCTCTGCCAGCATGATTTGTTTTATGTTCTTTTCTTCTTGAGAGTCTCTCTGGTTATGTGCACAGTACGTGGCAGCTGTTATTTAATTAGCATCACATCCGGGGTGGAAATTTGTTATAAAATGCATGACGGTAAAAAAAAAAGAAAAGTTCCCTGAATAGCGCAGGTAGCCGCGATTGGACCTTTTCTGGTTCAGCCCCGCACCGCACGCCGAGCATCTGCGTCTCGCTGCTAATTCGGAAGTAGGACATGGATGTTTGGAGCAAACGTGAAGGGAAGATGTGATTCATTTTTTATGCACTGAACCACTTTTCGAATGCGGTCCAACTCGACATTTCGTCAGGGAGCGTTGAGGTGGACCAGGCTGATGCTGCATCCTCTCTGGCCTGCGCCCGACTAGGACAGCTGAGTCCAGCGGTGTATAAAGGGACGCGGGGGGGGGCTGTGTCACTGGGCTGCCGACTACAATCTTTGCTTACAAGGAGGTGTGGTAGGAGACGCCCTAATTCCGACTCCTTGCGCCCGCGGTTCATGAGAAGGTAGGCGCATTTATCACGAGAGGCTTTCTTCCTAATTAGCTGGGAGAACTGCGCGTCAGCACGCCCCTCTTTTCCTTGGCCCCCGTTTTGTCACACGCAATGAAAGCCAGGCGGCGGCTCCCGTCACTTTTTCCCCGCATTGTCAGGCTAATATCTGGCATTTGATGACAGCGGCATCAATTTGTTTGAGGGGGGGGGGGGGACGGTGACAGCTGGGTGCAATTAGGGCGGCGATAAAGACGGATCTTGCTGGAAATGATGAAGCGAATCCTCTTCTCGTAAAAAAAAAAAAAAGCAGCCCCTCTATACTGTAAGGAGGAATTCCCCTTTACCATTCCCTTTACAGCGAGGCACGCTCGATAGGAGTTGGGGTTCAGGTAAGGCGTGCAATGACGCCCGACTAGATTAAAATCAATCGCCAAACCCAAAGTGCTGCTTCCGGCATGTTTTTTGTCCGTTTTGTAAAGCTCCTCGCGTTCCCTCTATTAAAACCCTCATCTTTTATCCCTCCGTCCCTCCCGCTCTCGCCTGGTTTACAGTTCCTCGCTGGTGTGAAAATAGAGGTGAGGCCTCATATACTCATTGGCAGAGAGAGAGAGAGAGATTAAATAGAGAACAAAAGGAAGTCAGCGAAGACAGAGCCTGGATTTGTGTGGGACTTCGCAGTCCACATTTTCAGCGCTGTGGTGTCCTAATTATTGCGATCTCCTCCGCCGCCCCAGGTGCGTGCAGCCAGAGGTGGCCTTTCGCTTTGTTCCGCCATTTTGAGTCTCTCGCCGCTCGATGTGCGGCTCTTTCTCTTGCGCCGTGTCGTCTCACGGCACTGCAGAATAGCAAAGATGACTTGTGCGGCAATTGTCGGAACCGAATGGAGTGCACGATAGTATTCAAAGGTGAGACGACGAGCAGGGTTACAGATCGCCCACGAAACCCCATCTTGGGACCCAAAAATAGGATTTCTACCTTTCATTCGCTCACGTGGCAGGACTGCACACCTGGACGCGGGATTTGGATTTGGCAAACCCTCCGGAATGAATTCGAGCGGTAAATCCCAGGACAAGACAATGCGAATATATAGCGACCAGAAAGCGAAACACGTTTGTCCCTCTTACCTTTAACACACATTAAACTACCACCGCTGCTTCTTTTTCTCTCTCTCTCTCTCTCCCTGTCTCTACCTGCTGTCAGTCTTTATCCTGCGTGTGTTTTCTGTCTGAGCCGACGAAAGTTCCGAAAGCTGAGCATTGATCTGCTCCGTAGGGGGACAACACACGGGCAAAGTCCTCCACATCACCACCCCCTCGTGTGTATGTGTGTGTGTGTGTGTGTGCACGCGTGTGCGTGGACCCACAATATCACAGCGTGTACGTCTTTTTGCGTGGATTTGGACGTTGTATATCTTTTTTCCGTTTCTTTCCGTAGGTTTTTTTTTTTTGTGTGTGTTTCCTTTATGTGCACGAAACGCGGCGTTTCTGTGTTTGGGTGTATCCAGTTGTTTTTCTCTTGTCTCCAAAAGAATGTAAACTTGCCATTTGCGCGAGTCCACACGGAATCCTTGTATTTGGGTCTAGGTGTGTTGGTTTGTGGGCATACCTGTGGGTTTTGGCAGTGAGATATTCTTTGTGTCTGAAATTGGGCGTGGGTGTGCGTGCGTGCGTGCATGTGTGCGCACGCGGGTGTGTGTGTGTTTGTAAATATGTGTGTGTAGCAGATTATAGTCTTTTACCCTTTGCTGAGCAAACAGCACCCATGGGCTCAGTTACTCATCGTGGTTATTTTCAGTTTAGTTGGTAACAGCCTTTTCTTACAGAAGCAAAACTTGCCACACACACACACACACACACACACACATCCGCCATACACACGCACACACATCTCTTCACATCTCATGCTAATACTTTCTCAAAACATGTATTTATTTTGCATTAAAACATCTTACCCCGGAACGGTATTCTTATCCCGTAATGAACCAATCTTTAGTCTCAGGCACATTAGCAAGCAGCTGGTGAGGAATGTGTTTCTGAGGTCGTTTTGTACAGCTCAGTATCCATTAGGTGACATCTCGGTGCAATTAGAGAGCTCCCGATTGTCACATATTTTGGGGCGCTTTAAACACTTTTCCAGTTTTAATCCAAAGGAATGCCTTGCTACCGCCAGAGTTGGAAATAGGATTTGACAAGGGGCATCACTCTCAAACTCAACGAGAAGTTCTTATACGCATTTTGCCGAACAACTTTTCAGCTGGAATTAAAGATTGTTTCCACGTGTTAAAGTGTGTGTACATAGCAGCAAGAAGCAACCCACTTAACTCATTTTGTCAGATGTTAAAATACATCCCTAGGCTCTCATACCCAGATCAGGCACACCATCAATTGTAATAATGCTTAGGACTTGGAACTTGTATTTTACAGTAAAGCATATTAACAGTTCATAAAAGTCGAATTTAATCGACATCATTTGGGTGGCAACTCCAGCGCTGATTTTCGCAAACGTAATCATTTCCTGATTGCCCTTTAAACAGAAGTCGGTTTTAAATTGATTACGGTGACCGTAGACCCGGTGGAGTCCATATAGCAATCAGTCAATTTCTTCCTGCCGCTCGCTGACTCCAGGAACTTCTCCTTTCAACCTGTCCCTCTCACTTCCACCTTGTCTGCCTGCCAGACTGGAAGGAAGAGCGGTGGAGTGGGCAAATGCCCTGGCCTCTTCAGGGTATTCAGACATACGGTACACAAACACACAGGCGCAGACGCACACCAAACCAGGTTTTTTGTTGTCCGGAAAACGGTTTCGTGTCCAGCCTGTTATTTACAGTCCGCTGGTGTCAACCTGTTCCCTGTATACGGATGTGAGTGCACGCGCACATGGACGCGTGTGTGTGTGTGTGTGTGTGTGTGCTACAGCATCCAGCCCCTTCACTCCGAGTAATGATGTCAGCTTTTTACACCAGAGACAATGTGCTGTTGGTCAGGCTCTTCCCTAACACACAAACAGAGCTGTGAGGATTCATAAACAACGTTTTTATGCTTCTCACACATATTAAAACTCTACAATATTTGAACACAGACTAATGAGGAGGAGGATGATGATGGAAAGACTGTCGAGAAGCCCTTCTCCTCAAGCTGCACAGAAAAGGTGTTGAGCGTTTTCACCATGGCTTTCTGTACTATATATTTGAGTTTTTTTTGTACCTACATAGGGAGGTTTTACAGTTTTTCTGCTTCAATAAATAGTTTCCTTTTCCTCAAGCAATGAGCCTGCAATCTTTTCTA
This sequence comes from Colistium nudipinnis, assembly GCA_016785305.1. NCBI lineage: Eukaryota > Metazoa > Chordata > Actinopteri > Pleuronectiformes > Rhombosoleidae > Colistium > Colistium nudipinnis. The sequence continues at coordinate 91,978 of JAFBJU010000615.1, forward strand.
TGCGGATGCGAGCTGTGTGGGCCCCTAATGAAGCCCTGTTTTTCCAAATGAATGTTACACTCCAAGTGAAACAGAATGTGCATGTATTACACCGCCGACAAGAGCGGCTCCGCTGGGAGACGTTCAAAAGCATTGCAGCAGTCATTAGCTGAGCAGGGACCATGTCATATTCCTTTGAGCCGAATTGAATTTCCGCTGCAGTTTGGCGACGGGAGCAGCCTATTTGCCGATCGCTTCCGAACTTAAATGTGGAGCAAGCGAGTCACTGCAATGCACTCTTCGTCAAATCCAGTAAATAGCTCCTGCTGGTCCACTGTACATTCAGTGTGTGCCGCAGAAAGAAAATCCACAGTTTCACACACAGCCTCCTGGCAACGGGCAGATTTCCTGCTCATGAACAAAAGACGTGGCTAGATGAAGCTGTGGGAATGCGGAAGGTGCTAATTTAGAGTATGAGAGGGTCAGAGTTTCCTGACCGCAAGGTCGCCAAGGTGGAATGCTCCCTCACTTCAGTAAGGATAGTCGTGTTCCCTGATCCAAGCGTCCAGAAAAAGACAGCATTCAGCGGAACCCCGTTTTTTTTCAACAAAAAACAATCTGGCAGAGTGGCATGGAGTCCCCCTGTTCCAAACCCGGAGAGGCCAACATTCAACTTCCTCCCATATATATAGGGTCTTAAACGCATGGGCAACACAAATCACTGAGATACTGTATACATTATATGCAACCACGACGCTTTGCAGCTTTCAAATGTATCCCGAAAGGTCATAAAGATATGTATGTAAAAAACAATCCAAACCCTTTCCGGCTCCCCCTCCGTCGCGGTCCACTTGGTTCGGCCCAGCAAGGCCGATTGAGCACACCAGGCCCTTCTCCACCACACCTCTCATGGACGCGCCTCCGTGACAGCGCTGACAGGAAGTGACAGCGAGCGGTCAGCAACAGGCAAGAAATAATGAATAAAAACCTCTTACGTGACGTGTGCAGTGTGGCCTGCCATGATACATGCTGGAATATAAAAGTTCAACACGTGAATCTGCCACATTGGAATATATATCCTTTGCACCCATTGGATTTCCCTCGTCGACTTCATGTCGCAGAACTCTTGCCGCGGGACCCTTCTCCACCACGTCCATTCGTCCGGGCGACAATGACACCCTATGAGATCCCAATGTTGCCCGTACGAATTCGCCGTCCTGGTTTGGAAGCGGTATCAGTTGTCAGTAAATAGCGTGTATACGTGCAACTCAGGGCCGAGCATGGGCAATTAGTTGTATCGTAACTGTATTTAAAAAGAAAAAAACAAGTAAAGGATGGCCACGGTGCTTTGACTGTGACCCGGTGATCGCGGTTTCCATCGATGGGCGGGGTGAGTTTCAGTCCATCAATAGGATCTTCTGTGAGAACTCTTTCATTGATTGAGGGCTGCTGAAAAAGAGCAAAAAGGAAAGGGCCACAGGAAACACAGACAGATATTTAAGTCGGATGTTCCCGGGGCTGGCAGAGCTCATTCCCTGACTCACGATGAAGAGAGTAGAGCGAACAGGTAATCGCTCCCTCCCTTCTCGATCTCCCTCCCTTTTCTTATTTTCCTCCATTGCCACTTCACTTTGTGAGCGGGGGAAGCCAGACCTGGCCAATTACGCGAAGGATCACCTCGGATTGTAGCTTTTTCATTCAAGGAACAGGAACTGGGAGGAGGTGGAGACGAGATTAGATGAAGAGAGGGGAAACAAGACTAATGCGCCCTAATGCGACTAAGTAACAACATAATCTTATTTTCTCTCAATATAACGTATCAGTCTTGCTCATACAAGAAACAGGAGCGAGGAGGAAATAGACGTTTTGCAATTTTCGTGGACTGCACACAATTGTGAGAGGACAACAGAACAATGCCAGCAACCGTTTTGCTATTTTCATTTAAGAAATGCCCGCTTTTGTGGATCGAAAATGCGAAACTAATATTTTGTAGTGGTAACTGGGAGCATTCTTGTCACAAGGTAACGATCTGCTCACTCCTGTGTGAGTTTAAATCTGTCCGGATCAGATCAATATTTGTGTCCTTGTTGATGCTTGCGAGCGCTGTGATCACTTGCCATGCGATTAACTCATTTAGCCACACGGTTTCGAGCCGAAAAGGAAATTTGACAAAAAATATCCTGAAGTCAAATGGATTCATCCGGATACAAGAGGCAAAAAAGAAATCACGCCGCCGAGCTTGTCATTCATTCCAGGGAGGGGAGTGAGGGGAGGGAGAGAGAGAAGACGGGAGAGATGAAAGGAGATTGGATGACAGGGGTGGAGAGGTGACGAGAAGGGAAGGAATGGAAGGGCGGTGACCAGAGGGGAGGAGAGGAAAAGGACACCAAGAGAGGAGAACAGCAGAGAGCAAACAGGAAGGAAGGGGAGGGCGAGAAGAGCAGAAGCAAAGAGAGAGAGAGAGAGTGCATCAGCAATTATATGTGAAAAGAAGATGGGATGCAGAGAGTAGTGAGGGATTTGAACGATGGAAAGCAGGGGGTGAAAGAGCACCTTTTGCTTATCCTCCATCCTCCTCCTTTTTCCTCACATCCCCTCATCCGCTGTCACTTTTCAAACAGGCAAATGATGTATCGTAAACAAAAACGCGGTGCGCGTGCCTGGGTGCAGGTGTGAGCGCGGAGGCACTCCGGTGTCGCCGGGCTGAGCCGGCGTCTCCCTGCGCACGGATTTCTTTTTAATGGCTCCCTGAGCAGAGAGTGCTTGGCCACGCGTGCTTTTCGAGAAAGAAAGGGGGTTTGCTCATTTTTTTATCTCACAGAGAACTGAAAAGCAAGGTCAACACTTCTACGGGAACGAGAATGAGAGAGAAGCAGCGAGCCACGGCCGGCCAAACGCGGCGATGTTGTTGTCGGAGGAAAAGTTCATTCCGGAAGAAGCTAATTGATTCTTTTTTTTTTTTTTTTCCTCCATTTGGCACATATCCCTGCGGGCCAAGAGATCTGGATATTCCTCAGATCTCGTAAATCGGAGGGATCGATAATTTGTCGGCCTAACAGTGCGGTGGCGAAAATTTAAACTGTGAATTATAAAAAAAAAAAAACAATAATTTAAACCCTCAGACACAGATTATGGTGCTGTCATTTTCGGTCATGTCGCTGTTGATGGTGGCTGATGTATGTGCATGGGTTTATGGGAGCTTATTTACCCTCGGCGTCATAAAGCTCTGCAATCGGTCGTTTAGTAGGTCATTTGAATGTTTGGAATATTTTTGGACGACCAGCAACTGTGCCAGGAAACATTCATAATCTCGCAGAGGTAAGCTCACCACGCAAAAAATGTACAGTACATACAATTCTCTCCGTAGAACTATCAACTGCGGTTACTTGAGGATAGGGATAAGAAGTAAAAGATGAAAAAGGTTGCTTTGAAAAGCAACATCACCCATGAGTGTCTCTACGCATTTGTTCCGTGGCCATATGGGATGCATTTTTGCTGTCATTTTTTCTTTTATACAATATAAAACCCAGTGGAGATGTCTTCAAAATGATACCCCTCCAATTTCCCCACGTAAAGAGTGGGTTCCTCTGTGCGCTACAAACCATCTCCCCATCATCTACAAGCGTGGCACTGCAAATCTGAGTATTTGCACTTCTTATGTTGGCCACTAGTGACTTACTGTGAGTGAAAAAAAAACACGGTAGTTGGAGTAAATCTCAAAAGGTCTTTGCACCAAGGTTTTCAGCGGAATAAAGGACGTCCTCAAAGGCCATCAAAAGAACGCATTGAGCTGAAAACCTGCATTCACTTATATTGTAGTTTAAGTAGCTATATGTATATCTGTATTTGTGTGTGTGTGTGTCTGGAGTACGTTTATTATTTTCTTTATTCCCACTTTATAACAGTATTATGGGTGTGCATTCCTAGAAAAACGAAACAATGGACCGGGTATATTCATTATGGCGCTGCAGGGGAAGCGTTGCTGTTTTCCTGAAGGCGCCAATCTCCTCTCTGTTTATTTTGTGCATTTGTAATGTATTGCCTGGAATGTACACCTGACATAATCTCTCCTGTCTGCGAGAATGCCTCACTACCCTGGGAGGCCGGGGCCAAATCATCACTAATGGATTGCGGATGCCAGAAATGGAGCACCACAGGGAACATTAACCAGATTTCCAAAGCATTTCTGAACATCACATTGTCTAATTAACTGTAATACCGCGGTATAATTACTCCAAACAAATGAGACCACGGCGAAGACAGTTGGTCGTCTCTTTCAGAGGCATTAACATTAACTGCAGCCGAGTCAGTTACAATTTTTCACAAAATCAGCACCGCATTGCCGTCAACATAGAACACCAGTCACGGAGTGCCCACAGAGCTCTGGAAAAAAATAAATACTTCAAGGTTATTGCTAATGGCGATGAAGTCTTACTGTGAAGGTTCCCTGTGTGCTTTTAAAAAATCTATTTTACCGATAAACCTTCCTCTGTTTTCACATATGTATTCTTTGTGGTGAAACGCTTTGATGTACCATTTTTAAAATATACCAAGCGTTCAACCAGATCTAAGATCACCCTGTATATTGGGAGGTGTGTGTGTGTGTATATATATATATATATGTATGGTTAGCTGTCAGAGCCACACTCCACATGAAGCGACACACAAATTATATTTACAGAAGTTTCTGTGATCTTGTTTAAAGGGTGTTGATTACTGAGATTGAAACATCTGAGCAAATTCATCAAAAGGCAGACTCTAACAGAGCCATATTCAGCTGATCAGCATGGCTCTTTTCTTTGATAAACTCGTCGAACAACAGATGAACAAATACACTATCGGTTGCCCTTCCGAAATTTTGAAAAAAACAAAAAAAAAAAACATTGGTCTCTGCACACTGGAATGCCACGTACTATTTTTCGATCTGACTTTATTGTATTTCCGAAAATCAAACAAAAAAAAAAACAGCCACTTGTTTGTGTTATTCTTGCATGCATCCAACACATTATCTCTTTGTGCTGAAGTTAAAAATAGGAAGTTTACTATACAGGCCGTAGACTGAATTAGAATGTCCTATTCAATGTGTTTGATCTGTGTGACCAGCAAGCTACTGATTTGTGTATTCCCTATGGCAGCCTTACAGTGCAACTAATACACTTTGAGGATTGGAGCCACATGATTTAATCTAGATAGAAGAAGAAAAACTCAATATCTAGATATTATGCGCTAATTTGAAGGTCCTATAAACACAACAAGTCTTAATTTCAGCGTATTATACAGTAATGAAAACAAAAGAATTATATAATTACATTTCTTCTGATAGATGGCCCCCATCCTGTGGACTGCACTTTATTATCATTCTTCCTCTTTAGTTCCTGTTGCAATTACCGTCGCACCGAGGAGACTTGAATGTTTATTTATTTTTAATTTTTTTCATGTGTTTAAGCCTTTCACTGGAGCCAGCAGTTGGACTTTGCGACGCACTAACAAAATTGCCAACAAAAGAGCTCATCGATAAACGCTAATGGCTCATCAGGCCGCAGCTGACAAATAAAAAGAAGCCTTGGCCCAGAGTGTTATGTTTATAGAAGGCACCCGGACGCAGGAGCCGGACGTGGCGAGGATTGATTAGGAAAAGGTTTATTGGATTTGAAATGGCCGCTCTAGAGGTCGATGGCTGGGAATGTGGGCCCTAATAGGAGCTGGGGCAAGGGAGGAAGGAAGGAGCGCGGCCGGCTGAGCCCGAGCCCGAGAGAGAGAGAGGCTGCATAGTATTTATGTGGCACGGGTTAAGTGAAACACAAGAGACAAACAACACTGTATGTTAGCACTGCCGCGGAAGTTACGGCAACTGCCTGGTTTTATCCGGAGACAGGGGAATGTTCGAATCCAGCGGAGCTACGGCCACAGCCGTAACAGCGGGGCCGTAAAGTTAAATAACGGACTCTTTTTCTTTTTTTTTTCTCTCCTTTTGCTGCATTTCTGCACAGTTGCGCTTTGCTGTTCGCTGAGCACGATGGCAATCTCGCTCTGACTAATGGACAGTGGAAGCGTGAGCTAATATAAATCAGCTCAGGAAAATGATGATGTCTCGGGGGGGGGAAAAAAAAGGGCTGATTGCCTTGCTTTTTCTTTTTCGCTTAATTGGGAACTATTGTCCAGGAACCTCGGAAGCGTTTTTTGTTGATTTGAGGGTTGTTGTTTTTTTTCGTTTTTTTTCTCTCCCGTATGCAAATTAAGTTATCGAGCAAAGGCATCACATTCCAACGGCTGCTTTAGAACAGTCATTTAAGAAAAAAAGTCTCGCCTTAGTTCTGCGTGATCGTCCACAATGCGCGTCGGGGCGCTAACTTAAAGGCAAACAGACACACACACACACACACACACACCTCCAATTCTCTAGAACTGCTGTAAGCTCATGTTGCCGCGGCATGGTCCCGACAAAGCTGCTTGTTTCACAACATCTGATTCAGTCTCCAGTCACCTCCCACTGCGTCAATAAACGCATCCGCCTTGTCCAGTGTGACCACAGAGAGGCTTCGGTCAATAACGAGGATCTGTGTCTATTTAGTTTAAAGTAATTAGGGGTTTCGGTCGTGATTCTCAAAGCTGGATAGTCTGTTTCCTGTGCCCTGTTTCCTCGTTTTTTTTTCTTTCTTCTCCGCGCGCGCGCCTTGGACGTTTTTGATGTTCTCACGGATGCGGCAGGAGTGGCGCCGAGTCTGCTGATCTCTCGCCGAGCCTCGGATTGTTTGCAACTTAGCTACGAATGTATGATTCAGCACATTACATTCGTCATGGTTACTATTATTGTCATTATTGGACATCTGTCAGCAACAGAGGAGCTAATGCTTCCCGAAACGCCTTCATTATTAATGCGGCTCTATGACATTCATGCATTCTCGATAGCGATAATTAGGGATCGGTCGAATCGCTGACAGGTGCTTAGGTAGCGTTGCACCAAACGAAAACAGCGAAGGTTTGATTGGCGGGGGCGTGCAAAGGCCGGATTTCCGCGCGGCTTCTCGGGACGATGTTTTATGTAAAGCCCTGGACCTGGGGCTGGAAACTCGGGGCTGCAGGCATCAGTCTTTTAATCAATAGTTCTGAAGACATCGCTTACTTTCCCACCAAATGGATGAGATTCACGGATGGTTTCATGAAAGCCCCCAAATAAATATATAAACTGTATCTTTTTTTTTTTGCTGTATTTTGATGGTATATATTGTGCGGTAGCACAGAAAAGGGCATCGCTACCCGCGGTGCGTGTCCTTGGAGCGGGTTTGAACAGCTATCACAGACGCTTTTTGGAAACCAGTGGCATGTAATGATGGAAGCGCTCGAAAGCGGAAGCACTGCATCAAAAAATACCAATCAGAGGGTATTCACTGTGGCGGCCATTTTTGGGTTCATTTGTCTGAAATGTCGGAAGTGTTGGGTCACATCCAGCGTCATCCACTTTACAATTCAGGGGGAAGGTCTTAACCGTGCAAATCTTGTCTCCTTTATTTCTCTCTCCCTTCTTAAACAGTGACAAAAGGAGGCAGAGTTTATTTTCCATGGGTGAAGGTTAATCAAAAGGTGGCGAGGAGTTGTGGAGACAGGGTTTATGTCCTCACAGAAGCTTCATAATTCCACATGACTAGTATCACATCGGTGTAAGTTATGTAACAAAATAGGAGCTTTCCAAGAAAAAAGCTTCATACTGTCCCGCAAATGCAGCGGATGTGTCTTTTAGGCCGCTGCATGTTGGCCGACGGATTTTCCATCGTTTCGTATTCGGTCTGAAGTGGCTTCAGAGAGTTTGTCAAATGTAAGTCCTAATGCGAGCAATGAGCAGTGAATGTAAGCTTTCACCCCAGCAAGGAGCTCACCATCTTTGAAGTACTTCTGGACCTCGCCCATGATGCTTTTTTCTTGCATTTTTTATATGTTTTTTTTTTAGGAAGGATAGCTGTTTCACTTGGAATATTTGAGTCTAGACGTACATCTTTCTCTCTCTCTTTCGCACACTCCCACAGACACACACACACACACATGTACGCCGGTGCCCACACATTCACTTACAGTGACTCTCAGAATAGTGAGTCCTAGAGGGTGTGGAGCGTTGACAGTCAGAGGATGAATGACCCAGCAGAATATCACTGAGCTGACACTCTGATAATTACATGCCAATCTCACACACTCTCATTTCCGCCACGGACACACACAAACACCCGGCGTAGCCGGGGTTCATAGGGATCACAGACAGCCACGGCCGTTAGTGCTTGGATGCATTTAACACCCCCACTACACACTATCAAACACACTATCGCTCTGTGTGACTGTGGCAGGACCACATTCTGACAGCATGGCAGACACACAAACACAAACTCACACACACGCGCTCACAAACTCAAAGTATTTTCCGCAATGCGTCCTATTTATTCCTAACTGTGTTCATTTACTAGCAGAGGTCTCATCAAACTTTAACCAGGCAGCATAAACAGCTTCAAATGAAATAGAACACCACAGGCAGGCACACACACACACACACACACACACACACACACACCACACAGACACACATACAGTAAGTCGACTCAACAGTGCATGGGACACACAAAACTGTACATGGTTTAACTCTGGTTCTCTGTTCAAACAAATGAGGAAAGTGTGTAAATGTACAAACACACACACGTATGCCACACAGGTGGTTGGGGGTGGGAGGGGAGGGGGGGCTTGCGCAGTGACTGACAAGGAGGAAATGTAGGCAGAAGAATGCAGATGTTGCACAGTCATCAGTCTCATACCAGCTGTCATACTGCCTTCTGTATGCGTGTGTGTGTATTTATGTAAATGTTTGTTTGTCTGTGTGCTTATGCAGACGTGTGTGTGTGTGCGTGTGTGTTTATCTGAGACAATGTGAAGCAGTTGACAGGACATCTAGCATCAGATTATTTACATTTGAATTGTTATATTTGCTGCATTTCTCACTATAATTTGACACCGGGCTCCTATTGTTCATTTTTGTTTCACTCTTTTTTTGCCTATTTTTGTTGTCGTCTCAATCCCCGCCACTTTATCTTTCTGACTCGCCCCCTTTCTTATCGGGCAGCGAAGAGACTGAACGCTGACAGTCCGTCGCCGTGATTGGTGATTTCCTGTCTGATGCTCAGCCAATAGAGTGCCAGTGTCCCATTAAGAAGAGGTCATCTCATTTATCACCACTAACCTCAGTCACCCAGAGGGGACCCTCATGACTTTATTGATGCATGGCTCTTCAGAAGCCCACTGCTCCCCCCCCAATTTGTGACTCAGGGGAGAACATATGATTGGTTGTCCCAGAGGTGAAGGTGGACATCCATTGGCTGTCAGGAGTGTCTCGGAAAACAAATGCCGGCACTCCCCTCTCAGCTCATTCTCGCTCGCCTTTTTTTTCAAGGTGTCTGAAATGTGACATCCTACTCGGGCCTGCTTTTAACGCTGCGATACAGCTGAACTCTGAAGTGTCTTTGCGGTTAATTGTTCAAAACAGTTTTATCACAGCACGGAGTCAAATATAAATAAAAGCTAATGAGGGAAAGCCTCAACCTCCCTGGTCTGAGAAGGAGAGCGCACACAGCAATATTATTTGGTCCCGATTTGCAATTATTTATACGTTTTTTTTGTTTTTTTTAGATTATTCAGCAACATCAGTATCCATTAATCCACCTGCTATTTAAAATGCACACATAAACATAATGTTAACATTAACTTGAATGATGAAGAGAACTAAGCTCCTCTCTTGGTCCACATTTGTTTACCTTTAGCCACAAGGCGCAACGGTGAATGAGTTCATTGTTGGTTCTTATTTGTTGGACGGAGTCTTCAGGGGCGTCTAGTTCCTGATTGAAATGCCTGTTTTTTTTTCCGGAGGTCATCAGGGATAATTATATCATCGGAATGTAAGTCGCACTGCGGCTCAAAATATGTGTTTAGTGATTGTGTGTGTGTGTTGTTATTTACATTGCAGCATTTGGGCTGTCTCCATGTGTCACAGAGACTAGTGCTGCTGGGACTGCTGTGTTGGCACACGGACTGATTCAGCACACCAAACCACTATCACTGACTTCCTATTAATTTTGATTCAGCAGCATGCCCTTTCACCTCGCGCAGTACCCCGTGTCTCTTCCAGCTGTCACGCCTCGCAGTTTGAAAAGTTCAGTGCGAAGCAGAGGCCTCCACAGCCCACCCAGGATTTGCTTATTCCGCTCCTCATTTAAATAACGTTTCCAGGTTTGTTCGTTTTTTTCAATCTCTCGCAAAGCGCCGGTTACATCGAAATTGCCGTATGAAGAACTGTTAAATATGCATCATGCCCCAGCTCACGACAAGTCACAACACAAAGCTTTGTCCTTCGACCAAACCGGCGCTTGTCCAAACAGATGTACGCTGGGAAACATTCCACGAAGGGATACCGTGGTATAAACAAACTACTGCTCTGTGGTATGTGTTTGTTTCCCGCGGTACATAACGTGCACAGATAATGATTACTAAATCCATTTTATGCTCAGTGACCTGTTTTATGAATTGATTATTATTTTAAGCTGACAACTTTTTTTTTTTACCAAACCATCTTTTTAAATGATTATGTTGGCTAATGACTAGACCAGCTGCTGCCAGCTCCACTTCAATTCAGCATATTGTCTTTAATGTTACATTAATACAACTGCTTCCCTTCTCATCATTTATCATGTTTAACGGTGGCCTCGTCCTGTGGGTTTATTATACTGGATTACTGCCATTGCTCGAGTCAGGCCGGTCTTCCAGAAGAGACAGCCGCACTCCGTCTTCTGCGACTGCAAGTGCAGCAGCGCGACGCGAGCAAAGCAAAGGTGACGGGAAAACACGCAAGGAAAAAAAAGAGGGTGGATAAAACGGGCTAAAAGTTGGCATCCGGATAAATGGAACCAGGTTGAAATATTTCGTGTGTTCCCCGAATCCCGTAGTTGCCGCCACCAAGTGTGAACCGTTTGACCGAGTGTCATCGGGCTCTTATCACGATGGCGTCACTCCTAGTGTACACGTCAAAATATGGCAAAATGGTGCCTGTTTAATCCCTTCATTTCCTGGGATTAGATGACTCTTTGCGTGGTGCTGTTTATCGTTTGGCAGCACCTCACACTCGGAAGTCACCGTTTGTTTTCCATCCAGCTGGCGCACCGGTTTGGCCGGTTCATCTGATGTCACTCTCCGCAGCCACCGATTTCACCGTGCCACCATATGGCCCGTCGTAGGTGTGGCGCGCGCACGCGTTTGTGTGTGTGTGCGTGTGTGTGTGTGGGTGATGTAACGAAATTTTACCTATGCCAGAACCAAATGTGTACGCATGACTTCATATGACTCGTAACGTATTTCATAAATAAGCTTGCGAGTCTGTGCCTCCGTTTCTCCTCGCCCTCCTGGCAGTTAAGACCTGCTAGCTGACAGATGATTGGGTGCGCGCGCGTGCGTGTGTCAACAATGATCAGCACGCAGTTTGGTCTATAAGGTCATGGGAGTGCGTTTGGGTGTGAAGAGATGTGTCAAAGCGGACGCATGTCTACCTCCGGGCTGTTTCACTTTGGGTCTGCGAGGCAAAGAGGCCGGCGTCCCCTCGGGGGGGGAAGGTAAGCTGGGCTGTTTGGTCAAGCAGAAAATGTGTTGAGATCTCAGGGTTAGTGCTGTGTGACTCAGCCGGGGCCTGGAGGAGGAGAGTCTGAGGGCCGTTGCGCCCGTGCAGATTTGATCTGAAAAGAGAAACTACACCGAAAGCGCAGCGCTCATTTTGGCGAGACCCAAGGTGAGCCCCAGCCGCTTTGGTTCTGAAACGTTTTATTCGCGATGACTTCCCGCTCTGCAGTTTCTCTCGACGTTGCCGTCCTCCCCTGGAAAGGATTTCCACGCGAAAGCGCCTCATAAATTCCGCTTGCCTGTGGTGGAAACCCGCAACTGCTCGCCGCGTTGGCGTGATTCACCGGCCCCATTAGTGGGAAATCTCACGTGACGGAGCGACACACACAGCTGTGGCCAATGACGGATCAGTGTGCCGCTCTCGCCACCTTACTGTGTGTCTTCTGTTTTCACCCAGGTCCAAAAGATAAATGCTGATCTATCAAAGATCCGGATTGGGGGGCAGTTATTTTTGTGCCGCCTCTGTGGCGGAATATTCCACTCCTGGTTTATAACCGTTTCCGTTTAGTCCACACCCCTCGGCACAAATGTCACATTCGTTAACGTGCAAACACTGCCGTCTGAGGCCTGTGTAGTCGTACGGCCTAGTAGAGTGTGTGTCTATTTGCCTACTTGTGTCCCCCTTCCCCTCGTAAGAAATGTCACGTCGGCCTGTCGAAATGCCACCGACTTCACTTAACGCAGGCACACTGCTCAGTTCCACTTGGACTCTTAATACAATTTTCACCGCGTGTTGGGGGTTGAACACACGCGCACGCGCCGGCGTGTCTCCCCGTGTTCTGAGCTCACTTCAAAGCTCTGAAGTGACTCTTTCTCAGCAGCTGCTCAGGTCTCCCATCCAAATCAATAGAATCCTCAGCAGGGTAACTTCCACTGGGGGGAGCGCTTCACGGGGTGTGGGCCGTGTGTGGTGTGGACAAAGTATTGAGTCCGGGAGGCAGGAGTGAAGAGAGTGAGCTCTTTGGACGCCATGATGGGTTCCTGTTCCCATTCCTTGAATTGCCCCCGCCTCCTCGGACTCCAGCCCTAAGACCATAAGCTGCCTCATCCACTCCCCTCCTGTCTGTCATCTGCTCCTGCCTGTTTGGTCCTGCTCTCTCTGCTTAATGTAGTTCCTGGCCTCGTGCCTTGCTCCTTTTTTTTCAGTTTTTTTTTTAACCCGCAGATGTCCAACGCAAAGCGCCACAGACGGCTCCGTCTTGTGCCGAGAGAGGAACGTGCTCCGCAGAGGGCCCCCCCTTTTTGTGTCAGGACGGGCAATGTAAGAGGATGGCAAGTGGTTCATTTATTAATCAGCACCATAGGGGATCCCAGGACAAACGCTGAAGGATTTCACGATGGGCCACTTTTAGGCAGGTAACGGCCATGTAATTCATCATTTCATACGGGCCCCCTTAGGTTCTCTGCACGCCGACTGTCCTTATTAGGGCCGGTGGTGCTCATGCAATTCCTGAGGGGAAGCCCACTCTTTGTCTTAAGTATCTTAAGCAATCACTTGAAGGCGTTTTAGCAATTTGGGGGGCTTTGTTATGTATTTAATGCTTTTTGTTGTTTTGTTTTGCCGGGATGATACCCGCTTAATCCAACATTTTATTTATTTATATTGAAACGCTCGGTACCTGGAATTAATATATTCAGGTGTATGATTATCACGGAGGACTATTCAGTGTTTACTGGGGTTTGTTTTCTCTGAGCACCTTCTAATTTCACGCTAATTAAATGCCGTACACGAGGAAGAGCGTCTGTGTCTACCATCGGGAAATGAAACCTGGCAACATCTGAGCTTGGAAGCCTCCGTTCGGACACGGTGCAAGGGGCAAAACAACAGGTTTGCCGGATTCCACAGGAACGTCTCTCCTCATCGGCTGCAGGGAAATCTGGGGCCGATTCTCGTGTCCTTCGGGTTCGTCTCCCAGGAAGCAGTCCGGGAAAAATCCATGCATCCAGACCTACTGGAGGAGAGCCCGAGATATGGCGTCCTGAAGCAGGTTGAGATGTCTTAATGTGGCGCCTGAAGTTTATGTGGTAAGTTGTAAATGGCGGATGGGCCATTTGTGGGCAGTAAACGTACAGTACTACTCGGCAGTAGATGTTGTAAATTTGTCATCATCGTTATGCTGCTCGTGCGGCGCTCATTCTCTCTCTCTCTCTCTCTCTCTCTCTCTCTTGCGCTTCTGTCACTTGCAAAAAAACCACACACAAAGGTCACAGTTCTGCCATTCAAAGGTCTGAGCACCAATTAGTTTCACTCTGCTCAAGTGATGTTCCCATACCATCATGAGCGTTCTCCACATGCTGGACGTCTGGTTCTCCGAATCTACGGACGGGCAGATGGTGAACGGAAGGGGGGCGGAATGCCACCGCCGACACTTTCAACCGACTCCCTACGAAGCGCCACGACACAGGTCAAACACACGCTCCACAACGAGAGGTCTGCGACCCAGGCCCGCTGCCCTCGCGACCCTGACCCGCGCTGCCACCTTGCCCCGACGACCCAGCTCCAGATGTCTCTCCGCCGGACGCCATAGTAACCGGCCAATCGAGCACGGTCGGCAGGGTGGGCGAGGAGGTTGTGTGAGCCCCTACGGCGTTTCCTCATCTGCAGACGCAATTTGTGGGATGACACGGAATGAGCCGTGCACGAGTTCTTGAGGCGTCGTCGAAGCATGTTGCAACAATCTGTTTTAGCGTGCAGGAGCTGGTAGCAAGTGGCACTTTCCGATTCAGTTACAGCTCTGGTGATGAGCTTTTCTCTGTCTGGCAAGGTGATAGATCCGTGCGTTTAGGTCTGTATTCTTCTATCCTCTAAAAGGCCGAGATATCGTATTTTTTTTCCCCCACCTCTACCACAGCAGCCGAGATGAAATCGCTGTCAAAGCCGTCTTAAGCCACTGTCTCTGTAGTCCCGCCAATCGTCCGCAAGCCTTAAATCCTCCGCTCTGATTTGGAAAAACGAGGGGTGTCGTTACAAGTGGAGAGAAGCGCACGAAACAGGCAGAAGTGCACCTTTTTTGGTCCTTTTCAAATTGCACCCTATGTTGTGTGTGTTTCCACCTTCTGTTCCATATGCAACCCTGGTCGGGTCCACAGATGGAATCTAAATGTACAGCTTTGGCAAACGGCAACACCTGTGTCTACTTGATTGTTCATGAACTTATTAGAATTTTTTTGTTGAACCCTACGGACAAACTATTCAACAAATTTGCGTTTTTTTTCTCTTTCCGCTCCTCTGCTGGGAGGTCAGTGGTCAGGATGAGCCACACACAGCTGCACAGGGGAGCAGGAGCAGGCTCCAGAGCAGTTTATCAGGGTTGATGATTGCCATAAAAAAATTCAAAAAAAAAATGAAGAAGAAAACAATTTTTCATTGAAGTGTTTCCCAGAGGGGTCGAAGCTAAAATAGCAAATTAGTCCGAATGGCGCCGAAAATGGAACCGATCCAGATGGACCTGGCGTTCCTAGGAGCCTCGTGCGAGGGTCGTCCAATCGCAGCAGTCCTGGCCGGTGCACCGGTTAAGATAAGGTTCATTCCTCCCGTGGTACAGTTACCCATGGTACAATATGCAGTTAATTGTGTTATTGTGCCTGCATCTAAAAAGGAAATAACACACTATAAAAAATACATAGGCACTGAGATGAGCACAGATGTAGCTCTGTAAACAGTTCAAGCATCACGAAGCACTAAACACGCTCACTAATGCAATGAGGTGGCTCGGGGCCTTTCACATGGGTGCTTGTGATGTGCAACTGTATGCCAGCTAGCTGGGTGGGAGGATAGAGGTGTGCTCCCGTACGCCTCAGAAAGGTTGTAATCCATGACTCATACTGTGTGTGTGTGTGTGTGTGTGTGTATTTGTGCGTGTCATGACAAAAATCAGCATGGCAGTTTGTTTTAAAGTAAACTAAATCTCAAACCCGAATTCAGGATTTGCGTGTGTGTGTGTGTGTGTGCGTGTGTGTGTGTGTGTGCTTAAATGTGCTTATGACAGGGTAACAAAGTGTGGTTCAATGAACAGTGTGATGAATCAGTAGCTCGGCTTTCCATGGATATTTCATCTGACAAATTCATGATGTCATAGGTTTTTTCTATATCTATATATATATATATATATATATATATATATATATGCAATAACCTGTGGTATATTTGTCCCGTAACACCACCGTTACAAGTTGACAGTGTCTGTCCGTAAAAGCAATTATGTTACAACATTTGTTTGGGGTACGTCAATGGAGACGAAAACTAGAATAAATCCTGTCTATACTGTGTGTGTGTGTGTTTATAAATTCTATCATTAAACTAACTATTTTTTTTTGTGTGCATGTGGTTTCACATTCATTCAGCCCAACACTAGCTCACCATGAAGTGGCTCAGTATAACAGCAATCTCTCTGTACTTATTGTCCCTGAACAATTGCGGCTGGCTAAGAGTGTTGCTGAAGAGCTCCTTTGACATTTTTTATCTAAATGAGTTTGATGTTTTTTCCCTGGTTGAGAACTGAAACGAAATACCCTGCAAACACACGTTTGTTTTTCCACCAACATAAGTAAGAATGTTTTATTTGTGCATATTTTGTTCTGCTGATGCATTCACACAGGGTAATAGAGCTCAATTGTCTACTCGACACAGAGATCGATATGTGGGCAGCTTGATGTTCTCATCGGATATATTTAGCGTAAAAAAAAAATAAACTGAACAAAATTAAACTGAGGGAACAAATCGTCTTGACCTCCGCATACAAATCAGGAATAGGCCAAGGAATGATGAAGTAACAGAGTAAAGCGGAATGAATAAAGGAAATGACACTCGCAAGGGGACGTAATGGTCCGTTGCAGCAACGCGTTCCAAGTTGACGTCTAGACAAATATAAAAAGAGAGCAAGGGGAGATGCAGGGACAACTGACTTTACTAGGCTGGATTGTTCACCTCTGCCTGCTAAGTCGTCAGACAACAGGGCAGCCAACGGGTTGTGACTTAGCATTGGTGGAATAAATATATTTAGGCTTGTTGAGTAAACTAGTTATGACACAAGGGATTATTAAAAACCTCTTCTTTTTTTTCTTACCAACTTCTTGTCAGTATGTGTCATGGTGGGAATCCAAGCCGAGCGAAAAGGTGACGCCGGTAAGAAAGGGGAAGAAAAAAGAAAAAAAAAAAAAAAAAATGGAAGTGGACCGGAATTGCTGCAAAAACATCAGAGGCATGCAGAAGCTGCTTGGCGTGACCTGAATAGTAATAATCCCAGAGTGAAGGGACAGAGGGATGAGGGTAGTCGGACTCGGGCCCTTAGTAACAACAGAAAGAGGCAGAGAAAGAGCGGGAGGTGTGTAGTGGAAGGAATCCATTGGTAGAAGCACTTTTTCTGACGGCCGCAGCCTCGCTCCCCGGAATATTATGAGCTGTGTGAACACGCGAATCACAACGGATTCCACCTAATGTAGCCCGGGGGAAAAACATTCCGAAGGGCAACGTTCCCATTGGGGTGGTGGACGGGACGGGATCCGTTCCGTCCCGTCCACTGTATGCTGTATTTTCCCGTATTTTCCCATTGCAATATGTCGTGCAGTGCAACTAGTGCACGGGCATGTTGTCGATGCTTCCGTTCAAAAATATGAATGGAAACGAGCACGGAAAATTGGAAGTCATTCATCTGTGATCCGGGATGGCTCCCCGACTACATTCGCAGACGCGAGGAGACAAAAGTCCTCTGTCTTTTATCCCGTCCACTGTCAAGAAAGAAAAAAAAAAAAAAAGAAAACGGCTTTCCCTACACTCTCTGCAGCCCAGCGGAGGCGGGCAGAAGGTCTTTTCCCCATTTTCTCATGCAGATGATGAATTTAACACTCATGAAGTTTTTCTGACAGGTGTGTGTGTGTGTGTGTGTGTGTGTGTGCGTCTGACTCTCTCTGAGAGTGCTCCATCTGTTTGTGGACACACATCATTCAGCATGCCACCGACTCAAGCAGAACACGCAGGAAATTTTAATCAAGGCTCTCAGCAAGCCTGGTGGGCTGTGTGTGTGTGTGTGAGATTGTGTGTGTGTGTGAGATTGTGTGTGTGTGTGTGTGTGTGTGGGTGGGTGCAGGTACATTAGAAATTGCATCAGGGGTATTGTGATGATACATTAAGACTCCCACCAGTGATAAAGAAGCAAATAGTCCTGTGTGACCCCCGAGCGACCTCTTGGAATAGAAAAGAATACACTCCGGTGGCTGCTTCACTACTAATACTTCCAAGATATATGCATGTTCGGGGACTCCTGCCATGCCCACCGCCGTCGATCATAGGCGGATTTTGGCTTTACAAGAACTCCCTAACCTTTCCGCTCGCGATAGTAACCTCGAGCGGATGAGTAAAGAAAAAGAAAAAAAGCCCCCCACCCTCTTTTTTTTTTTACTGCCCAGTGAGCTTTTAATTCTGGCATATAAAAAAGGCTGACACTTTAACAGAAATGTAAGGGGCCACGCTGGGTCGTTACTCTCGTGTCGCCGATTTTCTCAGGGTGAAAGTGTTCAATTAAAGTTCTGGCTAAACCCCGGGCCATTTGCGAAGTGTTCACCCAAACCGTAGACATGAAGAAATGCGCCGTGGTATTTGACGGTCCCAGCGGGCCTTTGCCTCCCCTGCCCATGCCGCACTTAGAAGACACGCCGCTAAACGACAAAAAACAAAACTTCGGGTTATGTCCAAAACAGTTGCATATTGTTTGGGATCACTCGGGATCAGCGGTAGGAATTCATGCTTCACAGAGTTTCTGATCTATCATACTGTACATAGAGGAGCGCACAAGACGAGTGCACCAACCGTAGAAAACCGGTCAAAAGAAACGTGCCTCATACTTTCAAGAGTGAACTCGTCTACTCTTAGGAACAAAAGCTTTGAGCTGGTTAATCTTTAGTTATTATGAGCTCTGATAAAAATGCTCACCTTGAACTTGCGTTTTAGTCCTGAGCGTACGTGGACCAGTTCACCGCAATGACCTGAAGAGCTCAGCAGTCATCGCCAAAGACGGTCTCAAGATTTTTTTTGTCCCTCTTTATCGGATTTATTTTTGTCCTTTTTAATCTCACTCCGGGGGGAAAATAGGGCTTTTACTCCACGGCTTCACATCTGTCTGCAGGACGCGCAATTGAGTCCGAAGCAAACCGAACCAGACCGTCATTTAGGAATTGCCAAGTAGGCAGAGTTATTGGGACCGTATGAGACATTCAGCATAATCCATATGTTTCCATGTATTTTCCAGATACATACATATAGATTAGTACCTATCTCGACCAGGATCATTGCAGGTTGATGACTCAGTGCCGACTCCAAAACCGTGGATGAACTTTAGGAATGAATTTGAAAACGTGCCAGCGAATGCAGTGTAAAACTAAATATGCTGTAACTTGCAGAAATGTCCATGAAAGTCATTTTAATGCCATGTTTAAATGTCATCATGTTGACACATATAAGCATACATTAAAAAGAGACAACATAAGTATGAAGCCACCGTAGAAAAAACAAACTCGCATCACTAAGTGGAGGAAAGAAAAAACATTTAAATGCACACATATTTAAAGAATTGGCCCAAAATCCGTCATTTCCGACTCTTGCTAGAGAATGACAATTTTGAAGGAGGGGTTTTTCACACATCCTTCTCTCCCTGGTTATTAACTCATGCTGGGCTGGCGCTAACCTCCCACCCCCTGCTGTCTGTATTAATTATGCTCCCGTGCGGATCAGGAGGGGATTTATTAGATAGAGGACGGCTTAGAGTAGCTGGCATTTTCCTTATTAACGATGATCATGATAATCCCCTTTTCTACTAGACCGGGATTTCATGTCTGAGGACAAGAGCCCTGTTTTCCGACTTTGCAGGGTAAATTGATTTCTGTTCTTGTGTTTGGTGTGTTTTTACTCTTTTTTTGGTCTCAAGGTCAAAGCCGTACGGAATGACCACGTGTGAGCATTCTTGCTCAGAGCGACTCACTTGAAATTTTACTTGGGGCATGGGATATTTTTTTTTAATATTTATGTATTATTTACGATTGACTCTACACCGGTGTCACATGGTCATTGCCTGGTGTGAACATTTCCACCCCGTGTCACCCCTTGACCTGATAAATATTAATGGTCTCTCTAATTACGGTTTCCGACACAAATTGAGTTATTGACCATGCTGTCCACTTTTCGTGCATGTCCTGTCTCCTTCTTCATGGTATATGTTGGTATTCTTCGTAAAAACACAATGGGTCATTCCTTACCTACTGCGTATTTTTTCATACCTGACAAAAGAAAATGACTCGATTTGATTTCTACCGCAGCATGTGGGCGCTCTGTCCCAATGTAACCCCTGTCGCGGGGTGTACCAGACATATTTCGGAACCATATTTCACTGTTATAACAGAGCTGAGATAGAAGCACTTTGGTTAATGGAAATTTGACAAATTAAATTTCAACAAATGTAATTTGTGAGCTTTAATTATGATTGTGAACGTCTCCTAAATGGCACGCTGATCAATGGCTGGTGGATAATGGTTAGCATACATACATTAGAAGGACTTTCCATCTTTCCTTTACTCCGTTGCTGACTCCCCCACCTCCTCGTGATTCTTCGGCCCTGTCCTTTCCTTTTCTTTCTAATAAATGGCCAGAATGGTTGTTTGGGTTGGAGGACTTAACGCTGCCTTCACTGTTTCCTTCATTCACTGCATGGAAACGTGTTCCAACATTCTCTCCATCCCCGTTTAGTCTACTTGCTGAGTGGAAAGCTCCCTTTCTTTCTCTTTTTCCGATTCCTCCCTTCTTCCATAGCTCTCTTTCTTACCTACCTTACCTCTCCTCGCCAGAGCGACAGCTGCTCATTGTGCAATGTCAGTCCCCCCCCCATACACACACACACACCTACTGTATGCCCTCACCCATCCTCTTTCACGTTTCCACCCACCGTTCCCCATCCCTTCTTC
Source organism: Colistium nudipinnis (assembly GCA_016785305.1). NCBI lineage: Eukaryota > Metazoa > Chordata > Actinopteri > Pleuronectiformes > Rhombosoleidae > Colistium > Colistium nudipinnis. The sequence goes on from JAFBJU010000615.1 coordinate 112,600, forward strand.
TTCCCTCATCGATTTCTTCATTCTCTCAATGTCACCCACCCTCCTGCCTCTCCCCGTGTCACCCCCAGATCTCTCCATATCACTTCTTCTTCAACATCTTCCCCTCTTCATCGGTGCTATCCTCTCTTCCTGCATTCCCCCTCTGTGCCACCCCCCCGCCCTCCTTACCAGAAATCCTTGCCACTGGGCCAACGCAGCCTATTTACCCGGGAATAAATCTACCTCATCACACAGCCACTTCGCAGTTGTTCCCTTTTTTTTTTTTTTTTCATATCCACTGCAATCCTTTTAGCCACCGCACTCAAGAATGAATAAAACACAGCTATAAAATGGACCTCTCTCTCTTTTCTCCACCCTCTCTTTTTTTTTTTCGTTTTCCCCCTTCTCCCCCTTCCAATGTCAAATGACGAATGGCCGGTTGGAGTGGGTGCCAGCTGTAATGTAATCACAATACAGCTATATGTCCTCATTTCAAAAGCTGGCCTCCGTCCGTTAACAATGGGCCCCTTGAAATACATAAATAAAATGAATGGTAATCCTCTGTGCCCCCCCCCCGCCCTCCTTACCAGAAATCCTTGCCACTGGGCCAACGCAGCCTATTTACCCGGGAATAAATCTACCTCATCACACAGCCACTTCGCAGTTGTTCCCTTTTTTTTTTTTTTTTTTCATCCACTGCAATCCTTTTAGCCACCGCACTCAAGAATGAATAAAACACAGCTATAAAATGGACCTCTCTCTCTTTTCTCCACCCTCTCTTTTTTTTTTTCGTTTTCCCCCTTCTCCCCCTTCCAATGTCAAATGACGAATGGCCGGTTGGAGTGGGTGCCAGCTGTAATGTAATCACAATACAGCTATATGTCCTCATTTCAAAAACTGGCCTCCGTCCGTTAACAATGGGCCCCTTGAAATACATAAATAAAATGAATGGTAATAAACAAAAACTGAAAAAGTATGTACTTACTAATCTCAAATGGCAGTTATTTGGATTCGACTCAACAGTTTCCCACTTTGCCACTTAAGAGAAAAAGAAATGGGAACGCGGTCTAAAGGCAAGGGCGCGATATGCTAAACAGGGCGCTGGTTCCACTGGTTGGATCATCCTCATACTAGACCACACCAGGTGGTTATTTCTATCAAATGGAAGAAAAAAGGCAGTTATTAACAGCAGCATGGCAAAGAGGCGTGTTGGGATGAATGGAGCAGAGGCAAAGAGCACTCAAAGAGATGAAATCTTGTGGTAAATATAGATAGCCAGGTTAAGATAAGACAAGCTCCTTTATGGTCCCACAGTGGGGACATTTGCAAATTACTTCTAATTGTTTGTTATTCCTTCTTGACACTTTGACTGGTCGGAAATGGACAGGTAAAATCAAAGCAGCGTCTTGCACGCGTGTGAATGAATAGGTTTGCTTTTTGCTTCGAAAATGTTTCTGCCCAGCAACAGTAAGAGAGCGCACGCGGCGCCCACCGTTTACTCGCTCACAAATACTCAATTACGCGTGCTCGGGCACAAAAGTGATAAAGGCACACTTTCAAGCGCACGCGCGCATACACACAGACACACACACACACACCGAACAGCTACACTGGGCCCGGCTCTTCCAATCATTAGGCATGAGAAGTATTCGACACGTTATACACTTGTACTAGGCAAATGTTATTGCGTGTGTGTGTGTGTGTGTGTGTGTGTGTGAGCCAAGCTGTAACCAACGGAGTACATTTAAAATGTATTTTTATATTTAGGAAACATCGAGGACTCACACATGTGCCCTTACAACCGGATAGAGCGGCGTTCGCGAAACAGACACGAGACACATTTACAGGCATTTGTGCGTTTTTTTTGAGACACACATTTCTACACTGCACAACTATTACCAATATAAAACAGGGATGTTTTACGCCATGGAAGTTCAGTACCACACACGGACGGTACGGACAAACGAGCCGCCCGCTTCTGCAGTCCTACTGGTCACACGGTTACACGTCAGGGGCTGGCCTTTTTCACTCAGAGTGAGCGACACGGTTGACGCTGCACATATGGCGCAGGCGCGGCTTCGGTATTGGAATGACAGAGACGGGGAGGAATTGACGAGCAGGCGCCCCGCACTCGTGTCGGAAGAGACGGGTCGACCTTTTCCCGCCGCTGGGACTTCAGGCCGTCGTTGAATGTTCATTTGTCATACTTTGCGGCGCTCTACCTTCAAATGACACGGATCAGCATCCGTCTGAGAAAGGTTACCGCCGAGTTTCGCATTTGTAACGTCTTACTCCTCTGCTCTCAGATCATTTGTAACCGTAGGGCTGTTTTCTTCTTTTTTTCGTAACGCAACTTTTACTGGCTTGTTGCTTTACTTTAAACGAGCACTTTCTTCAAAGGAATGATAAAGTCTGTGGTGTCTACCACTTACTTATTATTATCATCATCCTCTCTCTCTCTCTCTCTCTCTCTCTCTCTCTCTCTCGCTCACTCACTCTCTTCCAGCAGAGAAAACAAATTGAATATGCTCTATAATTTGCCTGACCCCGTTAATGGATGCCTGTCAGGCCAATCCAATTTGCTCTCTCTCTCTCTCTCTCTCTCGCTCGGAATACAGTACATCTGTGTGCATCTCATCGTCACGCGTGTGCATGTGTGTCTTTGTGTGACCTTGGGAGAGTGTCGGGATTTGTGTGAGTGATGTGTGTGTGTGAACAATATCAGTTAAACTCATTGTATTCTGATACGCAGAGCAGCAGATTAAAAGGGCTATAATCCCCTCTACTGTAACACACCCCTCGCCGGGTTCTTCCCCGCCCCGACCCAGGCCATTCATCATGGATTTGTGTGTGTGTGTGTGAGATGTGGCGTTTGCATTGTGAAGTGGCACGCTGATGGTTCGTCTAGATGCCAGATACGAAACAAACAAGGCAGGTGGGTTGCGTTCAAGTAACAAAGCAGATGGGATTCAATTTCAAGTAGGCGTTTGAGTAATAATAATTTTTTCTTCGTAATGGGATTTGAAAAAAAAGTGTACTACATGTGAGAACACGTAAGAGGAGTTCTTTGTGGGAAATGTAATTACATTTTTTGGGACTTGTAGAAAATGCAGTTTATATACCATAAATCATTTAAGTTCTCGCATTATACGTCTGATCGTAAAGCCAAGACAGCTCCCACTTTATGTTACCTTTCAGCCCCTCTGGTTCTCGGTCTCATTTTGATCCCAAGGGAGAAACTCTACTTCATTTTTTTAATACCCAACCCATTCAAAGTGAACTGATCGCAGAGAAATTATGAGAAATGGCGTCCTGTTTTTGCATATCTTGCTGCTGTATTTTGTTTCGCCATTAAAATGATCCCTCAAGTCCAACCAGCAACGGCACAACTTCAAATGGACTATAAAGTCCGTTTTTCCTCTGATGTTCTTGACCCTTGATAAATGCCGAAGAGGACACAGTAAAAAAGGGATCACATTCCTTCCTCTTTTAAAATACACAGTATAGTCGGTTATTTGCTTTTATTTCACACAGGAGTGGGGGATATTTATGAACCACTTTTCTAAAGGTTGCTGTAGTTCGCTTTCAGTAGGGTGGGATAGTGTGACTTTAATTAAAGATTACATTTTAGGATTAGTGTGACCTTGGTCCCAGTGCAGACAGGGGGTAGATATATGGATACGTTGGGGGAAAAAAAAAAGGGCCGTGGTGTAGGTGCTGGTGATTAATTGCTGCCAAGGCAGCATGGATGGCATTCTACTGTGTGTAAATGATGTGCGCTCCAGCCTGTGCACACACAAACACGCACAATTGAAATCACACACGTTCCATCATCATTCATTTCCTGCGTCCGGTTAGGTGTCCGTCTATGCTTACCTTTGGTTTGCTGCATGTGTGCGTGTTTTTTGCGCGAGTGTGTGTGTGTGTGTGTGTGTTTGGGGATGGGAGGGGGTGACATTTCCTGTATCACGTACCGCCGCTTGTTTGATCTTCCCTCTTTCATCTTCTCAGCAAAGAAACCTGACATTACAGGGTCTCTCTCCACTCTCTCCTCGCTCCATTTTAAGGCTCGAGTGTGACCGCCCGTGTGCGCATGTTTGTGTGCACGCGTGTGCGTGTGCGAGAAAGCTAAGCTGCGGGGATGAATAAGTGTGTCCTTTCCACCTCAGGGTGAAAGGGAGTAAAGTGTACGTTCCCTCCTTCCCCACACGCCGTGCATTAGTAAGGGAAAGGGATGGCGTGTTAAACCATACCCCGCAGGTACCGTCGTCCCTGTGCAGGTGTGTTCCCCTGTGCGTAGTAGCGATATCACGCCCTCGGATCATATCTGTGATTGTCTAAACTCACGAGGCTTGTAGTTTGGAGGCTCATGGAGATTCAAGGGCTTCCAGGCTTCAGAAAAGAACAAAAAAAAAACGCAACCCTGAAATTGCTGAAAGAGAGTTCCTGAATGGAGTGAAAAAGGTAAGTAGCCGCTTTGTTACCGTGGTAATCGCTGAGTGCACCGGGGGGAATCTGTGGAAGTTGGACGAGGTGAAATACAATACGCCTCATATGCGACAGAAGTGAGAATTGCTCTGCAGTGCTGCTTGCGCAGAGGCACGTGGCGGCGACGGGGACTGTTTTGTTTTCCTTCACCCGACAACCATTCGACCCCTCCTTCAATCTACTCAGGCGTGTCACTGAGTTGCAGCCAGAGACACCTTCGTGCTGATCTGTGTATGACACTGATGCTTAAACTCTATCCTCATAAAGATTCAATAAAATAGGTACCATGCGGGTGCCCATTAAATATTTAAAAATTCCGTGCGGAGGGGTGTGTGTGTTATTAAACAGTAACCTCAGGAGTGATACGACAGTAGGCATCACAAAAGCCTATATTGTCATGTAGGTACGTAGTACAAGCTTGATCAACTATTAACTCTCTCAGGCCAGTGCCTACATTGGGTGATAGACATTTTTTCATTCACTTGTCCATTTTGGGAGAGTAGGCTTTTTTTTGCTTCAACATAATATTTTCTTTCACACGTGTGAAGACACAGATTGGAAAAAAAGTCCAGTCGCATTGCAATAACAGTTCAATCTACAAACTGAGAGTCTTTTGTGACCAATTTTTTCCAAAATGCGTCTTTTTCTTTGTCACACAGTGAACCACCTCGGTTTAACACTTCCACACACCAAATGTGGTATTCCTGTCTATCTGAGTCAAACTGTAAGAACCCCACAAAGAGCGTCAGCGAAATAGAAAAAAAAGCACCGTCTTTTGTGACGAGCTGATTAATGCCGCCTTAACAGCCAAGATTTTACAAATGTAAACAACACAGAGACAGAGAGAGTTTGTCAGCTCACAAAAACCGATGTTTCACTTTGGTAAAGGGAACATATTCCTGTCACACTTAATTGAAATGAACAGGCTGAAATAAATAAATTGCATCTAAAATGGGCACAGCATGAATTTGGCATTTCATGCCCTGTGCCAATAGGGATGCCGTGAAAGATTTTAACTCCAATCGGATAACAGTGTTGTAGAGTCTCCTTTTAGCCTACCCCTCTATTTTATGATTACAGAAATGTATACTCAGTTAATGAGATTCCGAGAGGCATAATGGAGCACATGATGACAGTTTAAGGGGTTCCTGGATTGGCATTTCTAATTTTTGCAATCAGACTGATGATTTATTTATTCAGACCCCACCCCCCCCCGCCACATGGAAAATGTCTTCGACTCACTCAGAATATACTGTGGTGAACCCCTAAAATGGAAACGCAACAGCAAGCACGCGCGAATAGAAGAAAGGAGACGCTGCAGGCTACGACGTCTCCCACGAAAACAATGCTAATAGTATTACTTTCTGAAGAGAAGAGTAAATATCAACAAAGACCATCTTACAGATCTCCTTATGTACATACGAAAGTAGTTTGAAACGCACACGCGCGCAGGCCCGCGCTCACACACACACACACACACACACAGTATGAAACAAACACGCAGCCATCACGCTGTGAATGGCTGCTGTTACTGTGTCATTATGCGGTTTATATCCCTGCTCACACGACAAAATAAAAAGGCTGTTTAGGGGACAAGGCTCCATATCTGTATTTTATTTTTTATTTTTTCATATAATCCCTCTTCATCTTGCTCTCTACCCGTCACTGTTTTCCCCAATATTCTTCACCGAGCTCTGTCTGGCCTGTCAATCTCATATCACACCACGCCTGTCGTTCCCCCCAATCCCCAATCCCCCCGCTATCTCTCTCTCTCTCTCTCTCTCTCTCCCTTTGTCCCTGGTGAATCATTTTGTCAGACAGCCAGTTTCACCTCCGCCTCTCTCTCTCTCTCTCTCTCTCTCTCCCTTTCTTTCATTTTGCTGCACTTTTGCCACCCCGCTAAAAGGATAATGACTGACGTCATGCATAAAGATGACTGGTCACAACAGAAGAAAGGGGGTGAAACAGGTTTGGAGGGCTGGAGCAGAGGGAGGTCGTGAACGATTTGAGAATATTTAAGCACGGAGGGGATTTTTTATTTTTTTTTATACAACTGTCAACTTTTGTGTTGCCGTTTCATGGGTTCACGTCCAGCAGGTTGGTGGTATGCCGCCGGATGAATTTACTGTAAGCCAAACATATATTCTTGTATAATATATGGGAACCAGATATTTTCATTTGTTTGACCAGCTGCTTGTTATTAAATGTTTTGGAGGACAGGCAGTGCACAGGAGGTCTGGAAACTTTTTGACTGCAAACAGCTGCCTGGCGCCTTTTTATATCAACGTGTATTTGCGAATTGTTATTGAAAATATAAAAAATATTTATTACACTTTCTTCGAAGAGGAGAACCTCGGTCTCAGCTGGAGCTACTTTGTTTTCCTTTCCTTTTATTTTTTTTGAATTAAGCCTGTGTAATAGTGAGTTCCAGTAAATGACAGGAAGCAAAATTGCCATAATCTGGTGTTTTGCTACCCAAATGTGCTTTTATTGTTTATTGGCAGCCAAAACGTTGTTCTTCTCTGCATTTCCAAAGCCATAACATTGGCTTTCAAAACCTATCTGACACACACACTCGCATTGTCTCGCAACAAGCGGTTGTTCTTATACTGCTGCCAGTGTCTCATGCTTGCAAACACACAAACACACGCACACACGCACACACACAGCCTGCTCCGGGGAGCGTGTTGGCATTTCACTTCAGCTCATTCTGTCACGATGACGTTACAGAGCCTCCCAGACACCTCTCAGACAGATTGCCTCCTCATCTATAAGACAGCTGATAATGAATTTAAAGCACGGCCCTTGGGTTTGGCGTACCTGTGGAAAGCAAAAATCCCAGACGATGAAAGAGGCAGACAGACAGTGTATGCCTTGGCAAGACATCATAGCGGAAATGAAAATAACTTGTTGCTGGTGCGAGGGGTAAATTGGCAGGTTTAACAAAAGGCAGCCTCTTCCCAGGCGCTCCAAAGGAATGAATGAGATTTGTATTTCAAAAAAAAAAAAAAAAAAATGAGATCTTTAAAATGGCAATCAACAGCTCATTTTGGATTCTCGCATAACAATTTCGTGGCTTCATTTTCCCTCGTTTCCTTCTTTAGAAAAGAGCCTTTCAAGGACATGTGGTTGTGCTTTCACTCCCATTCACTATGCCGTTTCATTCGTGTTCATCTGTGCAACTTTAGTATAAGTGGTTTGCAACTGGATCCGCACGTTGCTTGGCAGGTGTTGGCGGTGCCGTTGCAAATGATCATTCTGCAAATCACGGGTCTATCATCATCGATCATTGGTCGGCGAGGGTGCCAAAGTCGATGAGTCTCCTCTTAACCGGCGGGGGAAAATGATTGTGCAAACAAAAATCTTGATTGATTCTGTCTTTATGTTTAAAAATAAATGGATGTTTCTTTCCTGCCATCTACAGAGGTGCGCCTTCCAATTGGGCATGGAAGTCTGGAAATGGCGTTGTTGACTGGGTTTGCGTGAAATGCACGGAGTTGACTTTATGAGGCGACCGTAAATCCTTTGTAATGACAACGGAGACACGTGGTCTGGATGCACTGTACACGTGCGCTGTATACATTTTTAGAAAACTCCCCGATAACCTGACTCACGTTGTCATATTTCCCCTTTTTCCATACGAAAATGCTTCCTTGGTTTTACCAGTAAAAGGAGGAAATATGCAAAAATGTAATGGACATTTTTGCATGTTTAGTAAAAACATAGGATATCACCTGCAATATGTAATCAAGCAAAATCGATTTTTTTCATGAGGTTAATATAATGAAAGTTAGGGTGACGCTAATGCATTTCCTTCAATACGACTTCGAGAGCTTCCACTCACTCATCTCATCAAATTCTGATATTGGTGCTTTACCAGTGTAGTTTACAGTATAGTAGAGAGGAGTACAGTGTGTCAACTCCGACTGATATGGGATTCCTGCCAAATCCCTGAATGACAACTTGCTCCTTAATTGGTTCAAAGTGTGTGATAACTTCTCGTGTTTATCTGCCTCTCAAATCAAACAGCCGTCTTTTGTGCACAGCGTGTAATAGAGAGACTGAGGGGAAATGGCAGATAGGGAAAATGTGACAGTTAGTCCAAGGAAAGGCGAAAAACAACATCAATGTATCGGCGCGGGGAAGCAGAGATACTCAAGGAAAGATTGAAATGAGATTTCCATGCGATGAAAGGCGGCGGGCAGATAATAAAGTGTTCTTTTGGACCCGCGGCCAAATAAACAACGTACGCACACGCACACGCACTCACACACCGTCTCATATCTATACACCGTGAGAAGGCGGCACCCATAAATAAGCTTAGACCATTATCATCAAGCGGATGCTGGCTCTTATACACTAATACCAGTCCCAATTCCCTTGGAAGGCAATGAGGCTGACATTATCACACGGCTCTGTGCATTGGTGGGTGGGGGCGTAGAGTGGCCAAAGTGATCACGCGGCGTGCAAATCCCGGAGTTGAGTGTTAACCATCCCCAGGGTTTGTGTTAGACTATTGGAACGCTATTTCACAAGCTCCCGGGAACCGAAGGCGGTAAATTCACTCCGTCCCTCAGGGGGGATCCTGGGGAGGGGGGGGGGGGGTCATTATAATCAACAGCATACCAACAACCCATAAACGGATGGACATGTATTGTTAGACTCCCAAATGAACAAAAGCTTGTTTACTTTTTGTAGTGCCAAATGGTTAATCATGAGTGTAATTTGTATACCCGGTCGTGTTGAAAACAATACGGTGAGGGACATACTACCGATCCACCCTTGAAGGTTGAGTGGGAGCGAAGGTAGGCGGAGTGAGGTGGAAAAACACAGAGGAATTTGGTAAAAAAAAAAAAAAAAAAAAACGTTTTCAGGTCAAAGAGCGCTAACGGTGGAACCCTGGAAACCCTCCGAGTAAAAGGGGAATGGGAGTGGAACAAGGCAAGAGATGGAAGGATGTGTAAAAAGCCTGTCCTGTCGGCTGGTGCCCCCCGCACCCACCCCGCCCCCCCCTCCCTCAGAGGACGGTGCGATAGGGGTAGAGATGAAAGAGAGACTTTGAAGAAGGAGCGATCTTCCCCCTCGCTCCCCGGAAGGAGGAGACGATAGATCAGAGCAGAGGCCCCTGACACAGCCAGAGATGTCAGGATACATGCACACACAGTACTTTTCGCATTATGCACTTGACTTCATTTAGAAGTGCTTCGGAAGGTGACTTTACGGTCCGTTTTATTTTTTGCTTGGAGCCCAGCTTTTGGAAACTGACCATATGGAGGATTTTTTTTTTTTTTACCGACGACACCTCGGAGTCATCTCTAGCTATTGCCGGAAGGCAGCAAAGATCTTTTTTTGTCAGAGTAAATATTCTGCCGATTGATACGAATGAAGTGAAACGTTTGCTGTTCATTTACTGACATAACGCGGCACCGGGATGAGAGCTAGAGGGATAGTGCAGGATGGGATGGGTATGGTCGGTGGGCACAGCGTTTTTGTTTTTAGCAGACCGTCATGCCACCGGGGTTCGTCCCAGCACACCTCTCGAAGACAGCAAAAAGGCTGCTCGTTTGCAGACCGACTTCCGGCGAGTGTCTGCGGGCACCCGCCTGGGACGGCACAGTCCCCTGCACTCCCTCCGCTGTGCAGCCTTCTGATTGGCTGCGCGTCATCGTCGTCTAGCCTTTTTTCCGAATCCCTCTCTGACCTGGCCTTTCCCTGGTTGATAATGGATGCTTTTTCTAAAAAAAAAAAAGAAAAAAACCCACAGTGCTGGGAGTGGGTCACGCCAGTCACGACGCCAGTCTAAGAGTTGGCGGCGACCAGGTCATGTTGGGTCAGTGCTCTCGGCCGAGCGCGAAAAAAAGTCCAGTCACTCACTGCTCAGGTCAAGAAGAGTCGAGGGTCTCCACTGCACATTTTATCAAACTCTTTCTCGCTCAAGTGCTCCAAAGTCTTTCTTTTGAGGACTTTCACGCTGCTCACACACCATTCGGATCTGCCAGTTACCGTGGCTCAGCAATTACAGGCGGCCTCTCTCCCTCTCGCTGCTGCTTTATCTTGACCCCTGTGTGACTTGTTTTCGCAATCCTTTTTCTGCTAGCCATAATGGCTGATACAATACTTTTTTTTTTTGTTATTTTTGCCATGACGGATCCTGCTCTAGTTAGTCAGCCCCCCCAGTAGCTAGCCTTGTATAATTGCCCGAGATAACACGGTATCCGTTTTAACGCCCTCCAAGCAAAGCAAACCATTTCAAATCCCTGCTGACTTTCCCCTAAATAGCTCAAATCTCTTGATCCAAACGGATTTCATTTTTTAACTCATCTTTTTTTTCCCGCTTGGATCTCTAATAGTCTCTTTGACGTTGTGCTATCATCATGCAATTTCATCTAGCTCCTTCCATTGATGTGTCTATGGACACTCTATAATTGGCAGCCGGTCCCTGGTGCTGTCACTGATCAAGTCAGTTCCAAACCTATACATCTATAAGAGCCCAGCCCTTTTGATTCAAACATATTCTATTTTCACGATATTCAGTCATGTAAACCCTGCCTTAATTAGACTTTTCCATTTTCACTGGAAACGCTATTCTTTACATTACGCAACCTTTCTAACATGCTTACAACGGCGATGATGTGGTAAATTGTACAATTGTAAGGTGAGCCACATTTTTAATTTCTCTGAAATGTCTAAAAATAAGAAAAGAAAGAAAAGACAACCTTTCTGCAATCACCCAAGAGAGTTGGCAAGCAAAGGGTTGATGGAAAAGGCTCAAACTGGAAAAAGCCAGTCATAAGCCCGTTTAATTAAATCTAAATGCATTTAAAGTAGATCGTTCATGTTAAGTGGGATTTGATTTAACCCCAACGCTGTTAAAAGAGGCTGGGTGGCCCACTGATTCAACTTCTTGTCTGGAGAGTATTTATGGTGAAGGCCTTAACCACTCTGTGGTGTCCTTCAGCCAAACACCACCCAGAGTTGTGGTCAGCAGGTGACCATGACCCCTGTCCTTTCAATGAATGATAGTACCAGGGTTCCCTTTGGGGAGCAATTTTTATCGTAGATGGCCCATTTACTAAATCACACATAGCCCCATTAATTCAGAGGCAACAGTAGCATCGCTATAAATAACTAAAACCATTACAGAGATGTAGAGAAACCCGGACCTCTCTTAAGTTTACATTGTGCAGTCATTTCTTAGGCTTTCTTTCGTAAACCCCTTGAATGGTATAAAATGATGGTGACTCATGGCTGACAAATACTTTTTCTTATTATTTAAGATTTTCCAATTGACAAATTGATGATTTGCTTCGAAATAGAATAAAGCTGTTGAATGTTTGCGAAAACAATTTTGTACTCCTATCTATTTTTCCAACCATATGGAAATGATTCAAAACAGTATAGCGACAATAAACATAAACATTTAACGTTCACATCGAAAGGGGAACAAAGTGTATTGACGATGACTCAAAATGCAACCTTACCAGTCCAATCAGATACGTTTAAAATGAGGCTTAGCCTCGCAGAACCTTGCTGTCTTTTTAATTGTTGTTTGATGCTGCTTCAGCAATTTCGTTGTGTGTGAGAGAGACAGCGCTTGTAGTCGTTAACCTTACATGCATTTAACTTTGATTCAAGAACACAGCACACAGGTCATCGCTACGGTTTGCAATGTCTTTCATGATGAGAGTCAACATACACAGCAGGTGGCGACTTTCCTTTTATCATTACACACACACCCGCACACACACACACACACAGAACCAACACACGCTAACACGCAGACTGGTAATCCTGGGGAATAGATCAATGGAGTTTCAGTAACAGAGGGTCGATAAATCTACAGTTAATCACATCTGAGGGTTTCATGTATTGCTGTGTGCAGTGGAATGAGATTAAAGCAGCCTTTGTGTGATTGCATTTTGGGAAGATTATATTTCGCACCAATTGGCATGTTACATGTCTGACTGTGTGTAAGACCGTGTGTGTGTTTGCGTTGAACACTGCCCAGTGGGTCAGGAGGGAAGGCAGGAAGAATGCAGGCATGGGGGGTTGAAAGACTATAGATTAAAAGTATAAAGGTTGCTCTTCTCTCATACGTTACTCTCACGTATTTCCTTATTTCTCTTATTTCCTTTTTCTGGCCCGACATTCTTTTTGATATATTTGTCATATTGCTACGAGGATTTATGTTTCACATCCACTGTAAAATGAAAACAAAAATATGCAGGCTAGGACTGAAAATCCCTTTTTTGTAAGTGACTAAAGAAAGATCTACATGCAGCACCAGCGAATAGTTGATGACTCAATCTAACATCTATAAATCATCACAACTATATTAAAATGAGCTGCCAAATGCAGATATACACACCCAACCCCAAACGAAATCGAGTATGGGATAAGTATTTGACTCATCGCATGCCTGATTAACATACTTTTCTCCACCCTGCATCAGATCCTGACCTCCTTGTGTCTCCTGTGTGCTATTTTCTCGAAGCTTCATTTTTCAGGAATATTTTGATATGGACAAAACAAGTCTAGCCGATAACGTTGTGTGAAATGTCATGGCAAGACGCGTCATTAAAATATAAACAACGAGTATTGGGAGTGACATCTGCACGCACAATGCTCAGGTCTGTCAAAAGATATAGAAACGTAAATGCATTTTCAATGTGAATCTGCGCTCATGTATGTGAGACTAACATGTTGAAAGGACAAAAGAAGAATGTGCTTGCTGCTTTCCAGTTATTTGTCAACTGTGACGTTTTAATGAGCATGCTGCACATTTTTGCATCGCGAGTGTGCATCTGTACGATATTTTGCTTTGCCTGTGAATGTGTTTGTGTGGCTGAACACGCTGTGTATTCCTTACTGTGAATTTACTGAATACATCCAAAGAGAGAGAGAGAGAGAGAGAGAGAGAGAGAGATCTGATTTAGTCAGTGGAACTGCAGGGAGTAGAGTGTGAAAGTCCATCATTTTTAAGTTTATTTACTTATGCAACAGCTCCAGTCTCGCATCTTCATCATCCTTCAAACTTGGTTCAACGGCAAAATGGAAACCTTCCGATTGCGCGCCCCTGAGCTTAGTTGTGCGAGTGGCGTGAAGTTGACGTTTTTTGTCTAAGTGCGTCTGAATGTGTGCATATGTGCTCTGCTGTGAGCTTGCATTTGTACCTTAGTGTGTGTTTGTGGTGAATAATAACTTCCTTCTTATTACCCTGGATACGGCACTGTGCTTCCAAGCTACACTCACTGGAGTTCAATTACTGGCTTTCCTCTGGCTGGCCTTTTATCACTGAATAAGTCGTTTCAGGATTCTCTCTCTCTGCCTGTGAGCGTGTGGTCGAAAATCATGCATGTGGAGAGGTTTCTTCATGCAGCATGTATAAAAACGGCCAGGCGTGGAAGCCAGCTCACACACTGGTTTTCGGAGACTGTTGTCAAGGTACTCACAAATATTTAACCACAGTGGCAGTAACACGTCTTCACAGGACGCAGGTTGCGACTCATTACCTCTTCAATTGTTCTCCTTTGCTGAAATAAGAAGCCATTCCTTTTTGC